>CM027081.1:7591170-8181170 GCA_015343265.1 Pao palembangensis
ACACCTACCTAGTTTCATCATACTAACCATCTCCATCTACTCTTTTTTATAATTAATTATAAAGGCACTTTATAATTTTAAATGTCAGGCTATCTGTATCTTCAAATTAGCCAGAAATTAAAGTAGACAGTTTGCACTTCACAGTCATTGTGTCATTTCACATCAAAAAGGAGGAGTATGGTGGAAAAAAGTGTGTGTTGGGGAGTGAGGACAGTTTGGCTGGTCCTCACAACCTAAAAGACTTGTTGATGGTTAAGACTTGGTTTTAATGTTGAGGTTTAGAATTGGGTTTAGGTTAGGTTCAGGGTCGGGGCTTAGTTGGGATGGTTAGGGTTGTTAGGGTAAGGGGCTGGGTAATACATGTATCTATAAAAGTCCTCACAAGCTAAGAAGTCCAAGTGTGTGTGTGTGTGTGTGTGTGTAACTAATGTACTAGAGAGCTCTTTGCTGGTGCTGACGAAAAGACACGTTTGTGTTGCTGGTGCTAGTTTGTCCCTCCAGGGCTTCCGTCCATCCACTGGCAGGAAAGATGAACTGAGACAAGATGTCAGAGCAGGAAATGTCAGACCACTGCCAAAATCAGTGTGGAGCACACCCCTGACAGGCACACACACACACACACACACACACACACACACACACACACACACACACACACACACACACACACACACACGAGCATGCTTTTGAAGCCTTGGAAAAAGCACAATCATTTCATAAAAAGAAAAAAAAATATCAGTTACAGTTTATCAGATTTAAATTGTTCTGTATATATATTTGAGGAAGTTTTGGGAAACATTCTGATGCGTGACAATGAAGCCGATTGAGCGTGGAGAAAAAAGAAGGCTGGAGGAGTGAAGTGATGGAGGGATGAGCGCAGCAGCGCTTTCTGTCCGCTGGCCAGCGCTTATGTTTGTTTTCTCTGGTGGTGTGTACACATTACAGATGTCTTGAGTAATGCCTCCCATCTGTAATCCCTCCTCTCTCTCTTTCCTTCTGTCTCTCTCTATCCTCAGGACTCTCTTTTCCTTAAGTGTGTCAATTTGGGTCTCCTTGCTCAAGTTCAAACATTTAGCCCCCAAACAGCCATTTGTCTCCAGACAGACCATAGTAAAATAAAAATACCCCAAGAAATAAAAAAAAGAGTGAGACACAGAGGGAAGAAAAAGACATCTTGTATGTTTGACAGCACTTTTTGCTGCCTGGTTAGCACACGCACATCAAACCCCCGTCTTGTCTGGTTACTGGCTGTGCACTTGCAGTCCCTCCAGGGCACGTGGGGTCACGCTGCGTGTGTGTGTGTGTCTGTGTGAGCGTGCGTGTGCATGTATGTGCTGGTGGGTGAGGGGAGTTCATCCACTGCCAACCCCTCCTTCCCTTCCATCCGTCCACACTCACTCACACGTACCCTCTTCCTCCCCCCTCCTCTCCTCACAAAGCTACAGATGATGTGCCGTCCGGCTGCATTTTCATCACTGTGATGATGAGTGCTCCTGCCAAACGCCCGGCAACCAGAGTCACATCTGCTCCTGTCTCGGTCGCCACGGCGATACTGCCCAAGTCTGCACGACAACCAGCACATGACCAGGGGGCAACCACGGGTGGCACAGAAAATAGATGAGAGAGACAGAGAGAGAGAGAGTTGTGGGTGTTATACATAAGGTCTCTTTATCTTGCTTTGTTTAGATGCATCACAGATCATCACTAATTACTAGTGTGGAGTAAGCACATTCAAACCGATCCGGTCCGTTCTGATGGCGTTAGAAACCTGCCCTTGTCACACATCTTGCATGGGAATTTGATCCTTTTCAGGCTGTTGCAAAGTTACTAAGAGATCAAGAAGTGTAAACTAAAGATGATGGTCCAGCCATCGGGTCAACACTGGGCCACAAGAGGAAGTCAAGCCCAGAAGTAGAGAACGTTTGGCAGGTAAAAAGTGGCTCTACTTCATAAAGTGAAGGTTATTATAATAGATATATCAAAAGTGCAATGACTGACCAGGAATGTAGTGATAACTTTCATTGAAAACTTCAATCTTCTCAAACACTGATTTTCAACTATAATGCATCAAATAAATGTAATCTACTCCTCATTTTAAATGTGACATATGAAAATAGGCTGATTATCCGATTGTTGCTGTTATTATCAGTCTGCATAAACCACAAGAGGAGGGAACTGTAAAAAAGCACAGTCGTAATGATCTTACACGTAGCATCGTTTCCTCTCGAAACTCTCCCCTGGCGAAACTGGCCTTTAGTCCTTTACATTCCTTCATGGCCTTATTTCTTTCCCTCTCTTCTACCACTATAGCAATCTGTCTCTTCTCTTCTCCCTCTCCATCTCTTTCTCCCTGTCTTCCTCCATCCTGCCAGGGTGTTTATATGTGCCCAGCTGACGGCAGAGTGCCTAACAAGGTGGAAAGAATTAGGGGTGAAAAGACAGTACTGCTGCCAGCTATGTTCTCTCTCTTCTCCTCTATCTCTCTCTCTCGTTCTCTTGCTCTGACAGTAGATATATTTCAGCTAATGTACTCTTGACCTCTTCAACCCTGATGGAGGATTAACAAAACATTTATTTACATTGTTAATAATGATGTATTAGCGCACCCTTTTGGAAATGGAACTATTAAGTATCCTAGTTTAGTGGGACATCTTTAAAGAAAAATGTTGTTTTTCCACACTTTTATATATATATTTATATATATATATATATTTTATGTAAAAATCATTCTATAAATGGGTAAAGGTCTTCCATCAGTCTGCGTGTGTGTGTGTGTGTGCGTGTGTTCTTACTGAAGCTGCACACCAGCCTTGTGGCCTCCTGTGTACGCGTCCTTCTGGTAACACTTGGGCGTCATTATATGCCTTTGTGCGAGCAGAACGTCCAAAGTGATTGGATGCATCACCTTGAGCCGCTGCTGTAGCTTTCAAATGCATTTTCAAAGTCATAGTATTTTAACACAGGACGCCCGACGCGGCACACAAATGAAGGCATTAGCAAACAAGTATGTGGGCGCCTCAAGTGCGTTTCTTTCAAACGCCCACTGAAAACGGGTTTGACTTCAATTCGAAGATATGCAACGTCACAATTGTGGGAGCATTCACATCCACCCAAATGTCACTCCAATGTCTTTTTAACTCTGCAACTGAAATCTGACTGCAGCTTTAAAACTACAGGTGGTAACTTTCAAAACTACAAAGTCAGGAAGTAACACTTGAGTGAAACAAACAAAGAACACTTGCGTTATCAGAGGCTTCTTTTTTATTACATATCTGGACAAAGTAGGCTGCTGCAGGGTCAGCATACAAAGTCCTGGTTTTGTTTTCAAAAATGTTAAATTCTTCTACACCATGTATTTTTTTTTTCCTGCAATACTGATATGATTTTAGTTTGTCTTAGCACTTAAATGCTAAACTGCCTGTCCTCGACGTTATTGTTTCTTTTGACAAACTCGTTTGGCTGCGAACTGCATGTTGTGCATACCTAATGTGCTGCCACGCTTGTGTGTTCGTTTCCCAGCCTGTATATATTCACCTGCTGACTGTCTAGGGAGCTATAATGATGAAGCAGATGCCCTGTTAAAAGATTATCAGCCCCTCTCTTCGTAATGTTAGCACTCGCAGGAGACGCAGCACATGGCAACGCACTGAAAGGCAATGTTGCCATTTTGAGTTGAATACCCTAGTGGAGAAACAAGCACAACCATCTCTTTGGATTAAAATGTACATGTTACCAGAAATTTCAAACTCTGTAATGTACCAGTTTTGTCTCCTAGTTTAAGGATACAGTGCCCACATATATAAACTCTTTCACAGAAACATTTTATTCTTGCGGTTCAGCCCATCATGTTCACAAAAGATCAAAGTGTCTTTTTCTTCTGCTCTCTTTCTGTCGACACCAGCTCCCTCAGAGAGCATAATTACCAGCACAGAACGATAACACCATTTCCAGTCAAAATGAGACAATTCCCAGCACAAGACTCATTTCATGCTTTGACAATTCCTCCAGGAATCATGGCACACAAAGAGCGAAGGCCACTTCAGGATTTGTTATATTCCTACTGCTGTCTCTAAATTACTTCAGGACTCCTCTGTTTACATCTTTTCTCCATTTCATGTCCTGACCTCCCTTTATTCTGTCCATCCAAGATATTCTTTTTCTTTTTGAAGGTATATTTTTTTCCTCGTTACCTGAAATCTTAAAGTCGTCTACCACTTCGCAGTCCATAAATCCCGAAAACTGTTTATTTTTTTGGGCACCATCCACTCGGCTGTCTTCTTCATTCGCCTGTCTCTGCATCCATCATATTTGTCCTTCCATTCCTCTCCCTTTTCTTAATCTTTTCATTTTTAAATTTGTCCTTCCAGAGAGCCATCCATCCATCTGTCCGTCTTCCTGTTTACAGGCTGTAAATCTACAGAGCTGTTTAACCAGCACGCCGTCCTCTCTGTCCCCTAAACAGGCCTCTGAGTTTGTGTGCATAACTTGTGCAATACGCTTGAGTATACATGCATTTATTATGTGTTCTCCACACGGGCCGTTGAGGCTGTAGTATTCCCCCCCACCCCCCAACTACCTGTGGGGGGGTGCAGGGCTTTATTTTGGGAATATTTCTATAAATCATTTTGTCATTTACACACATGCAGCGACATTCTGGACAACACTGATTCGGAGTGAGGAGCTGCTTTATAAATAAACGTGCAAAGAGTGGATCTGAAATACACACGCGCAACAAAAACACACACCCATAGTCCCTCTATACTATGACATGGCCATAATTCACACCATGCTACCAGGTACAGTGAAATATGACAGTGTGTGCGTGTGTGTGTGTGTGTGTGAATGTGTTGGGTATGAGTGTGTATGTTTACGGCATGCAATGACAAGAAGCCACCCCAACGTCCTTGTCCGTCTCTCCGTAAACTTTTCATTGGGTCAGACATTAGCATAGGCGGCTAACTATAACCTACATGATGGATGGAGCCACAACTCTATCTGTGATGTGACCCGTGCACGGAGCTTCAATGGATAGAAAGGGCACTTCCTTGTGGATCATGCTAATGCCTCTGGTGCAGCTCAGATGGCCACCCCAGAATTTCAATAATGTTGTCACTGAACCCATCTGTGAAGAATGCACAATGCTGATGGCACCTTTCGAAGTTATTACTGTAGAAAATGTTTATGCACGCTAGACACTGGGATTTCAGACATCTAATAAGTTAACTTAAAGTTAGACTGTTCAATCCCTTTAGGTCAGATCATAGTCTGATGTATTCTGACTTGATGATGACAACAACACTGTATCACCGGCTATGACACATCATCGGTGTGCGTCATTCGTTACATTAAACACTGAAAAATTGAGCTCTTTTGCTGGTTGTGTTTCAAAGGTTCAGTCCATGAGCTTTTCTTCATTTTTAACCCACCACACATTCGCTACTCTTGGCTATGGCATTGTTTCATGCTGCATTTCCACTGATTTAGTAACTGTGGGTTGCAGCAGCTGTGAAATTGAAAATCAATTTTAAAAAAGAGTAAACAGAACTATGAAATAAAGGCTTTGAATTCATGCATTCAATTACATTTATCAATTCAGTTTTGTTCTAAAGTTGTGTTGATCAGCCTCTGAACTTATTGTGGCTACATGGATCTTTTAAATCTGAAAGCCAATACTTATTAAAACAGTACAACAATTATTTTCCACCATAAAACCAATATAACCAGTACTGACAAAATCTATTTAAAAATTGGAATGCTGATGCATTTAAATAAATCATTTACTTCTGCACCTACTTGACAGGAGCAGCCTGTGTGTTCCATCTGGCTTCAGGCTGGTTTAACAGTATCTGAGCAGCTGATATCACTGCAGTGTCTCTTTCAAGAGAGCAAAGAGCAAATACCTTTACCTGAAATGACACGACAGTCTGCAGGTGAGAGAAAGGGAGAGAGACAGACACTATCATTTTGCACTGTTTTTTTCCCCCTCTCACCTTGTCTTTCCAGATTCCACATCCAGATCCAGTTATGTCTATAATGGTGTGAAGTTTGAAAAATATCACACCCATTTAAGAGTTTCCTCCACAATATGAAACTACAGACTCCCTCTACTGGCACTGCGAGCAAGTGCATCAATAATGTGTCCTTAGTGTAGGCTGAAAATATTTATGTTTGCTTGGTTTTTTCTTTCTCTGGAAAAAAGTGATGAACTGTGAACATTAAGTCAGCTATAGCTCCACCTTCAGAAAGAACTGCAGTTTTTTTCATTGTTATATTTGCAGTCTAAATATGTATTATTATTATTATTATTATTATTAATAATAATAATAATAATAATAATAATAATAATAATAATAATAATAATAATAATAATAATAATAATGTTATTATTATTATCACGTCTGCAGTGGC
Organism: Pao palembangensis; assembly: GCA_015343265.1. NCBI lineage: Eukaryota > Metazoa > Chordata > Actinopteri > Tetraodontiformes > Tetraodontidae > Pao > Pao palembangensis. The sequence continues at coordinate 7,597,579 of CM027081.1, forward strand.
TCAAGACTGAACCTCCATCTTGGCCGATGAACTTTGTTGTACATTTGGTGCATAATGTAATTAAAAATGCTTTTCTTTTATTTTATTTTCTTGTCTTTAATAATCATTTCCTCAAAAGAATTGAGATAAATTATCTTGACTTTGAAACCATGAAGCCTCTGCCCACAGTTACACACCTCCAACCATTCAACCATCCCCACCACCACCTGCTGACTCCATCCTTTTCTGTATAGCCGTGGCCAATCACAGCAGCCCTGTTGTTAAGGGATTAGTGAGAGCCCAATGGGATGGCCTCCTTCAGCTTCGATCTCCTCCACTCACCAGGGAGCAAATAAAACACAAAGGCACAGACACTCACATCACTAGGGAATCCAAATAACAGCAGAAGTCCAAAATATTCTCAACATGAGCACAGAACATGCTGAGGGCTTAGCTCTGTGACAGGGAGGAGGTCTAGCGGGTATGCCTGTGTTCCTTACTGCTGCTGCACATGAATTTCTGTAAGAACTCTGCAAGTAATGATATGCATCCGTGTGTGTATGTGTGTCCTAATGTGCAAGACAGGTGCAAGAGTGAGATGATGGAGGCGCTGATGATGGGGAGATGAAAAGGGGATAATGACAACAGTCATTTCTGCTGAAATTGATGTCATGTCTTTTGATTGTAAGGAGGTTGCAACACATAGATTCCACACATCCCCTCTGCCACCACGTCTGAGTGATGTTTCTGTGTGTGTGTGTGTCTGAAAGAGAGAAGGTGTGGAGTTACATGGTGTACTAACATAATAAAGCAATTTAACGTCTCACTTCACTGCTGTCATACACAATCATGCAGGATACAGCAGGTGCACTGGAAATGTGTGTGGGGGGTGTTTGTGTCTCTGCGTGTGTTTACAAATTCTTATCCCATATCTAAAACAAGTTCCAATAATCTGATGTTAATTAACATATATCAGAACTTTATAGATGTAAAAGACTGTGTTAAACGTGGATGATCACGCAGTCCTCAAGTATGCACTGAAAAACAAAATATTCAAACATGCACACAATAACATGATGATAGAGTACATAATTATCCAGTTATCAATGAGACTGTGCTTCTGCCCTTCTCTGGACCACTGGAGTGTGTCATTACGTTTCCCCACAACCCCATCCGTCACTCCATCTCTCTCTCTCTCTCTCTCTCTCTCTCTCTTTCTCTCTCTCTTTAACACACACGTTTCTACAGCTGTCCTTTCATTTGTACAAGATCACTCTTGCCCTTAATTCTATCCAACCATAACTTTACCTCAATCCATAACTCTTCACACAGAACTTTGGTCAAAGGGTCAGAGCTCCACCTCACAACTGAAACGTCTAATTTGCGACCAACACATACGCAGGAACACCAACCAAACCTCACACTCAAATGACCCATCAAAAGTTCCAGGTGGTCTGTGTGTGGACATTATTTAAAAAAAAAAAAAAATTAAAAATTCCTTATCAGCCTTAGTGCTAGGACACATGGACTGTGATATATGGTCCTTGAACACAGAACATGCTAGAATGAAGAAAGAAGTTTTTTTTTTTTTTTTTTTTTTAAAGGACATTTGAGAAAGAAAACTATGCAGGTTTATCATGTCTAAAGTGATCTAAAGGCAGAGAGTCAATCTGGGTTTCAATCTGGGTTTCAGTCAGTCATAAGTCGCGTTGTAACCCTGCACGGGTGTTGCGGTTGAGTCTGGTTGGACTGGTCTATTCTGGGACGGTGGACCTGCGGCTTTCTCCTGCTCTCTTTCCATCCCTCACTGCTTTTTCATTTTCTCTTTCAAAGTGTTTATGTCTTTATGTCCCTCCATTTCTATTTGAGTGTTTCTTTTGTCTCATATACAGCATCAGCTTTTACAGAAGAGCTCAGGCTCAGATGTTCAGATGATGACGTGCGTGGGTCTGTGGCCCATCCGGTGCAGTGGTGTTGATTTCAGTCCTTGGTGACCAAAAGAGGGGTTGCTTTCATGACTGGAGGCAAACAGAGGAGAGAGAGAAAGAGAGAGAGAGAGAAAACAGTGAGGAGTGTGATTCATTAACTGTATTTGACTGATCCACAGCTGTATTAAAATAAAGTGTTTCAATGCTGCTTATAGGCCACATCATCTAATCACAACAGACAAGCTGTAATGCTCTGGCAACACACTCATGTGCAGACACACACACACACACACACACGTTTAAACTTTGGCCCCTGGCATCAGGGCCTCTGTACTTTACCCTCCCTCCTGTTTTCATCCCCCTTTTCCCTATCTTGTGTCTATATCTGTCACCACTAGACACACACACACCCATGCGCGCACACGCATGGTACAGTGTGTCTGGCACCCCTTAGGGTGAGACACAGATGCCCTCCTCTGCTCTTTTCTCCCTCTTCTTCCATGTTTGGAATCCATCTTTCACTCTTTGACATGCAGATATGTTTTCATGTGGTGTATAACTGTGAAAACTTGTTACTGAGGTCTGGCATATGTCCTGGAACATTTCACCATTTTTACAGATGAGGAATTAAACACGAAACACAATTGTATTCATGAATGAATCTTCCCAATTGAAACATCCTGTTAATGTTAAAGCTGCTAAAGACAAGTCACATAATGAGTTAATATAGACTATTATGTACATTTTTAACTTTTATTCAGATTTTTTTTTTTTTTTTTTTTTTTTTACTTGCTGTACTTTAAATATTTCCTTTAGAGCGTCATCAGCGCGTTGTGCATGACCTGACAGAATAATTGAGCTGCAGAAATTGCAATGTAAAAAAAAAAGATTGTCTACTGTTATGAGATGTGACAGTAGCCTTACAGACATATATGGAGCATGACCTGTAGGGCCTGCAGACAGAAATTCATAGATCCAGGCCAGAGAGGCAGGCCAGCCAGCAGCCTCATGCCATGATGGAGCCCTCCTCACTGGGTTGACTGGCTGCCTGGTTTGGCCTCCAGACCTGCCAGCTCTTACCTCTTTCTGCTGCATATGGGCTCTGAGACACACACACACACACACACAGTGGGGTTAGCTTTGTGGTGACCTGGCAGTGGAATTAGAGGGTGAGAATACAAACTACCAAACTGAACTGACCTCTAATTAGAGCTCTTGGCAAAGTGGCGGCTCCCACACACACAGAAACCCACATGTATGTCAGCCCAAACATAAACAACACAGACACGCTTGAAGGCACATGTGTCTGCATGTGCGCATATGCACGTGCATGTACATTAGCGCTATAAATGTATACACTTCTCCTACTTTTTCCCAGATTAACCTGACATGTATACAATTTTACTAAAAGATAATATTATTTATTGGCTTTCTGCTTTCCCGGTACCTGCTCTCTCCATGCTGTCCTCTCCTTCCTTCTCCCTCCATTTTCTTCTTGTCATCTCCCAGGGACAGGACTTGTCTTTGCGGCAGAGGTCCTGACCGTGTTGTATATTCTTTGAAAGAACAGAGTGCTTAAAAAAAAGACGCAGCATTGAGGGTGAAAACTTAAGATTGGGTATTGATTTTTATATGTGTTGTTGAGTAAGTCTGTCTGACCATGGGTCCCACGGGGGGTTTCTGCTTGGGGCATTCCATTAGTCCCACACATGCAACGACAGATACGCAAGGTGTCATGCTTGGCCTGGTACAGGCCTGAGTACAGTTTTATACAGACATATATGCATATTTATATATCATCAAAGACGTTCGATATCAGACGTCAATTGTGAAAATGGTGCAGCTATGAGCCCTTTGCTTGTGTGAAATGTTGACCTGACCCATAGTACACGTAGTATGGAAATCATTTGCACATCTCTGAATCTGTTCTCTACTTTTAAGTTGTCAAATTATTGACAGGTTTTGAACCAGTTTCAGTGCCGAAGAACACAGACTCCTGATGGATCATGGGTGTGTGTCTCAGAATATTGCCTGAGTTTTGGGTGTAATTCCACCCACCTTTAGGAGGGTAGCTATACTGTCAAGTCCTTGTGAGACAATGTTGGCCCTTCAGAGTTCATACAGTATATTTGGTGTGTACTGGTCCTACTTAAGCATCTGAAACTAAACACTCTGTGCCAATGACGCGGTATATATATAATACTTGGATTTTCTTCAAGTCACCCCTGACAACAGACTGATCATGTTGGTCAGCTAATGACAGCGGCAGATGCTTAATGCCTGCTACACTTTACTGACAATAAAACAGGCAGCACACTAAATTGCTGTCTGTCAAGCATCACCTGTGTGTGTGTGTGTGTTTAAGGCGTGTTTGATGAATAGACAGGATGCTGTCCTTTTTAATGTCATCATCCATGCAAAAATGTGCTCAAACTCTTCAAATTTGCCAGATGTTCCACTTCCTTCAGTCTGGATGCCAGTATTCTGTTATTCTTTGCGCGAGAGTGAAGCAGCATCAAATCTGTGACCACTCTGTTTGACTCAGTTTGAACAACCTTTGTGAAGTTTCTGTTTGTGGTTGTTGAACAGCATAAATCAGGATTACAATGTGCCAATGTAGAGAGGAACATAGCTAAATGTATTCCTGTGTTTTTCTCCAAACTTTTATTCATTAGTGTGGTGATTATAGACTGTATGCACTTTTATTTATTTTTATTATGAGGAAATTCTTTACTGGAATTTTATTTTACACACAGAAGAAACAAACAAAAATCAATAATGAACCTTCTCTGGGTTTTCACACATGTATTGAACGTCTGTGTTTCTGTAAGCAGCAGCTCATGTTTCTGTGTTTTTGTGCATCGGACCTGTTTGTTTTCATGTGTGCCATGTTTGTGCAACTCGGCCTTGGCGTGTTTGTCACACATCTGTTGCTGCTGTGTGCAGTAATTTGCGTTCGCAGCTTGGCGCCCCGGTAATTATTCAGACATTACCTTTGCTCCGATATTAAAAGCCTTCATCTGGCGGACATGAAACAGACAAACAGAGAAGCTGATAAGGCTTCAAAGCTGCCTGCCATCCAGAGAGAAGCAGGAAAGGTGAAGAGATGCATGGTGGGATAGATGGGATTGTTTTTCTCTGGAGGTTTACTTCCCCATTGGTGTCATATCCTCTCAGCTCAGTCGACAGCAACACATATCACATCATTTGATCCAAGAAAGGAGTGAGATTTTAATTAATATTCTGGACCAGCTTGTGGAATTTAAAAAAAATAATAAATCATTACAGATTGCATTTTGTTTTGAAACGCAAGATGTTTAGCTGTTACGGAAGACGCTGCTACATAAAGAAAGAGATGAAGAGAAAATAAAATGTACATCACTATTCAGTTTGCTAGATTACAAAAAAAAATCCTTAGTTTGACTTCATTACTGCATCTGGAAATTGCTTATCCTAATTCTGATTAAATTTATCATATAGCAATTACGTCTATGATAAATATATATATATATAAATATAAATATATAATATTCAAACAATTATCCTAATGATAAACCAACACTAAGCGTAAAGGACTATTTATTTTTAATTTGACTATGTAAATCATGAAAAAAATAAAGATTTTTAAAATTAATTATTGGGTCTAAAAAAGGGCGGTGCAGCAACCTCACACTTGATTAAAAATGAGTCTTCTATCGTAAAAATGGGTGTTAAAATATTGAAACTATATTTTCTCTGATGTATTTCAGCGCTAAAAGGGCACATGGCAGGGAATCGGATTCCCCAAGCGAAATACCCGTATATAAATAAATAAAACGCTAAATTAAACTTGAAATCCACACACGTTGTTTCTCAGGGGATTCTCTTCTGTGTTCCCTTTTTTTATGGGGTTTTTTTTCACTTGTTATCGCCACTGAAACGAGTCAGTTTGTCTGCACATCCATATTCATCGTTAAACGCGGGCATGAATATTAATTCAGCCTTAAAGAGGAGCGCAGGAAATCCAGAAAGACAATGACGGAGGAAAGCAAAAATATGACAGAGTGCATGTGATGTCGAATTTATGTCGGTTTCAAAGCCCTTGTGTCTCTGTTCCTGTGTCTAACTTGTACCACCATGCTAATCAGCCTCTCGCTGCACCCTGTACTGGCTAATTGTCAACAAATGATCTGAACTCCAGAATAATGTATGCAAGGCCTTTCAATGGTGGAGACGCGCAAGCAAGTCGGCTGCTCCTGTTTATAACAAGGAGCTCAGTAGCACCATTTAAATATAGACTCGAGTGTTGTGTACATTATTATACACACTTGACAGTTTAATTTTCCGTCTTTTGCTCTGTTTAGAGTCACCCGCTGCACATTTGTTGTCTCTTTATTGTCATTGTCTGTTGGCTTTCTATCCTCCCATCTCATTGTTGCTGAATGTCACTGTCTTTTTTTTCTTTTAATTGAGTTTCCTTGCATGTAAAGGCTAATATTATTATCATTTCCTGACTGACGTTCATATTAAAAGTGGTTTAATTACAGCCCAATTGTCTTCAGAGATTGAATTTCACTTGAAGCCACTGGGAACTCACATGAGGGAAGGAGCCACCCGGAGACTTCCTGCACCAGTTTGGACTAAAAATGAGACTAGCGTCAAGCAGAATATGAGGGGAACATTTGTTTGAACCAAAAAACGGACAGGCACCCCCAGGTCAACAAATGGTGCAATACATATATTTGTATCCAGCAAAAAGCCTTTTGGGACTTCTCACAGAAGGACCCCAGAAAGCATCCGCTATCAAACCACGTACTGTATGTGTGACTTGAATAAAGTCCCGTGTAAATTTTGTGACATTTCCTGTGGGGCAGCTAACTGAATTTAGATTTTAAGATCATTACTGGAAGTCAAGGAAGTCAAGGAAGCCAAGTGATGCACAGATGTAATCCACAGCGTACCAGTCAGTAGAATTTCTAACCTTACCTGTTCTTTTCAGAATCAGAGGGTGATCCGACTGGATCTACTAATTTCACTTTGCTTCAGTGTTTTTTTATGTTTTCTGCCCAAATATTGATTCAAAGCTGTAGCAAAAGACAATATAATATATATATAATACTGTATGTAATGACAAAAATATACTTTTGTTAATGCACAGAATACTGTCTGACTTATTTTGTCAGATGACCAAATGGTAATTAATATCAACCATCTAATTAAATGAATGTTAGCCCGTACATACGCTGATGTAATAATGGGACATTTTCATGCAGTACTCCTCGATGGAAGCATCTGCCTTCATCCCCACATCACAATGCTTGTCACTTGTTATCAATAGCTTCATAACAGAATGGTGGTTGTACCTAATAAATATGCCATGATAGGCGCAACAAATCAGCACTTGCCTCAGATTTATGCCCTTAATAACTCCATTTGGCACAACGCTGACACCTCCTCTGCTAGACAAAAGGGAACTAAATATTTCATCAGTGCCAAAGCATAAAGAACTCTTTCCCCTACCCTCATTTCATCTTTGACTTTACTGCTCCCAAACATCGCTCTTCTGGCGCCCTTTACCAGCCTTAAGTATCAGTATCTCCCCATCTCTTCCTCTTGTCCTCTTTTTTTTAAAGTGGAAATCATGTGGCAGATCTTTTTTAGGTATTAGTTTATGGGCCATGACATGAGCTATGAATGAGAAACAACGAGAGAGAAGAGAGAACATTAATCATGGAGCAACATATGGTAATAGATGGTTATCACTTCTCTGGCTCTGTGATTAAGGCAGGGAGGGAAAAAAGTAAGGAGGGTGGAAAAGGGGGGGAGTATTTAGCCAGGTAAGAAAAGAAGGAAAGTCACAAGGTGGTATGAAAGGAACATGAAGTGCACAAAGTAAAAGGGGAGGAAGAAGTATCGGGACAAGTAGGACTCTGAGGATTAGAAATCTGTTGTTCCATCGATAATCTGCTTCTTTTCACATTTAAAAGCTGTTTTGTTTGCACAAGCACTTTTAAGAAGTCACATTATATCTCATTAAAGTGAATTAAGTGGAGCAGCAGAAACGTACAAATACAGATGGTTCTGTGTTGTTTTTTTAGGACTCGTGTAAGATAAAGAACATCATGGCAAGAACAGTGTCTTAAAGACTTCAGATCACTACCAGCTGCTTTAGCAGGTGGCAGCAGAGATATGAATAATCATCACTTCTGTCTGTTTTCCAATTAAAATCTTACTATTATTTCTGTCACAGGAAGTTCTGTCAGAAGTCGGCAGCAGTATGTGAAATGCTGGATTTGGGCAGGAAGTTGAACACAAAGACCCTTTAATAGTCAAACTGCTGTCAGTTCAGTCCTGAATAAATTATTTGTAATTTGTCATTTGGAATGGTTGGACTACCAGCACTTTCATGTGGAAGAAATCACATTTCCCAAAACTTGTGATGTGTCCACGTTCTCCTTAAAGGATGCTCCAATTAGTCCAATCAAACAAGCCAGACATATATGTGTCTGTTTAGACCAGTGAACCTCGGCTCACCTACTTTTCATCTGCAAATGAAAGAAGGATAAATACTCCTTCACACACAAGATCTGAGGGCATCCTGACTTCTTTGCATTGGTGCCTCCTCTCTGCCTCCTGAGCGGTTTAGATTTATAGACAATCCACCCTGCTCTGATCGCCGGGCGGCTGAATCATCTCATCGGTCGCATTAATCCAACGATTACATTTGATTTAATTTTCATATTAATTAAAGTGAACCATCACTGAAATTAAAAGCATTCTGTGTGTGTGTGTGTGTGCGTGCGTGTGTGCGTGTGTGTGTACATAAAAAGGTGGCGTATTGCTCTCTCCCTCTCTCTTCCTCTATCTTTTTCCCTCTGTGCCCCCCCACCTCCCCTATCCACCTGCTCCAGGAATCCTGATGAAGTGATTAGACTGATAGGTGCAAACGGGAAAGACGGACGGAGAGGAGTGGACCAAAAAAAAGATTAAATTAGCATATCACAAACGCCTCACACACCGCCACTGCGAGGAGACAAAATCCCAGGCCACGTTGGGCCTGCTGCAGTGCTGAAGAGCCCTGGACCTGTGAGTGTGTTTGAAGCCCCACACGGCAGGATTAAAAAAAGCCAAAGCCTGAGCTGGAGACAAAGTAGGAGTAAAGCCTGCTGGTGCCGGGAGACAGTGTGTGTGATATCTGCATTAGGTGGCAGCAAAGATACAGTACTCTGCTTCCTTGCCTACAGTGTCTCCACTGTGCAGATAAGTGTGTGTGTGTGTGTGTGTGTGTGTGTGTGTGTGTGTGTGTGTGTGTGTGTGTGTGTGTATGACAGAGACAGAGAGAAAGGAGAGAAAGAGAGAGAGAGAGTAAGTTTAAGCATTGAATACAAACAATATGCATCTTTAGACAGATTGAAAACTATTTCAGTTTCATCAAAATCCAGTTGTTCCAAAAAATCTAAAATAATCTAAAATATTTATTTTGAATGAACTAGTAAATTAGAAACTGATCAGATTAAATTTAATAGCCAGTACACGAGTATTATTGAAAGTGCTCACATGACCAGTAAAAGATGAGGAAAGGACGGAAATTCCACGACCCAAGATTACATCCCGAATGTGTCAGATGGTGAGCTATGAGACCCTTGGAGAACAAGCCCAGAGGAGATACACACAAACCCACCCAAACACTCAGCCATTCACTTAAATGAACCATTGAAAACACGTGCAGCTAGAAAGACTTTTGTTTTATAAAGGCCCCAACAAACACTCTCAATCAATTTCTTTGTACATCTTGTGTACATATTCTCGTCTAGGAACCGCTGGTGGTCATAACCATTTGATCTGCAGTTCCAATAACTGCAACAGGAAAATCAGAACAGGGCAAAGGAAAACCCCTGCACACGATGAGCTAATGAAATCAAACATGCAGTGCAGTTTTGCATGTTAATGCTGGCAGCGTGTGTCGATAGCATTTAAAGATGTCAGCAGGTGGATAGCGAGATGGATGGCCCTTTGCCTGCCTTTCACTTCCCACCCCGAGGAAGTTAAAAAGCATCTGCCTTAAATAGAAAACTTCAATACCTATTTAGAGGGAGGAAAGACTGTATGTGAGAGAAAGAAGGGGGAGGGAGGGGAGCTGGAGAAAGAGAGACAGAGAGAGACAGGAAAAAAAGAACGAAGGCAATAAGTCCCTGACCTCAAGTGCACATTGCGACACATTGACGCTGTTGTCATTTGTTGATCAATAGAAGTGCGACACAGGCTACACGTTTAATGACATGAGATTGGCAAAGCCACCTCCAAATTAAGGGAAGAGTAAGACCACAGCCTGTTTTCCTGTTCAGTCAATTCATGCCCTAATGACTCCACCAGTAAGGGAAGCATGACTTTGGATCTCGCCCTATTGCCTAGTGACATCTTTAGCTTTGTGATCTCTATTCCTCAAAAGGGAATAATTCCCCGGCCAAGCTCTTAAAGGCATGTCCCACACCAAGGCGTTGCCTCTGACAGGAACCTTCTGCTCATCAAATGCAAATGGCACAAGTGATGCACCAGTCTGAAAAGTTGGCAATTCAAGACTCACCGTTTCTGTGCCTGTATTTGTTGCTCTGTTACGTCAAATATTCTGAAAGGACTGTAAGTCTCACATTTACCCCTGATGGCAAACAGTGATCAAGCTTCACTTCAATAGAAGTCTATTCTATTCTATTCTATTCTATTCTTCACTTTCTCACTTTTAAATTAAATTTATGAATTAAATTTATGTTCAACAGTGAAGCTCTAATCACGTCAGTGTGTGAAACATTCTTTTATCACGTGAAGACGCAGTAAGGGATTGTTTTTCTTATTATTTTTATCCAGGGTGAGTTACGTGCAGAAGGTCTGACTGCACTCGTGCAAATGCATATCTCTGTATGCATATTACCATCTTCTGTCTTCATTAATAACACCGATGCTTTTTAATTTCTTTCGTGGTTAAAAACAGTGTTTCTCGCAGATAGTCCTCACTCTCCTTTGTGTGTGTGTGTGTGTGATGAACACAGTAAAAGATGCTTTTAGATGATTTACTGGATAAATAAAGCATTGTTATAATTAGTCTAAAGCCAGATAAATTAACCATAAATTCAATCAACTCAACTTTAGCCAAACGGTGCTGGTCTGTGTAGAATTATTGTATATCCTGGCTACATTAATATTACAGAATGAAAATAGCGTGATGATAAATTATATTTAAGCAGTGCCAAAAAAATGGAATAAACTATAAAATCTGTAGATGTAATATGATTAGGTATGAGTACTATGAAATAGTATTTTATACCGGTTAACTAAATAAATGAATACAAAATACATTTCATTTTATATGGACATTCTGTCCATATAAAATTTAATTACATACAATTAATATGTTCTGTATCCAGAAAAAAGTGTGGGGGAAAAGGCAGTGGGTCTCTTTTCCTCTAGAGGCTCATGGGATATCTTTTTGAAATGTGATTATTTGATCTTTAGGCAACTCAGTAAACACATATCCTGATTAAGGCGACAAATCCTTCAGCTCTAGCTAGCCATTAATACAAATTTCTTGAGGAAGAAGGAAATGAATGGGCACACATGTTTATCTGTTGATACAGACTCATTAGTTCTAAGAAATGACGAATAATGTCACAGTACGAAGCAAATATTTTGCCTTTTAGACCAATTTATTAATTTTTCTTCCACAACAAGAACTCATTTAAGAGCAGATGACGAGTCGATTAAGCTGTGACCTTCACACGTGACCTCTCCGCAGAACTGACCGAACTGAGGAAGAATTTGATCTCTCTGTCCTACTGTTCATCTTTCCTGTCCCCTGTTCCACCACGCTCTTCTTCCCGTCTCTTCCAGTAGTCGACCGCCATTCTCCTTCCTGTCCCCCGTTTTCTCCCTCACCCTTGTGCTCTTTCACTCCCCTGGTGCTCGCTGGGTCTCAGGGGCTCTGGCCTCTCGCTGCGGCCCCACAGAGCTGCAGTGACTTTGGTGCCTGAGCATAGTTGGTAGAAGTCAGAACAGATGCCACAAATATGAGCCGCAAACTTATTTCCCTCCAGTCAGCATAAAAGTATGTGTGTGAAAGATCCTGTTGCATGCAAGTCCTCCATCTGTACGTGTGTGTGTGTGTGTGTGTGTGTGTGTGTGTGTGTGTGTGTGTGTGTGTGTGTGTGTGTGTGTGTGTGTGTGGTGTGGTGGATCCTGTTGCATTGTAGTCCTCTATCAGTGTCTGCCTCCTGATCTGATTGATTGTTCCGGGTAAATTGGGACTGGGCGCTGGTGAAGAGAACAGGAGCGAGTTACACCCTTCACCCTTGTCCTTGCCCTCCATCTTCTTTCCCCTTGTCCTGCTCTCTGTTGCTACGTTCATTAGCACCAAAAGTGGAGTGGAGCTAAAAAGAAGAGCAGAAGGATGAGGATCCTTCTGCTCTTCTTTTTTCAACACTCTTCATCAGTCTTCTTCCGTCGTTACTTCATTCTTTTGTTTACGTCTTTCTCACCTTAGCAGTATTGAAGAGTGGATGGACCTGTTGTGACTGACGGTTCGACATCTGAGGCCCAAACTGTTGCTCATCTTCATCCTCAGTTTTTTCATCCTTCATGAGATTTGAGTGTCTTTCTTGCTAACCGGGAAAGGCTGATATTTATATTTATATTTATTGATTGATTTTTTCCCTCTCCTGTACATTTCCTATTATGAACATCGCTGACTAATCCTTGCTATTATGTTTCTATTGTAATAACTCAAAAATCTCATTAAAGTTCATTAATTAATGTTATTTTGTTGAATTCAAGATGCGTCTCAACCAGAAGTTCTGAATCTGAGGCAGTGTCCAAAAAGACAGCTTGTTTTGTCATTCGTCCTGCCGCCTTCTCTTTGTTTTAAGTGAGATAAGATTCTACCTGCAGAAAACTGTTGTCCTACAGAGGCACATTGGTGTAATCACCTTGCCAAGAACTCCTTTCTCATGTCTTTCTCCCTCCCTTCCTGTTTCTTAAGCTAGCCAGGAAAAACCAGAGAGAAGTCCTGCTCCATGGCTTGGAGACTGAGCTCTGCCTCTCATCAGAAGCGAGAAGACAGGCGGGAAAAGGTTGCATCTGTTCTGCATCGGCATCTGACGTCCAGCTACCAAGACGCAAATGAGCGACTGAGAAAGAGAGGAGATGCTTGAGAGCTGCGTCCTTGAGAGCTGCATTGCAACTCTTCGAAGAGGGCTCGGAAATGGTGTGAGTAGTGTGTGTGTGTGTGTGTGTGTGTGTGTGTGTGTGTGTGCGAGCTGGAGTGTGTTACCTGCTGACCTGCCAGAGTTGCACTGAAGGCGACTTGGCTGCAGATCTTCTCTGCTATTGTCTGCCTGCCTAAGTGTTGCTGACAGGGGGATTATAGCAAATACAAAACGCTGTACAGACCAAAGAAACACACTGCCAAACTTTCATACATACGCTAAATCTTTACGCTAAGACCTCAGTTTGAGTTTGCTTGTCTTTTAATACAAGTTATGTGAATGCTTATCCTGTACAATTGAATGGATAATTCTGGATCCAATCAATCCCATTTTTTCTTTTTACAATAATGCAAAATTGAATTGCGAAACTGCAAATGCACAACAAATTCACTTTCCCAGCAAACCAGACTGAATGCAAATGTGACTCAGAGCCAGGGGGATGTAAGGAGGCCCACAATTAATGACATTTTATGGCCAGTTTAACTGCGGGGTAACTGGAAGAGCACACAAGGATATCTTGCTGAGTATTATGACATCTGATTTCATCTCTGATTCTGTGTCACAGTTGTATCCACAATTGCCAAGTGGTGAGAGGACTGAATTTTGCTATTCAGATGTGTAACATTAACAAGCATTTTTGTGTCAATGTTGTTTTCTTGTTTCCTTTCAAGGAAAAAAGTCAGAGTCTTGGTCATCAAAGCCGAGCACTGCGACCTATTGAACTATTTGTTTCTAACCATAGGCCAGACATACCGCGTGCCACGAAGCTCATTGTGGTTACACTCATCAAAACATAATACAACACTCGTGGTCACTCGTCCCTCCAAAGGCGTTTCTCAGATGAATGCCATGACTGAAGACGTGTGCCATTTTATGGCATCGGGTGTCAAATGGTCGAAATCATGTGCTTGGCTGGCAGGTAAAAATGCTCCGTGGTGCGATCGGCACGAAGGCCTGTAACGGTATAAATAGCCAATCATCCACCCGTTATCTAAAAGCACCCCAGTTGCATCATGGTTTATAAAGCAGCGTGACTATCGCATGTCCAGTATCATGTACGGTCTTTGATCATTAAAGGCAGACAAGTAGGGCAGATATCATACGCACCAGATTATATTTAGAACCAGTGTTGCATTGATAACATACCGCAGATGGTTATCGTTTCTGTTGCGTACAGCAGAATTTGTTGAAGGGTCACAAGAGTTTCCAGTCAACATCAGTCTTGTATGTGTGACAGACTCTCAGAGTCAGAGCAAATTAAGTTAATAATGATGCAAATGTTAATCCTTCTGCTGTCAGCAGGAAGTCTAAAAGGAACTATTATTTGGGTTCATTAAAGGCTGAAAGTCTGTTTTATGGAGAAAAACAATTCAACTCAGTGAATTTAATTATTATATTTAAATATTGAATTATAATAGGATTACTACTTAATAGAAACTATAAGTTGAGAAGTGTGTGCATGCAAATATGTGTGTGTTTGTTCGTGAGAGAGAGAGTGTGTGTGTGTGTGTGTGTGTGTGTGTGTGTGTGTAGGTGTGTGTGCATGCGTGTGTGTGTGTGTGTGTGTGTGCGTTTCTCTGTAACATATTGTGTTTTAGGCTGTTCTTGCCAATAGGCTGAGGCCAGCCTCTCAATAATTAAAGCGTGTCACTGGTTAGTACACAGGTTTGGTCAGCCAATCAGAGATACTGATGTCAGATCAGTCTGAAAGAGAGTAGAAGAGGCTGTCGAGAGAAAAAGGAGGACCTGGAGTGACAGGCTGGGACTGACAGTAAGAGAAAGAAAGTTTAAAGATTTTGTGTATTTTACATTTACTACCCAGCGTCACCGTGTGCCCTACCATCAGTGGTGTGCCAGGATTTATTTTGTTTGTTTGCTTGTATTTATTTATCTTATTTAGCTGCAGTATTTATTGAGAGATTCTCAGCTTCAGTATCTGTTCCTCTGACATTGTTACAGTAGCAGGGGACTGAATACACCTGCACTTACCTGAATTGAAGAATATCAGGTAAGAATTTGTAGCTGCAGTCTTAAATAAACAGACACTGGGAAAAACAAGCATTACGTCTGTTCTTTAATGTATTTATTGGTTGCACATATTATTATTATTATTATTATTATTAGTAGTAGTAGTAGTAGTAGTGGTAGTAGTAGTAGTAGTAGTATTGGTATTATTAGATTATTCTTGTGTTTTTGGTTTGTTTTAACTACCAGTTACTTGCTATTTTTTTCTTTATCCCATTGTGGGATAAATAAACATATTCTATTCTGATTGTGTCTCTGCTATCCACACTGAAATAACGGGACACTGATGAACTGACATTCATGAATGTAATGTGTGGGTTGTGAAATTCTTATTTTGAAGTGCTGCCTGTTGTATGTCTGGTTTAGGGCTGCTATTTCACAGCCTGGTATACCAGAAGCTGGGGGTCTGATGTGGGCTAGTGTTGTGCAGGTTTTCGCATGGGCCGTGGCTGGTGAAGCCAGTGGCTCCCTTTCAGTTGTAAATAAATTCAAAATTTTTTTTTAACATCTTCTGCCACTATTGCAATGCTTTAATTATATTTATGTCATCAGATTACTGTGTAAAATCACAGCGATGCCTGGGATATCTTCGGGAGATTATATTCTTGTCATAGAGGTCAGTCTGGAATCTGGAGTGTCTGTTCATTTGGAAGCCTTGTGGAATTATGTTAGTTCCTATTAATACAGCCTGCCAGCGAGGGGTGCAGTCCACTTAGCCAGGAGGTGATGAAGGGAAGCTTCATGTGGGGTCTTCTCATCGGGTCCGTAGAATGTTCTCACACAACAGAGGTCCCCATCTCCATAACAACTAATTAATTGAATAAAATAGTTTTTAATATGGAAGAGTATCATTGAAGTGTAATAACAATTGCTCTGCTACTCTGACCACATTTTCTATAAACATTTAACTGTAGATTTCCTATCATTTACTGATTTACAGCCTTTCATTATGGGTCAGTAAAGTCTGGAAAATATTGAAGGTTTGACCCATAAAAAAGATGATTATTGCAATATAATTTACATATTTGAAATGTAATAATATTTAACTTAAAAGCAGCAATATAATTTTTAAATTGTAAGCATTACCAAGAAACACACTTTAAATGCTTCGTGTCTTGTACAGAGACCAGTTTAGTCTCCTCACACTGATGTCAAGAGAGGTCATTAAGAGTAGACCACAACGGGCAAAATATCTTTGATATCCACTTGGAAGCCGGCCAGAGGTGCTTTGTCCATTCTGTCAAGGTGGTCCATCTGAGCCCAGCTAATGGAACACAAGTCAGCGCCGCATGATCTGACTCAACAGGGCAAACGTGTCAATCGAAAAGCCCCATTACACTAATGCCAGGTTCCTTTCAGCAACACACAGTCCAGAATGTTTCAGACTGGAACACCCTGAGACTGAGCCGTCGCTGGCCTGCATACTACAAAATTAACTCCAGAATCTTTTTCTTTAACATCAAGACCATTCTGTTTGCCATGTAGACATATTTATTGGATGCATTGTGTTTACTCTCCTTAAAAAAAAAAAAAACATAAAAATGTTAACTTGAATAATTCAGTCAGTCTACAACTCTACTGACCCTCTGACAATCCTCAGTGTCCTGACATGTCTTCATCTCAACCTTTGTTTCAAGTTATAGAGTTTGTCCAATGATGTCTCTGTTCTCTATAAGCCTTCTGTATTTATTGTTAATCCTTTATATGCTTCTCCCAGCCAGAAGCCCCAGTGAGATCCTGTAGATTTAAGCAGAGGTTGATCTCATGATTAGTATTCCACAGTCAGAATATGTCCGTCAACATTTCGAGGCCCCTTACAGTCCATGTACTCCCGCCATCGTTTTCTCCTTTAACTCTCCATCTATAGCTCTGCTCTGTGTGTGTGTGTGTGTATGTGTAGGTGTGTGTAGGTGTGTGTCTGTGCGTACATCAGAACATATGCAGCGGCGTGGTCTTGTAGAGACAGCTCCGTGTGCATTAATATCGATACATATCCCGGTTTCCCAGGAAGTCGCCCTCCATCATCTTAAATGACATGAAAAGAGCTGGAGAGAGATATATGCATGAATTAATTGGCTTGAATAGGAGTATTTAGAAGCTTAATCCATGGAGATTAACGCAAGCAGTACTCTCTGGATTTAAGCTTCTGTGCGTTCTCAGCAGAGGATTGTTTCATTTCTTTCCCTCCTTCTCCTTCTCCTCACATGCCACCACCTTTAGTTCTTAGTCAGTGAGCCTATAAAAAGCTGTCAAGTGCAGGATTAGCAGAGTAGAATCCCGCTAGATAGTTAACTGCCTTAATAACCTTTTTGAATATAATGCATAAGCATAATTGTGGTATGTTTTAACACCGGATAGCGGGCTCTTCTTTAGGCCACACAAAGGAAATGATGTTGCCTGCAGGATTAGTGAAAACTCTCTATGGTTAGTCAATAAAATTCTGAAGCGAAATATGGCAGAATTGTTCTCTCACATACAGTGGAGCAAATGGGGGGAAAAGCTTCACTCGAGGTATGTCAGTGTCAGTGTAAACCTATCAGTTACAGAGAAATATCACCTAACATCATCAGGATGACTTTGATTTTTGTGATGGATGCATGAGGTCACAGGTCACAAGAGACCACTAATAACAGTATTTACAATGAAACCCTTCAAATGCCCATAAGACTGTATGCTTGGGCTACAATTCTACAGTATAAACCTATTCTATGTATGACTTCATTACAATTTATGTTGTCAAAGGTGACAGTTTTCCTTGTCTATTCTTTTGTTCCTTTTCTCTGCTCGCACCTCTCTCCTGTTTCTGCTCTTTTCATCTCTTCCACTCTCACTTTTACCCATCTTTTCTTCTCCTCCTCCTCCTTCATCCATACTTTATTTATGGGCTCCACACTTCAAGTCTATGAGATACTGAGCAGATCAATGTCTATAGATCGTCTCGTTGGAAGCCATTAGTTATGGGTTTTTATAACGCTAGTCATTATTGTGCTTAATCTTGCAGAAAATTAAATTTAGAGTTGTGTACACTGTTTTGGTTAAAAGTTGATTTTTTTCACCCCATACACTTTCTCACCAGCTGCTATTTTTCTGCCTTTTTAGCATTTTCAATAGCCTGTTCACACACGCACACGCACACACGCACGCGTACATCAGTGTCAGTCTTAATAAGCCATCATATATCAGGTTGATGCCAAAAATACCTTCAAGGAAACTGCCCATACAACAACATGGCTTGGCCAAAGTTCTGCAGACGTACAGCAGTTTTTTTTTGCTCAGTGTTTGCAGATTTCTTCATTGTCACAGCATCTGTGTTCTCTGGCTTTAATAGCTTAAATATGATGGTGGGGCCATTTTTTCCCCCTCCTGACACTTTGCTTTTGTCTTCCAAGCAGTGTTCTTGCGAGTCATTTTCAAAATTGGTGCTGGGCTCTTGGGTGCCAGTGACTCACTGAGCACATGCTATGGTTTTTGTTTATTGTCACTTATGAATGTGCAGGGGCTAACAGTGACCATGTGAAATTAGAAAAGGGCAAACAGTAATTCAAAAAAAGTGAATGTTAACTATTCTACTGTGCTCAGAATTAATGAATTTATTTTAGCCCCTGTCCTTGTTTCACCCCCTCTGTCTCTGTTCCACCCTCCTCTTTTTCTTGGGCCTTTTTCTTCTGTCCTCAACATGGCTCCTGTTTCCCCTCATGGTTATTTCTTCAAGAGCCCCCTTTTTGTCCCTATCCCGAAACCCCTTTTCTCCCCTCATCTACATCTTCTCTAACTCAACAATAGAAGTCTTAGCCCTGAAAAAAAAACACACACAAAAAACACTTTTTCATTCCACCCCAACATCATAGTCAGCAGCACCCCCACACCCCCACCCCCATCACCCCCGATAATATGCAAAGGAGGACAGCAGCCTTCTTTTGTTTAGCTTAGCGCAAATGAAAATTGCTAATCAATTTTTACCCCCTCTTATTTCATGGCGTGTAGTTCCTGCCCCTCCCCTGCCAGCTGTCATTGTGTGGTAAGGGCGCAGGGCTGAAAGCTTCATTAGCAGGAGGACAGCATGTTTTGCCCCTCAGCGCTGTATTCGTGGAATTACTAAAGATAGATAGTACACTGCCTCATAGATTTTACTCATAGATTCAGCACAAATAGATACTTCCTTCTGCCTCTGTGTAGCACAGAAATGTAATTATCATTTTATGACCATAATAATGATCTTTGAGTTATTTTTCCCTCCCTCCAGGAGAATTATTCATAGAAAACCCATACTGGTCCATTTTAAAATGTATGCGTAATTCATGTACTACTTGGAAAAACAAAAACATAACAGTTGTAAACAGAAAATTATGACTGATTCATGTATTTGTTCAATAATAAGTTCAAGATCTATTATGGAGAATAAAGATTTAAACGGCCGAAGAAATGGGGATCAGTTCTCTGTCACAACATCAGTGACTCGTGCAGATTGGCTCTGGTCTTCTCTTCTAAATATCAGATGAAGTGAGTCCTACTGTTTTTAACTTCAACATTAATGTTCTCCCCCTACAAGCCTCCTGTACATGGATCTGTCCACACTTTCTGTATTCAGTGTCCTTTCTTCTCCTACGGATAGCTCATCATTCATTTAATTTCCAGCACAACAAATATATAACTGAAACCTCTTAAGTATGTGTTTTCACAACTTTGGCCACCCAGTCACTACTATTGTTTCTTACCTGGTTGACTCCACTCAGAATTAAATTATATTAACCAGATTTATTGTTAACATGTACAGTCCGGAATATCTAAATCCCTGTAGGCTGTGGGTCAATCACAATTCACAATGATACACAAATCCTGCTGTAGAGCTCTCTATCGTTACACATTATTCTGGGGTGACAACTATTTAAACAAAATCATATGTACAAAAATAGCCTTCAGTTGTGATGTATTAATAAAATTCAAGCACGCTGTAAACGATCTTTCAATCACAAGTATGGTATCCTATGACTGATGGGCTGTGAATGAGCTTATGTTTAGTAGCACCTCGGATGTCTGTGCAGCAGCCATTAACACACACACTGACACTAAAAGAAGGGGGGGAGAGAGTGTTGCTATTTGCCTGTCTGAGTTCTTCCGTCTACTGTAAAAGAGCATTTACCCCGCCGTTAGTATCATAATTATGCATTTGCCTCATAAGAAGAGGACTTCTCAGCCTCAGTCTCTCCCCACAGCATCATGTTATTCCTGACCCCTCATGTCAGTGACACTATTTTCCTTCCTCGCACCGTTGACTCTCGCTGATGATAGTTTTTTTCCATCCCTGTTATTTATAGCCTGAGGATTTGTTTGTCACCTCACTTCAGGGTGTCTTGTTGCCTCTTGGGTGCTATTATTAACATCATCTACAAAGACACCGATCACTCCAGTTTGGTGATAAGAAGACATGAGACCCTTAATTCAGGCCAACTCTGAGCTAAATGTAATGTCCTTTGGTCACAGGGCTGCAGTGGCTGTGTGTGTGTGTGTGTGTGTGTGTGTGTGTGTGTGTGTGTGTGTGTGTGTGTGTGTGTGTTCCAATTTGCTCCACTTAAGCTTAAATTTCATTTGAAATATTGACAAATTTGTGTCCAAGTCGTGTCATGAAAACACGACTGTTCTGATTGACAATAGTGAGAATTAGGTCAGTAAATCAAGAGAAGGACGGACATGTTGCATCCTAAAGTAATATCTGCTATTCTGGTTTATTAGTTTCAGTCAATAACATCATTATCAAGTACTGTACATTTACCTCCCTTGGTAACATTGCTTTACAATTGTGCACGTGAGCAGTCTTATGTGCTCTATCTACTCTATTATCTCCTGGATAAATAGACTGATTTTTTTATATATATCAACCAAAAGTCACCAACATTTGTGTCTTTGTTTGTTTGTTTGTTCCTGAAGTTTAATCTTGACCTTTTACCATTGAGAACAGACAAAAATTCAATGAAACTCAAAGAGAGACAGTGAGACCTGAGAAGCTGATTTAAAAAAAATAAAAAAAAGAAACCATATTCTTCTGACAGACACCCTCAGCTTCACTGAACCATGTCCCAGTGGCATCCCGTCCACATGGTGTGTTTAGGTGCAGCGTACTGAGCAATGACAAGTGTCTTTTCTGAGCCTGCTGGAAAAGCAGGAAGACTTGCTAATCCGATGGTCGGCTGTTCAGAAAGGCCACTCATATTTATAGCCCACTGAATCACATTCTGTCCGCTCATGAAGCCAAGAACAAGAATAGATCCAAAACAAGACAGAAATATGGTTCAAATATAGAAAACTCTGAAGACAGGGAAACACCTGTGACAAAACAGACAAGAAAAAGGATGAAGAAGGTCCAGTTTCCAAGCCTTAAAGCTGATAATGGTGATGACCTTCTTTAATCAAACATTCTTTCAGGATTGTTGGAGAGACATATTGATACTCTTTTGAGAATTTGTTGAATTTTTTATTCAAATAATAAGGACTGCAATGAAAGTTTGTCGTATTATACAGTATTTGCATTGGGAGTTATGGCAGCCATACTGTTGTCACTTGGGAAGGTAACTCCTAACCTGATCCAACACAAACATCCACAGCTCCAGTACCGCCTGGAATCCTTCTCCATCCCTGCTAATTCCGCTGTTGTGTGTTGTTGTGTTGTTTAGGTTGTGGTTGCCCTGTGGCTAAAGCTGCAGCTGTGTAAAGATTTAAGATCATATCATTTGGATTTCTTGATAGTGTTATTGAACTTCATAACATTTTCTTTGTTTGATGTGGACCATCAAAATTGTATCACAATTTCACCAGTTTGTTCAGCTCTCCAAAAGAAAGTGACACAAGAAGTTTAAGTACAAAATAGTTTACACTCATCACCATCTCTGCAATCCACATCTAACTGTGTGTGTGTGTGTGTGTATGTGTGTGTGTGTGTGTGTGTGTGCGTGTGCGTGCTTCTCTGTATGTCCCCCACTCCTCTCCCCAGCGTATTCTCACCTCCTCAACCCGTCTCAACCTTCCCACCTCTGCACATTCCCCTCCTGACTATTACGAGGTCTCCCTCCACTTTCTTCTTCCTCTCTTTCCCCCATTACTATGTCTCTGTCTGTTTTTCTGCCAGTCTTTTTTGTTACACAGACATTCTCTCTCTTCCTCTGCATTGAGATACCCCCTCACAGGACCCCCAATGACCCTGCCTATGACCACTGACCTCAGGGGTAAATGTAAGGTCCCACCTTGCCTGGAAAATAAAGACATTAGCTTCCTCCCGCTGTCTGACCCCGTTCACCTCCCTCACCTTCCTTCAACACATCCTCCATGCTGCTCTCCCTAAATCCCTTTTCAAACATCTCTGCAGCCACAACTAGAGCACCATTATTTCCCTCCACTTACTGGTCCCACAGAAAAATAGTATTTTCTGACAAATATGTATTTTTGCCATATCAGAAAAGAAGAAATATAAGTAACTTGCTATGTACGTATGTATAAACACTGACCTGGATCGTCCTCCAAGGATGCCAGAATGCTGCTCTGCTATGTTTCCACAGCAGAACTTTTTTTTTTTATTATTGGCAAACTTGAGTTTATCCCAGCACCTTGGAGAGGTCACAGTCCAACACAGGACACACTTGCAGATCTGGAAGCCTGCCTTGGGTTTGGATTATAAGCATAGATTCTTTCACACCAGGGGAACTTCTCCTCGGTTATATCTGAAGTTTAGCCTCAACATGAAGTACTATTGATGTAAATAAGTCATGTTTCCTTGAAAGATATTCATTATTTTTAAATGCTTCTGAAATCAGAATTTATATTCAACCAGGTGCATGGGAATCAAGAGATATGCTGACAGAGGGGCTGATGCTAAAGTCCAGCCACTTTAAAATAGATATACCATCGAGGAAATGTGGCTCAACTGCATACAGAACAACAGCCCGAGGGGAAATTACTTCTCTGGGGAACTCCGCGGGGAGTTTCTGTGTTCCTGTGAGTGCTGAGCATCTTATTGTTCATTAAAATTCTATTAAGTGCACCGCTTTAATGCCAGACTTGATGCAGTCCGTATATCGCCTCTTTCACCTCGCTAACAATAAACTTTAAATGAGTTACTTGAAATACAGTTTGAAAGGGAAGAAATGTTTGTGTAAAGTTTGGTGAGGATCGTCTTGCACGTTCGCGTATGTATACTGCGCTGCTGCACGTGTGCCTGCTTCATTAGTGTGTTGCTGTTTCATCCGCAGAATCCCCCATGAGATTACTCCTTTTTTTCTGAGGTTGTTCACAGCGGTAACGTAAGTCAAACATGTCACCTGCATGTAGCACTGTATGCATATTCATAACTTTGAGTTCGTCAGAACTCTGGATATAGCGCGCAAACGGTCTTTGACTCTCTCTCTCTGTTCTAAATCCCGCTCAGTTCCCCCTAAGATGTTTGTTTGAACTTTACAGAGAGCTGGAAATATTTACTTCCTGTATGCCACAGCAGGAAAGGGAATGAGTGCTGAGCGCTGAGAGAAAGGAGGAAAAATATAACACAAAATGCAAAATGTGTTTTATTGCAGGAATTACAAATGCAGCTGTCTTAAACAATGCCTCAGATTACAGCCCAGCATTGGAACTCACTGCACAGAACCATCACCCAACATCAACCGCATAAACGGACAGAGGCCTATTTCTGGTCCATTCAGTGATATCATTTTCCTCAGAGAATAACACACGTTGCCCTTGACCTATTGTCTTCTGTGTAGGGGAATCGTTTCCTCTTTTCCTCCTGGCATCCATAAATGCCAAATTCTCAGTTGTTGTTTTTTTTTTTTTTCTTTCTCCATCGGTAAAATCTGCAGTCCAAGCAGCTTGTGATGCAGCTTACACGGGTACATGTTCTCTCCCAGGCAGTGTAAGGAAATTCTGTTTAAAAGCTCAGAAGACATGTCAGCTGAAATAGGTCGCAGCACAATGTATCCTTGGTCCACACTGGCAATTTCAGGAGGATGAACTGTAGCCAGAAAGCTTGATATTGGACACTTTCATAGGCTTTTTCTGAGGTGGGCAAAAAAATGCAATCACGAGACGGCATATCTTTGAAGGTTGCTACATGTATGTTAGTTGCTCTATAACTTTTTTAGTCATTCAAACAGTCAGTAAATGAATGTAGATCCTCCAAATGAACAATTTATCTGTAAATGACATGATCTCAGAATAAGGTAGACCATCCTCACTAGTTCTATGCACGTAAAAACAATCCCTTTCCAAGTAGTTTGACACCACAGTCTTTCTATGCATGCATGTCTGCAAATGACTTATTTTATCAACATGCTAGCGCTTACTACAGAACTCCAGACCCAGTCTCTGCGATCTGCGAGTGTGTGATGGCAGAAGCTGTGTTGAGACAAGGCTCCAGGCAGAGTTTTTCTGTGTGCTTGATTCGGTTTGGATCACAACAGATGGGCCTACTGTTACCCACCGGCAATTACATGTATCCCCCATCACTACCACTCCTGCTGACACACACACACACACACACACACACACACACACACACACACACACACACACAATGAATAATGTGACGGCTGTAATGGAGTACATTGTGATATCAGGTGATAAAGTGACTCACCTGGTAGCTAACACTAAATGTAGATATTCTATTTAGTCAGCTCTGACTTCCTGGTAAACAAATCCTTTCATCTTAGTGGGACTGCTGTTCTATATGTTTAAACACTGCATGTATGTGAATGTACTGTGGCTGATTTTCCCTCTAATTTTATCTGTTCAGAATGAGGTCATCAGAAAACACCTTGCAGAGGCTCATTTGAAGATGACTGAGTCGAGTCTCAGTCACATCATATTTCTCTCCATCGTGAAAACCTGCTGTGATATTAGAGGAAATGTTTCCACTTTAACACCATTAAACTAGAGGAGCTGTATGTACTCTAGAGACACAGAGCATCGCCAGAGTGGGTGTCTTGTGAGGCAATTTGTGTGGAGGGCAAACACCCACCAATAGTCAATGGACCTCAGAGGGGAACCTCCACTCAGTTAACACACAGCTATGATGGTGCTAAGGGTCAAACCAGGTCAACTTGCTGAGTAAGAGGAAACACTTTTATTTAAAGTGTGTATTTGTAGTCAATAAAAAGCTGGTCACAGATTGTCAAGCCTGATTAATCACATTTTAAAATTTTTAAAGTGAGCCCGAGGAGCGTGTGCCTCATTTCCAGTGCTTTTACAGTGTTACCTGTAGAACTGTAATTTGTCCCTTTGAAACTGTCTCCTACCTGATCAAGTTAATGTTATGAAGCCTCCAGTCATCATGTATGCTGAAAGGCCCACAGTCTGGCGATCCATCCAGCCATGATGTCTGTCAGATTCACATTAGATGCACAGGGCAGGCCTTGTGTATGTTTAGAAGACAGTGGAACTGTACTGAAATGCTGCCAAAGATGGAAATTTTCCATTCAGTATGCGGACTTACTCTCCTCTTAAACTATTACACTATTATTTCTAATCCAAACAGAGTAGTGTTCTCCATCTCGTTGCTTCCATATGATCTCAGGTGTTCTGTCCTTGGGTATATCCCACACTTGTCCTTGCTGATGTTGTAGTCGGCCACTACTGTTGCTTCCAGAGTCACACTGAGTTCATGATGCATGTTCTCATCAGTGCTGTGACAGACATTCACGCTTCCAGGCCGCTCTGTCTGGTCCAGTCTTAGGTAACTACTCTATTGATCGGTGGGCGATTTGATCCTCTGGTGTTTACATCCTTCTCAACTTAAGCGTTGTGATGTCTCGGAGGGGCTTCTCAGTTTTTGGGAAGCAGCTTCTATCTAATGCAGGCTCTGCTCTACACGCAAGGCCCTGAAAGCTGCACAAGCTCTAGTGTTGCTATCAGTGCCTCTGTCGGTTAAACTACTCATTTTATATCAGTTTACGTAGCAGAATACAAATAACCTGCGATTATTTAGCTGGCAGTTTATTATGTATGTATTAATAATTTTAACCTTTATCTAATTATCTCAGATACACAGCTGCCTTTCCATCTGGTGCTTTTTTCTTTCTTTTTATCCTCATCTTCATCTTTTCTCCTCCTGGCCTGTCTGACCTCAGCAGTAAACATCTTATTTAAAAAAGGATGAGGAAGAAAGAATCCGGCAACAAGACAAAATGATATCAAGATGGGGGAAAGAAGGATCTGTCAGTGTGTTGCGTGTGTGTGTGTGGGGGTGGGGGTGTTGGGGTGTTGAAGAGATAGAAAAAAAGATATTTTTGCATAATGGTGAGGAAGGATCTCATACAGTAGCAATCTGACGTTTCCTCTTCTCTAATTTGGAAAACTGTTAAGATTCCTGTTCTAGATACCACACACACACGCACACTCACACACATCACAGTGGTGCTGTGCTGTGCAGACAGAATTGCTGAGTCAGCCATCTCTATTTTCAGACTTAAGACAATTGTCAGTTCACACTAACACAAAGTACACACAGACGCACAACACACATTTCACATGACACATACATGCCTAATGTGCGTTCTTGTTCAAGCTATTCGGTTGCTCCAAATACATTTCTATACTCTTAGAACAGAGACAAGATTAGGCAGACAGAAAAGACAAAGATTTGGTAATATTTTGAGTTTTTACAGGAAGGAGGGTTTTCAAAAAAGAAGCTGAGACAGCGTTGATGGGAAGTGTCTCTCACAGAGAAAGTAATAAATGCCGACTCAAATGATTCATCTGTGATAAAGCCGATGTTAATTCCCGGTCAAGTTCAGCAAAGCTAAGATCTTTTGTCAGCCTTCACTTGAACAAAACTCCTTTGATAAGCAAAACGTGATGCAGAATCTGTTTGATGTCGAGTGAGGAAAAATAGAAAATTATACAATACAGAACAGAGTAAAATATAAATTGTGCCTCTGAACATACTTCGTTGTAAAAGCTTAGTGAAATAGCTTCAGACTGGAACATTTTCAAATGTAAAGAACACTAATAACATGGGGACATTAACGTAAACACATGACGATGATCTTGATTTGTTTTTGTCAGTGTGTTATTTAATTTAATTTTTTTTGTGTGTTTTACATGATGAGTCCTCTTCTCTAAGTTTTAAAACCTGTAAGTTTTAAAAGCACACACTACATCCATGCTGTTGCAGACATTGCTCTTCCATAGTTTCAGAATCAGAGATCTGAAGAATATTTTGTCTCAGATGGCCCAGAAAGCTGGTGTTCCCCATTAGCCGTGACGAAAGAGAGATCAGGTTTTTGTATGTACCACACTGGGGTTGAATATTGATGAACAAACAGTCGGGCCAAACCCTAATCCCAGTTGAGGTTTATATGCCAAACACACACAAACACACATGCACACATGCAGAAATCCCACTGTGTGTGTGAACAAACAATGGATGAAAGGCAAGACAGTGAGGGGAAAAACACATATAAAGAGCTGCTCTTTTATTAATGAACCTGGAAACAGGCTTGGGATTCCTCTCTGTTTCTAGGAGTGTGTGTGTGTGTGTGTGTGTGTGTGTGTGTGTGTGTGTGTGTGTGTCTGTGTGTGTGTGTGTGTGTGTGCGCGCTTCTGTGTGTTAGCGTATGTGCAACAGCTGAAACCAAGGTGGATGCCTGGACGGTGCTGACACACACACACGTGGTTCTAATAAATTCACTCTAATTCATTCTCTCTCTTCTCTGGGGAAGAGCCAGCAGTTTGCTTGATCCAAGGAAGCTTCACGTTACCTTCAATAAATAATTGATGTGCTCGCTCTCTCTCTCTCTCCCTCTCTCCTCTCCTCTCTCTCTCCTCTCTCTCTGTCTTTCTCTCATTCTGAGTTGTACCCACTTACTCTCTTTACTCGTTTCCTCTTTCTTCACGTCTGTTTTTTCCTTTTCTATTCCCATTTCACTTTTTCCTGCAAACCACTGAATTGGAACTTCTCTTGTTCTCTCATTCTGTTGCTCTCACATACACAGACATTTGTTCTTTTATCTTTGAAAGGACGTTTATTAACATAATTAGTTATCCAGCTCCTTACCTTAATCCTAACATCACAATGCATAAACCTAACTTTAAACTAAACCCAATTCTAAGATGAGCCTTAAAATGTGTCAGGACTTTTTAGAAACACATCAATGTTGTTTTTAATGATTGACATTTAGACCAAATTAATTAGAAAAAGTACCTTTTATGTTTTGTCTGTCTGCCTGGGTAACACGGTACAGAAAGCTGGGTTTACTTAGGGCTGACTTAGTACTTTATACATTATTTACTACAGTGAGTGTTGGACAGGAACACTAATTAAACACTAAAAACACACACTTTGTCCATCATACCTATAAAACACATAGTGGCTTATAGCAGCGTGTTCTCTCTGAGGTCTAGTTTAAAAAGGTAAGTAATATTGCTGCAATCTTCAGAAGTTTATTATGTAGCTGTCCTTCAGCCGCGGGTACGGAAGCTGAAGGCAGCTTAAAGCTAGGGAAAAGCTGCAGAAGTGAAGTGGAGAAGGCACGGATTCTGGTGGTGCAGACTTATTTACACCCTGTTTTACAATATATTTGTTCATGTCTTTTGATTGGTTTCTACCTCATCTGTATGTCTATTTTTTAAAAGAATTAACTTAGTAAGTAAGTATTTTGGAGTTGTACTAAATGTTAGTGATTACTGAAGTCAGCAATTTGTTTGTTAGAGGAACAGATTTTTTCCCCTGTCCCCAAGTGTCAGCAGTGTTACTGTAAAATTTGCAGTCATTAATAAAAGTAGTTAGCAGCAGTGCTAAATTTAGACGTAGCAGCAGTGCTTCTCTTTGAATGTGGGTGTCTGTATGTGTGAGCGTGTTTTTGTCCTGTTTTATTCTTCGCTCCGAGACGCAGAGAGTCAAGAGTCTAATCCTTGCCATCAGAGACTTCCAAACACACATATAGAAGCACAAACACATACACACACTTTCTCGCGCATTCCTTATCAGCCTGCCCAGTGAACCGTCATGATGTGCTGTGTGTTTGTGTGTATGTGTGTGCTGATGAGGGGATACCAGTTCTCCCATGATAGCGGTAATCCTGTTCAGTGGCAAGTCTGGATATCCCAGCGCGCACGTGCACATGTGTGCGTGTGTGTGTGTTTCACAGTGCGCAGGTCATAGAACCCAAATCTACTGTCTGCTTGCCACTCGCTCTGTAAGCTTGTGTGTCTGTTGTCTCTGAATTTCCTCCATCTGTGCCAAATAGTTAGCTAAACCAGTCGTTTTTAAAATGTATATGCATGTGTTTTTCTCCAGTGAACGATAAATTCATTGAAGTGTGACTGTATCACTCTTATAGGGTGAATTATCTCTCTTGTATAAGCAGCTGTGGCTGCTTGCCTGCTTAAATGGTTTGAACCAGTCCAAGGTTGGAGTTTGTGTGTTTGGCTGCTCTCAGTTGCGTTTTGGGAGTATTACAGTGTCTGCTTTCAGGACAACAGTAGGAGGCTCTTTGTTGGTTTTAAGGAATTACCAGCTCCTTCACTAAAATCAACTCCTAATCTTCTTTACTGGCATCTCTGCCTCTCTGCTGCTTTGCTCACAGCACTTATCAAAAGAACACATGAGATGTGATCAGACAAACGTTATTACAAGATGCCACCTCCCTTGTGAAATCTTGGAGAGAGATGGAATGAAGGAAAAACAATAAAGAAGACAATAAGAACAGAGAGGGATGTCAGGTGATGAGAGAGAGAGCAAGAGAGACAGACATTAACAATGGAAGAGTGGAGGCGAGAGCCACTGAAGGAGAAGGTGGTGCTGCAGGGTTATCTGTGATAAACAGTCACATCCTATAGAATGTTGGGATAGTCTTCAAAGAAAATCTGCTTTTTGTTTGCTGGTCTTCAACACAACCCTGGTAGAAGTGTAGTTCTTACACTCAAACACATACTCCAAGTTTAATAGACCATGCCAAGAAAGATGGGTGATGAGAATGTGGATGAGAATTTGAAGATATGATAATCTGATATGATAACATGTCAGTAACTGCAGTAATCATCAGCCAATGACAGACCAGTGCTGATCGCTGTTCGAAAGTATCAGCAAACCACACTACAGTCGGCCCAGTTTTGGATAGTTTAAGTAAACACAAACATACACATACACATAAACACACACACACACACAAACAGTCTTGTTAAACAGCAGTAAAATGCTCTATCAAAGTGCAAAAGTGGAGGTAGAGAGGAGGATGAAGAGCAAGAAAGTGAGAGGTTTGAGATCTGAGAAGAGAGGAGAAAAGAAGAATGGCTTTAAGTCCTGACAAACACTTAGTCAAGGCCTTCAGTCTAACACTTTGGAGCCGTCTGTCTGCCTGCATACCAATAGCAAACACTGTCACTCTGCATCCAACTCAGAGGCTTTTGATGTTGTATTCACAGGGATACTGAGAAGCAAAATAAAGGAGGGAATGTTGCGAGAGTGAGAGCATAGAGGGAAGCTGGGAGAACAGGAAAGAATGGAAAATAATGAGAAATAGTCAAAGTAATGCTTCCAATCTATTTACTAACATCTGGAATTTTTGTCTTAATACATATGATAATTTTCTTCTTTTCTTCTTTTTCTCCTGTCTGTGATTATCACCCAAACTCCCACATCCCACATGTCTTTGTATCAAGGAACTGTTTTAACTTTCATTGGAATGCTACAGCTGAACAAAACTTTCCAGATATAGGGTACAAGACTTAAAATGTAGGACTTTGTGCATTTTGCATATATGTTACAGTTTAATGAACTAACTCTGGACGGTGGGTGAGTTTCTACTGTTTGAGCTCATTTCTTGTTCATTTATGTTGGGAATTTTTTAGCCATTTGTCTGTAATGAATTGGAAAATATTTATACAACCCTGTTAAGGGGAAAAGCTACAGTTTGTTTCAACTCTGTTCCTTGCAGGGAAGTGCTGGCTGCAGTGTGATAAGTAAAACAAATGTTAATCTTCCTCATTCCCACTAGAGAAGACAGATAAGGAAGAGACGCTTTGGAAGGCTGGAAAAATCATCAAGAAAATGTACTATTGTTTAAATTATTCTGAATTAGATGGAACCCCAACATGATTATGGGAATATTTGAGCAGTTTGTGTTGTATTTTGTTCTTAATGGTTCAAATATTTGGGCTTTAGGAGAAGAAACCAAAAGGTAATTTTTATCTATATACCTAATGACCTGAAAGAAATGTGTTATTAGACCATTAAATAAAATATACAAAGTGAATAAATGAGGGCAATTTTGGTGTTATCCCTACCTGCGAGCTACTCGGGCCATTTTTGCAGATGTTGAATTTTTTTGTGAAATTCCATATTAGATGTGTATTTTTGTTTCAGTAAGAAGTGCTGATGGTGACATAAGCAATTTGTCAGGCTTAGTGGATTTTAGCATTGATCAGCTAGCTAACTAATGCACAATCACAACTTACTGACATGCAGTTCCCCCCCCCCCGCCACACACACACACTCACTCACTCGCTCACTCACTCATTTATGCACCACACTAATAAGAATTGGTTAAGAACTACCATTTGTCTGTTTACTCCTAAGCGAAACATGAAATATGTGTGCTTGGATGTGAGTGTTGTGATTTTTGTGACTGACAGATAAAACAGCAAAAAAAAAGTGCATGAGTGAAAATCATCAGGAAGTGTAGGGTGTAGGGTTGGGGTAAACCATTGTGTGTGGTGGGGAGGTAGGGAGGGGGCGGTTGCGTGTGGTTAATATGCCCCTGAGGGGTGTCCTCTTGCTGTCGATGTGTGTATCCCTGTGTCTGTGTGTGCGCTAGAGTTACCCAGAATGCTTTAGCGATTGACTGGCTGGCTAATGGCAGTCTCTGTTTACCTCTGATGGTCATTGACTGGGTCTTCACATCAATACCTGTTTTTACAGCTATTATGGAGCGCTCACTCTCTCTATATGTGTACATGCAGGCAGTCACATGAGAGTGCGTGCTGTTGGTGAAAGAAATTACCTTATTTTTTCCAGCACACTATTTTAGTTGTTGTTAGAAGACTTCTAACTTTTAACAAGAATTGACCTGCTTACACAAGGAAAGTTTGTTCACAATAGTCCAGCACTTTTGTTGCAGTGACATTCTGTGACCGTCTCCTGTTATTGTTGTTGTTGTGGGTTGATAAAGTTCTGCTGAGGTGAAGACCTCATCTACTCTACATGTGCATAGGCATGCAAAAGGTAGTGGCACCCTTGTTTAAATTTAGTTAAGTGGAAGGTGAATTGTCATTAAAGTAAGTGGAAGATGAAATTTTAAGTTTTTAAAATTTTGTTTGCTGAGATTTCTAAACTTTTACAAAAGCAGGAGAATCAAAGATGATACAACCTGTAAAAATGCTGAAGTTTAAAAGAGGATGGCTTCTACAAATGGTTAATGATCCTAAACATGCCTTTAAAATCTATGGACTTCCTTGAGAGGTCCGAGATGGGGGTTTTGCCATGGCTGTCACAGCCTCCTGAACTAAACATCAGTAGACCTCAAAAGATCAGTGTGTGTCTCACTGAAACAAAAAACTATTATGAGGAAGAATAGGTGAAATTCCCTCAAACCACAAGTGAATGACTCCTGACTGGCTACAAAAAGCAAAGATCATTACAAGATGGAAGATACACAACCTTAGATAAATTTACCTTTTTGTCACCTCTAATCTGAATTCTTCTCTTGTCTGGTTTTGTCTGGTTGTTTTCAGGAAGAATGACTCGTACCACGTTGTCCATCGTTCTGGACAGAAACATCACTGTGAAGGTTCTTCCTCCTGTCACTCAGGTACGATGTGGTGACTCTTTGGATCAATGATGAATAAAATACTGTTTTAATTGTGCGTTAGAAAGACAACCCTCTGGGCTGTCAAACAGGCTACAGTAACTTTTTTACTGATGCAAGTCCCAAAAGCATCGTCATCATCATCAATCAGGGACACAGCGTGCAGGTTTTTTTTTGTTTTTTTTTTGTGAGTTACTGGCTAATATTGCCTTCCCTATTTTGGAAAGGATTTTGTCTCAGACACTGCAACACTATCACATTCTACCCAGGAGACCACTCATTTCTCCCATCACCCCCCTCTCTCTCGTCCATCCATCTATCCATTCATTGATTGCCACTATTCCTGGACTCCTGTTATCCCACTCCTAGAACAGCTCAAGTTTCTCTTCCCACCACTGAGCACCGTGTGCATGCGTGCATGTGTGTGTGTGTGTGTGTGTGTGTGTGTGTGTGTGTGTGTGTGTGTGAGTGTGTGTGTGTGTGTGAAAGTCTGTATTTACTGAGTGTGCATAAAGCAAATCAGATCCAGCTTAATTATCTAAAACTGTTTTGTTATTAATACCAAATCAAAGTGATCATACTTTTAAATAAAACACACTCCTGTGTTGCCTGAGAGATCCACTCAGTCTTCTTTACTGCTGGAGGTGTGACTCAATTTCATGCTAATTAGTACTAGCAGTGCTCATGCTGCTCATCACCTCTAAGTAGCCTAAGCGGCCAAGTATTGAAAACCTATAGAAATCTTTCATTCTTTGGAAAACCTGGCTTAATCAATATCCTAGCCCTGTCTGAAGTGGTGGCTTCTTTGTTCATTCATTCATTTGTTCATTCATTCATTCATTCATTCATTCATTCATTCATTTCTGTGTGTACTTCAAGTGCATAAATTACACAGCCAGTTATATTGAGTAAGAAGCATTTCCACCAAGAATATGTAAAAACAAAGGAGCTTTTGGAGTTTTTGGATTATTTGTTTCTAAGTGTATTAACTGATGCAGTTCTGTATGATTGATAGTGGTTTATTTTTGCAATAATTTAGTGGGACTGGTGGAAGTTATCAAGCTACCTTTTTTTTTTTATAAATGCAGGAGAATGTTCTAAATGGATATTATTGTTCTAAATACCTCGTGTCATTGGGCCAGTCAGCGATGCTTGTATTAACAAATGTGTGTTTTGTCAGCTGTAGAGTGAATGCACTTTCACATAGCTCTGTAAATGAACACACACACAGACACACACACACACACAACCACACACACACTATAGTGTGACATATTAAGTCGTTCTAGGTAAAATGACTTTATGTAATGTCTTAAATATATTCATACACTTTCTTTGGTGTGTGTTTGATATGTATGTGTTCGTGTGTGTGTGTCAGTGAGAGAGAGAGAGAGAGAGAAACAGAGGTAGAGATTTCAGGTTTAAATATCCTTTCAGCATGTGGATATGCAGCTCACTGGATTCTATGTTTACATGCCATCAGATTAAAGTGAATTAACTAATTTAGGACCTTTTAAAGCTACACTTCGAAATTATTATTGTTGTTGTTGTTGCTGTTGTTGCAGTTGAGTATTTATTTGGTTTGGATGAACCTGCTGGCAAATCTCCTGTATCTGGATTTCTCTCTCTCCTAATTTACAGCTAGGCGACACATAATGTATTTAAAGAAATGAACACAGATTCCCCAACCTTCAATTGTACAAATTGATTCTTCTGAATATTTATGGGTTTGTCACCATGCCCTCCAATTTGCCAGATAGCTTCCACTCAATCTTCATCATTTCTGATTTGTCTCTACACCTGAGAACTTCAGTGTATCATGAAATTGAGTTCATCAGCAAATTAGATTAATTATTTTTGCTCCATCATTTTACTGCTTGGGTGTGTGTATGTGACTGTGTATCACTGCCCTCTTTGATCTCCTTTTTCTCTTTTTACTGATAGACTTTCGTGTACAATAATGTAGTCATTAAAGTATCGAAGGGCTTTGGAAGCGGTATTGTAAGGTACAAAAGTTCATTTGAGTTCCGCCAAATTCTTTTGGCTGCACTGACTGCTTGCAAAACGGTGTGATGTTGCTCTGCGGCCATGACGATCAAAGTGCAGCAGTGCCACTGACACAGTGCATCTGAAAGGTTTTGAAAAGCCTTTTAGACCTGCAGGGATCTGCCAGGCATAAAGACTATAAAACTGAAAGTAATGCAGTTTGTCTCTTCATCCAGGAGAGTTCATTCCTCCTTCAGCTCCCTCCTCCCTTTATTTGCTTTGAGTCATCCACATGTATCCTTCTTTCTCCGTGTGCTTCCTTTTCCCTTGTTTTAATTTTCATTTAGTCCGTTACTCCTGTCGTCTTTCTCTCTTGTATTTTATGTATTTGGATAATCAAGAGTTGATACATTGTTTTGGTCTCCGCAGCCAAGTAGGGCTGCGAGAATGGAGGCGGGAAATCAGGCGGGGATTTTCCTCCCCTTCTTCCACCCACCTTCTAATCCTTAAAGCACTTATGGGGAATTGGTACTGCCCGGCTGCCCTGTCTGCCCGTCTACCCGCTGGTTGCCACAGCAGCTGATTGGACAAATCAGGGCTCCCTAATTGGATCATGAGGGTGATGCAGGCAGCAACAGCCACGTATAGGAAGCTGACTTTGTGCATGTAACCCTGCCAGGATGACCCCTTCTGCATCTATGCAGGTGTACGTGTGCACAGTGACCTCGGTGTGACTAACAGCCTCTGCTCATCAATTCCGACGCAGCTGAGGCTGCAGTAGAGGATAGATTGATGAAGAGGATGGAGTAGAAAATGGGAAAGAGGATGGAAATAAAGGAGGAAAGAGGGAACATAGGAGTAGAAAGATGAGGAGAGAGTTCTAAAGTTTTTCCCTTCCATGGGGGTAAGGTAGGATTGGCTTCGATGCTGTGATTCACTTCCTGAGCTCTCCTGTGGTGCATTTGTGTGTCAGTGTCTGGGCGTGTGTAAGTTCACTAGCTGCAAAGTGCCAGTGTTGTCTGTTAGCATCACTGGTCTGTGCCACATCAAGAACTTTAGAACTGTGTAGTTTAGTTTTGAACTGAGCCTGACGTTTCCTTTACACAGGCTCTCCTTATTTCTCACCATTTTGAACTTTGTGTTCATAGGCACCTTTTTGCTTGTGTGTGTGTGTGTGTGTGTGTGTGTGTGTGTGTGTGTGTGTGTGTGACTGAGAGATACAAACGAAACAATTTAATTGTGTAAATAATGCTGGGTTTCCAAATGTGCCCTGTATTAAAAGCGTTTGCATTTGTGTGTGAGTGGCTGTCTGTGAGTTTGTCTGTGCATTTGTAAGAGCGCGTGTGTATATAGTGTGTCGATTGAAGTGCAGCAGTACAGCAGGGGGCATCTAGTCCCTCCACCTTTTAAGAACATCAGAGGGGGTGTAAGCACTGATTGCCCTAACAGCTCATTGGGACTCAAAACCCCAGGCTTGGATTGTGCTTGGCGAGTTTGGAGACAGGAGTAGGAGAGTCCTCTCTCTCTCTCTCTCTCTCTCTCTCTCTCTCTCTCTCTCTGTCTCTCTGTGTGTGTTTACACTAGGAGAGAGAGAGAGAATTTTATAAGAGATGGGGACAGCAGAGAGATTGCAAGAGTGGAGTAGTTAGTAGTGATGGACCAGGAAAGAAATCCAGGACTGGCAGGGAAAAAGTGAGTAAACAAACTGAGTGTGAAGGATGTAGAGAATGAGAAGATCTACAGGGAGAGAGAGCCTGAAGAGCCTGAAGGCCGGGCAGGGGAACAGATACTGAGAATGTTGCATATTGAGTTGTTGCAATATACAGCTACTGTGTTTAAAAATGTTGACCTTTGTCATGCATGTGTGACAGGGGAAAAAAAAAAAGACAAGGATCTTTTGTGGTATTGCTTTGATTCTGAAGATCACTGCAGCTGGGGTAGATCACTCTTGCAGACGATCTTGAAGCTTGTGCTCTGGAGTCAGCTAGGCTTTCCTGTCAGCTTCCTATGTCCAGTGCTTGCCTTCTGGCTGGCAGTTCTAAGTGGGAGCTTATCACTATCCTCCATTCTCTTGCATTTGCTCCTCAGTTTTTCTCATGTCAAATTTATCTATTTTTGGTGAGTCAAACAATCCTTTGAAGTTGTGAAGACCACCCAAAACGTGCTCACTTCCCCAAAAATGTCCTAGTAAAGAATGCATATTTTGGTAGTCACTATGTAACATGTACAAGAGCTCATACACACAAACATCAGGATAGGGGTCAGGCGTCAACACTGAACTCATGACGTCATCACACACATACGAACACCCTTAAGCACACACACAGACACACACACACACACACACACACACACACACACACACACACACACACACACACACACACAGGCCCAAAAACATTTGAAAATACTATCAATGCTTGTAATTATGATCATGTCAATTCCACCACTTGGTATTCCCATAACAACACACATAGATTCCTTGTTTTTCGCAGAAAGCACGTTTTCAGAAACCCTTTCCAGTCCAGTTGACACAAGAGATCTACTTTGGATAACACACACTAGATATATAGACTCCTCCCATATACACAGTCTGGTTTTTCACAGAAAACACAGTTCTGTGTTTTTTGTGTGAACCCTTAGTTTAAAAAAAAAAAAAAAAAAGTTAAACAGCTTTCAATTTCAATCGAAATGGTTAGCAACAGGGCAAACTTTAAATAGTCATGTCAGAACTGTAGAGGAGGAAGGTATGTGTGTGTGTGTGTGTGTGTGTGTGTGTGTGTTTGTGTGTGTGTGAGAGAGAGAGAAATTTATCATCTATGGCGGCATGCTCACTGTTAGCACACAGTGTGGAAGATATCTCTCCTCCATCTTCCACTAATAGAACAGGACAAATAGACACAAGCGTAGATGGATGGAGGGGCAGGTATTGATGAATGATGGGTGGATAGGTGAGAAAATAAATCACGTGTTGTCAAAAATATGGAAGTTACCTGGTGTTTTGTTGACACAATATCTTGTGTTTTCAGACTGTTGTTCTCCTATAAACTTTTTTACCTCCTTCACCGGTTTGTGATCTGTGGTTCCTGCTGCTGTATTCAAATCAAAGGGAAGAGACTGAGAAGGAAAAATGATGAAAGAGGATAGAAAGGAGGGTGATTTGGAGGGTTTGCAGGGGTGCAGGGGAGCAGGGTAGTAGATGGAAGAAAGATAGAGAAGTCCAGCAGCCAGAAGTTGAGTGAGAGAGGCAGACAGAGAGGCAGGGGTACTCAATTGCCATCACATGTGCAGTGGGCAGAAAGTATCCAAGAAAGGTAGAACATGGGCGGCTCTTGTGTGTGTGTGTGTGTGTGTGTGTGTGTGTGTGTGTGTGTGTGTCTAACAAGAGAGAAAAGACAACTCATTTGAATGTCAGATATGGGAGAGTGTGATGTGTAGGGAGGGAAAGATGAGACTAGATGAGATGAGAAGAATGAATATGGATTACTAGGATGAGGATTCTATTATTTTCTGCCCATTTCTCTGATCTTCTTGTGACAATGCCATTTCTGTGTGTGTATGTGTGTGTGTCTGTCTGTGTGTGTTTGTGGGTGTTTTCTTGTAATTGCTACATAACAAGTACAAAATACTTATTTTACTAGTGAGGAGATTTTTGGGAAGTGAGGACCTTTTGGCTGGTCCTCACAACTTTAAAGGCCTGTTTGACTTAAGACTTAAAATATAACAAAATGGGAGATGATACCATTGAAGCACTGCATTATGTTTCAGTGCACTGAGGTGAACAGTGCTGTGCAGTGTCAGTCAGAGGCACAAATAATGGAAGAAATCCCGTCCCAAAAAAACCATTGTGATGCAGCCACAGGAAGAGTGAGCAAAGCAACAAAATGCCTCTGAGATGATGATATGAGGTGGTGAAGAAAGCTGTTGTTAAACAGTTGTTTTTACATTTATATGGCTTTTAAATATCG
This sequence comes from Pao palembangensis, assembly GCA_015343265.1. Classification (NCBI taxonomy): domain Eukaryota; kingdom Metazoa; phylum Chordata; class Actinopteri; order Tetraodontiformes; family Tetraodontidae; genus Pao; species Pao palembangensis. The sequence goes on from CM027081.1 coordinate 7,636,479, forward strand.
GTCTGATTCCTACCAACAGCTCTGCAATATGATGCAATGTTAATTATGGACCTGTTCGGGAAAAGGCAACATTTAACAGTAGATTATGGAATTACAGCTGTTTTGGTTGGTTACTTTTATTATACTGTCTACTAACATTATACTGTTAATGAAAATCATAGGTTCCAGTCACAGGCCTATGTGGAGCTTTTGCACTTTTTCTGCTCTAACGTAATAATATTGCTTTGCCTATTTCTTCTCCCTTCTTCTCTCTGTCTACGCATTATCAATCTTTTTCTTTCCTGCCTCACTCTCTCTATGGTTGAATAGTGAGCAGACAGAAAGAGAGGAAGATGTGAGCTCAGCCAATTTGTGCTGACACACAGAGATGCTCGTGTGGGAGAAAGGTGTCACACAACAGAGAGGGGGGTAAGATTGTTCCAGCGAAGAGAGAGAGAGAAAAAAGAGAGTATCAAGAGAGAAAGAAAGAAATGTCTTCATTTATCATGCTACGGTCAGATTAAAATGTTCTTTCAACGTTCCTGACCAATCTTGCAAAAGACTTCTTTTTTTGAAACTTCTGAAAGCAGCCGGACTTGAAATTCAAATATAGTCAGCAAGGAAAGTAAAACTAGTTCCAGTAAAGTTGGGTTTTTATAGTTTATGCCATCAGTCAGACTCATAAATAGTCCTCCTTATTTCATATATTGATCCATGGGTGTTTCCTTTTAAAATAAGAAAAAATAGATTTTTCCTTATAGAAGTCATATGACCTGCAACACTGGACAAACTAACGAGGGCTGCATGAAGCTAAAGACATTTTCTGTGAGACGGGAGTGTGAAGGGGTGGTGGTTTGTGGGGCATCCCCCTGTGATAGTGGCATGTTCCCCTTGTGTCACAACAAGAGGGAGAGAGTGGGGTCGACAGACAGAGATGTCTAATCTTAGAGGGTAAGGGAGCGTGGACTCCCCAGGGCTTGTCGTGCTCAGCACCTTGTTAACCAGACATCTCTCTTTCCATCTCCATTTCCATCTCTCTCTTCCCCTCCCTCTCTCCCTGTCTCTCTCTCAAAGTGTGTGTCCCTCATTTTGTTGCAGACTGGAAGAATTAGGTTGTGTTTGTGTGTTTTGGTCCGTTTGCCTGCTTTCATTGGCTTGACAAAACTGAATTGAATTATGCGTGTGTATGTGCGTGTGTATGCGTGTGTGTGTGTGTGTGTGTTTTCTTATTGTCAGTGCATTGTCACTTTAAGGAAACTCCTGTCTCTGGTTAATAGAACATCAGCCTAGGTTAACACTGAGTGAAGGCCCAAGCAGACTGTATTATTGTGGCGATCCCGTGTATACTACAGTAGGGAACATTACTGCATGTCCTAGCAGTACAGTAAAACCTCTGCCATCCCGCTTCTATTTCCAAACTGGCCTGTTTCATATGTTTCACTGGTGATATTGGATTGATTTAACAGTTGGGATTTATTCCTGGATAACTGGTTTGTGAGTGGATCAGTTATTGTAGTTAGAATCATTCAGTTGAGATCAGCAACTCGGCTGATGTGAAGTGTTTAACCTGAAACAGTGGTTGTTATACCAGTAATCACATCTTGTGCCATGTTGAAAAATTCATTTTATTATCTTTTCTAATTCTAATACACATGGTTGCATGAGTATTATATAAGCTATGGACATGCCACTACTTTGTACTTTGTTAATGCTACTTTGTATGGAATCACTCTGCAGAACCAAAAATCGAATGAACAGGTGACATCTGTGTGAGAGAACAGGATATTATGCTGCTTACTGCTGAGCTTTGAGCTTTCTGGACACTGTAAAACAATGTGAGAAGCACTTTCTACCCGTTCAGACACTATCATAATGAGAAAATGCTCTTAATCCAACCCACGAGTGTACACACACACACAAACACTCACCAATGTGCACAGAGGTGTATTTCTGCTGCCGAGTGGTTTCTTGGTGAAAGCATAGTGCGAGAGAAGCAGTTTAAGGAGTGGCAATTATAGTTTTGGACAACGTCATTGATTTAAACTCCTGATTAGAGGAAAGGTGACAGAGGTGGCACACACAATAGTAACTGCAGGGGAAGGCTGAGGACGGGGGAATGGTGCACACACACACACACACAAACATGCAGCCTGACTCCTGTCACTCATGTCAGTCATTAAAATGCCTGGAATAGTAAGGGTCTCTCTCTTTCCTTCTTGCATGCTTTTCTCTCTCTCTCTCTCTCTCTCTCTCTCTCTCTCTCCTCTCTTTTCCTCGACACACCTGACTGAAGTATTGATGTTAAAGCAGGTTTATGCCAAACACAAACTTGGAGACAGAGGGTCCACACAAAGAAAGTGGTTGGGAACAGACATTTTAAAACCACCTATTCATTCCTTCATTTTCGTTTGACATATTACTAATCGGGATTGTAGCAGTCACTGGTTGAGAGGCAGGAATACACTCTGGACAGGTCACCAGTTCATCAGAGGACGAACATATACTCACACCAAGGAGACGGGCAGAGTCTCTAACCCATAACCGCCTCACTGTGAGGTGAATGTGTCAACAAGCAGCCACCCAGCCAAGATGACAACCTGGACATGTGAAAATATTTAATCATAGATTCAAACACCTTTAAGGTTGTTTATACTCTTCTTTTACTCTGCAAATGGTCTTTTTATTTTGAAGACTTTTGTGAGTCTGTTTAATATATAATTACTCTTCTTTGGTCTCTTTTTATTAAATAACTGAATAACAGAGAGAAACAGACAGACCAATTAATACTTCTGCAATCTGTATTGCCATTTCCCTCCTTTACTCCTTTAAAGTTTAAAAAAGTCAATAAATAAACAGCAGTGCAGTTTATAACTGGTAAATGATGTTGGATGTATCTTAAAAGGTCTAAGTTTAGTTGGCGTACATCCTGTATCAGTCGTGGGTGTTGGTTTCTTGTGCCTTGTCGAAAAAGGATTTTAAGCAGTTCATACAATTTATTGTTCCACACACTAGATAAAAATGTCAGCTTAATGGTCGCTAGTAAATGGAATTACCAGGTACCAGAGCAGGCAACCTCAGTGTGATGCCACTTTCAGTGAGTAGCTGATGAAGCTTGTGATATCTGCTGGGTTAGAACATTCATTTAGACTCTGGTGGGTTAGCTGCTGTGAATGTGCGTATATGTGCATGTGTGTGTGTGTGTGTGTGTGTGTGTGTGTGTGTGTGTGTGTGTGTTCGGGCAAACCTTGGGTGTACAAGCTGTTGTCAGATTGTAATTGAGTAACTCTAGTTGGAATGCATCTCCATTAGCTCTCCCTATCAATGGGAGCTTGCACAGGAGACACACGGCCTCTAATCCACCCACTATTGCTCAGTCTTGCTGATGGACGAAGGACCCACAAAAATATCAGGCAACCGCGAGACCTGCTGGTTGTAAGGACTTAGCTGCTGCAGTGCAGGACCGTCTTTAGAACAAATAAATTCTGATTATCTGACTTAATTAACTTGTCACCACTTAAAAAGCTGGAATTTAATTAAACGGTACAAGTTATTAACCACTATGAAAGATTAACTGAAAAAAAACAACAATACTAGAAATGTGGAAAAGGTGACTAGTCTAAGAAGACTCATTAACCAGCCCAGAGACACAGGCTATTAATCCTTGATTTTTTTTTTTTTTTTTTTTTGGGAACACAAATATGTTGCATTTCCCTTTTGCTAGGCATTGGTCTGCTGTTTGATTCCCTCCGTGCGTCCCACCATTGTTTTTCTTAGCAAAAAAGGGGTAAAAATCATCTTGACAGGGTGCTGCACACAGTAAAAATTATGCCTTGTTTATACTTATTTATTTCCCCTTGACAGTTTAATTATTTCTCCCCACTGAAGGACCCCCCCCAAAAAAAAAAAAAAAAAAAGAAAACTACTCCCTGTGTTCATACAGATTCTAATTAGGGAAGCTGGGAAATTAAAACAGAGTTGTTTCGAAATGCTGTCATTTTTCCAGTGCCTCATCTTGGAATTATGTCTCAATCAGCACAAGCGGAAATAATTACTTGTATACCTTTTAACTGCCAACATTTACCAAATGGCAAAGCAATTTACAGCCATCATGACCCAAGAAGCAATCATTGGGCCAACTATAAATTCACAGGTCGATGGTTTGGAGAGCAACATTAGAGCGACATTGGAAGAAAGGGTATTTGTGAAGAATTAAAGAGAAAAGGGGTAGAGGTCTTTCCCTCAATGCAATGCTTTGTTTTTTTCTCTCTCTCTAATTTCTTTCATTTCCTGTCACTCATCATTCCCACTTATTTTATTATTTTTTTAACTTTCTTTCAGCCCTTCCCACTCCAATCTGCGTGTTTCATCCCCCCTGACAGGGAAAATATAGCAGCCACAGACACACACACACACACACACACACACACCTACACACACACACACACATCTCAAAAGGAGGAAGTGTGACGATTAAATGAATTTGTGCACACACCATTTAACACACTCATTGCTGGCACAGACATAGACAAAGGCCCAGATAAAAACATACATGAGCACGGGCACTTAAACACCCGCACACGTTGCCTTTAAAGTAATTACTCACACAAGTCATTAGACACAGACACAGATGAAGTGGAGTGTGTTTATGTTCTGTGTATCTTGCACTGTGGAATATTGTAGTCCCTTTTACTCACTGCTGCAATAACATTATCCATCTGGTATCACAAATTACTGTAACCATTTTCACAACATATAGGTCCTACCTTGGAGAGAGATTAGACGTATTGTCCCTAATTTGGAACAAAACTGATAAAGATAATGAATGGTAGACTGTGCGGTTCATGTTCATCATAGTCTTCTTCTGTTGTATTTGTTGTACCTGAGTGATTTGTTCTGTAGTGTGACAGTCAGAAATGGCTGCTAACTGTACGGCCTCAGTGCATGCCCTCGCTTTTACTCTTGCCTGTACTTTGATTGTGTTAAGGGCTGAAGGTGTAAAACGAACACTAGTCAACAGTAAGATACATCTCTGACATGCTCTAGAAAGGGCAGCCCCTTTCAGGGTTAATTCAGATTAGCTGTCATATTGGCAATCGTTCACTGTTTTGAAATGGTCCTGTAGCACACCTACATATGACCTGAACCACCACCAGAGCTTCTTCAGGACAGGACTCAGCTGTACAACTGAATCTAAATGAGAAGAGACATTATTGAGGATACAGCTATCACATATGGGAACATACATTGTGACATGGCTCAACACAGGGGTACAACTTTAATACACATGCACAACTGGTATAACCTTGAATACAGTGGCGGGCCGTGCATCTTAAGTTATGACTTAAGTGACTTTAGTCACAGCTTTGCCAATGCGCCAACATTAGTTACATTATAAAATTAGTTTTAGACTTTTTAGTATGTTGTCCACTTATTTTGTTACCACTGATTTAATACTAACGAAATAAAATGACAAAATACATATTAAAAATAAAATGCTTGCACTCACCAACACGGATCTCCTCCACAGCGCCTGCTTCTTTGAAAACGAAGCTAGCTATCTAGCGTAGAGGTTGGCCAATCTCTTCTCACAAGATCCAGCTTTTCATGAAAGGTCCATCTTGACACACATCTTGGCTAGTATATTTGCAACCAAATCTATCTCTTCTCATCCTTCTGCCATCTTGGGTTAAAAAAAAAATATGATAGCTGTCGGTAGCTGGATCTCCAAGTTTAGCTCAGAGTTAGTTCCAAGTGCTCACGAGTGTGCGTATCAAATCACAGGACATGTACATGTCCAGTTCAGCATAACGCCTTCTAGCAGGCGTGGGTGTCACAGTCTCGAGATCTGATTGACTATCACAACTGACTGTCTCCATTCACTTAAACCACTCAAGAGCCTGCTCCTGTTGATTCTGAAGGTGTTAGGCAGATTTCATCGAACCTGACAACACAAGCTAGCTGAAATATGATTGGATAAAAACTCTGCCATAATATACAACACTGGAAGCAGGACAAAATCGGATATAATATGATATGAACAGAACTGACTATGAAGAATAATTTTATTTACGTATTTACAAAAAAAACTTTTATGAGTATGTTTAGGCCAGCAGAGAAGGCCTTGCAGGCCCTGACGGCCCACCACTGCTTGAATATAGTCACAATTTTGAAACTGGATGTTGAGTTTAAGTTTCATATTTTGTTGTCTTTGAAAATATTTTCTCTGGGTTTACCTTTCTTCTAAACCCTCCTTCTTCTGTTTTATCCCCTTTCTGCTTCATCTTCCCAGTACACTCTCGGTTACCAAATTATTAATAGTAGAATTATTCACTTGGCATGCACCTCATTTTGAATAAATTGAATGCTGAACTATTGCAGAGAGGTGTTTTTTGTTTTGTTGGGGGGTTTTTTTGGCTAGAACTCATTTGTGTCGTGTATGTGTGTGTTGTAGGAACAAAGAATGAGCATTGAGAGGTGACTAATCCCTGAGGAAGATCCCACTTATGTTCTGTTTGAAAACGGTATAATTAAAGGAGCCCACCTCTCTGAAGCCACCTATTTCAATACAGAACATTTACGCATGCAAACTGGAGAAGAGGCAATCACTCTCTCTTGCTCTCTCTGTCTCACTCCCTCTGCCCTCCAGTGTGTGTATGTGTGTATGTTCTTGTACTTGCTTCATACTGAGTACAAAAATATTAATTTTACTAGCAAAGTTGGGACATGCATGGGAAGTCAGGACATTTTGGCTGCTCCTCACAACTTCAAATGAATGAGAGTTAAGACTTGGTTTTGGGGTTAGTTGGGATAGTTAGGATTAGGGTAAGGGGTGTGTCTGCTAATCTTGACAGTAAATCAAATCCTAAGGATGAGAATGAAGTGCAACTTTTTTTCAAATACAGAGCGCGCAATTGGTAGTGCGTTTTATGTTTCCCTGTAAAACAAATATCTGTTCATTATCTTCCAGTCCAGCATTCTGTGTGTTCCACTATTATATTGGGTTGGGCAGCACTGGAGTGGAAGTCTCCCAGATATAATTTGTGTTGCAGGGACCAGCTGCAGTATTGTGCATGAACTTTTATTGGCTAGAAATTAAGTGCAAACACACAAATACAGTAACACGTAAATCTTTAGCTGACAGATCTGACAGATCTCATTACTACTGGCCACATATGCCGTCTCACCACTGGCTAGATAGTGACCACAGCTAAAAAAGAAAGTGAGGGCCTTAACTTGTGCCAGTTGCTGGTCTACCAACAAGCATTTTTGTTGTTTTGTGTATTTACGATTTTATAAATTACAATGAAATTTGTTCACGTTTCAAGTCAAGGAACATTTAGGTTTGTGCTAACTTTTATGTTCAATATAGATTACATTATGAGACTCCAGGGTTCTTTTTTGTTTCTTCAATGGTTTTTCTTATTTGAAATATTGGACACTCTGTTTTCAGTCATCAGTTGTGTGCAGACCACACATCACTGTGTTCTCTTTACCCACTGTAAGAGGTATTCTTCATTCACAGTATGTTTTGGTACATGTATTTTACTGAAATGAAATTCAGAGACATATATGAGTTTCTTATGTTGTGCAGGGAGCTGTTGGTTGGAAAATGACCAGAGTTCATAGCGCCCTCTGTTGGACAGTAGTGAACTACCATGCTGTCTTCCTACTCTATGTGCGTGTGTGTATGCGTGTGTGAAACTGTCATGTATCCTTATTTCAGTATGTCTGTGTAGATTCTCACTCATCCAGGTCATAGTTATACAAAGTTAGATCTCTCTGTGTGCAACTGGACTGTAAGGTTTCCTTGAAAACATTTTGCCCTCTCTCCAGAAGGCTTCTTCAGTTCTGTTCAGTTCAGTTCCGTGTTTCAGTAGGTAGTCAGTTATATCTGACTTTACATACACACCTATTTGTACATTCACACGCTGAATGAACTTAATGTGGCCTGTTGAGTTCTGTAATTGATATCAATGAAAGTGGCAATAGATAATTCTTTCAGAGGTGTCATAGGGTCCAAACATGTAAACGCATGCGTTTGCACAAGCACACGCTAATGTCCACATCACAAGATTTTTGAATCGCTGCTTATAGTAATGACACAGCTGCCTTCTGGCTTTTATTACACATTTAACTGAACACTGTGTAACGATTGTGTATTTTCGAGATTTAAGCGGCAGCTTGGTTTTTCTCTTGAGAGACAGAATTGGCCTAAAGGGGTCACTGTCAACATACACACTGACTGAGAACCAATCAATATATAAGGGGCGCAGAGGGTGGGATAAGGGGTTAGATGGGGAGAAGAGGAGCAGGGCAGAGAGGTAAAGGATGTCAAGGTTGCTTCAGGGTCCAGCTAAACTCCCTGAGTTTGCGACAGTATAAATATATCCAAGCTTCCGGAATGTATGTCTGTAACAATTTGTGTTTCGATTAATACACTCAGCCTGTATAACACTTTTAAAAGGTTGCTGCTTGTGTCTCAGCTTCTTCCTCTCTTTCACAGCTATGATAGATTGCAACTGTAAGTTTAATTAATGACATGCAATGACATGTGTATTCCACCAGTACAGAGAGGGTAAATGCTTCTATCATTCTTTGGGTCTGTGTGGGCCTGAGAGTTTGTGTTTGTGTGTGTGTGGGTTTTGGAGACAGAGGTTATGGTAAAAGATTTGTTTGCTCAGTAGTGACGGCAGCATTGATTCACACTCATCTTTGTCGATGCTTATAAGCTTCTGGATGCATCATATCACAGTGTGTGAGATCATGATGGATGTGTGAATTGTGTGTGTCGTGGTGTGCACCTACGTTTGAAAACATGACCCTCCATCCAATTGAAAGTGTACATATGATTACATTGGTAACAGTAGACATATCCTCAGAAGTGCTGTTTTTAGTTTCAGAAGTTCTTTGTTTTGGTTCTGCAATAGTTATGATGTCTTGACTAACTAACTAAACTTGAGTTTCTTGTTGTACTGTTCTTCCTCAGCAACGCAGTTCACATTTTCATGCTGTGGTGTCTGCAGAAAGGCCTTGAAATCACAAATATATAGACAGCACAAAGCTGAGGTGTTTAGCACTGACATCTGCTGATACGTACGTGTTTACCAGAAATAAGAAGAGAAAAAACTTGGTATTACACTATACACACACACACACACACACACACACACACACATGCATCAAAGCAAAGACTGGTTTCAGGAAATGTTATTATCTGTTTTCTCCGATGCAGTTAATCACAACCCGCCTCTTTCATCTCTGCGCCCCCTTTCCCTTTCCTTCCCTCCAATGTTCCTTTCTTTTTCCTGCTCCCGTTCCCATTTCTGTGAACAGTGGTTTCAGACAAAGATTGAAGAATGTCAGAACGTGATAGCTGATCTGGGTCTCCCTGTAGCTCTACACCGACCCACCCCCCACCTTTTTTGTTTTTGTTTTTTCCTTCTCATGAGATCAGAGACCCATAAGCTTAGGAGAACCCTTCTTGCGCCACCAACAACAATGTCCATGTTCTACGTTGAGTATTCAACCTGCAGGTGAGCAGCAGGGAGAAAATCATGCCCCAATCATTCCCAATTCATCCCACAACAAAGAACAACAACCCTAGAATTGCCTTAATCCCATATTTTACTGCTGAGCTAGGATGGACAGAGCTGTGTGCAGCTCACAGTCAGAGCACGTATGGGCTGAGGCTCTGTGGTGAAGCATCTGTCTTCTGTTGATTTTGCAGTATTTATTGAGATGATATTTGTCTTTTGATGCTGTGCTGTCACAAATCTTTAGTTGTGAGAAAATGAGGTATATGTCAGCTTTAGATATTAGATATTTATTATAAGTCAGTTTTATTCCAGAGTGTAAAAAAGGATTTTACTAGCGTTATAGAAGTACTGAAACATAAAGACTTTTGAGAACAACTTTATCTGAGTGACAGGAACAGAAAAATATCAGATGTGGAGACAAAGAACGGAAAAAAAGAGGGGGAGTGGGACAGCTTGCTTTAAAATCTTTCCTCACCTGTCTTTTTCTCCTTTCTGCTTCCTCCTTTCATTCCTCCCTCACTGTGTTTTCCTTTAGTCTGATCCCTCCCTCTCAACGCTCTGATCCCTCTCTCTCTCGCTCTTCCCTGTCGTCTCCGCCCATTGCCCCACCCCTCAGCACAGTCATTGGTTAAGTGTCCACCAATCCCGGCAGAGGCAAGGCCTGCGGGACTGCATATGCAAAGTGATGCTTAATATTCATGAGCAGCTATCGTAGCTTTAAGTCGTTGATTAGGACACCAGCACAGCTTTCTGTCCCAACTGCCTGACCGGCTGGCTGTGTGTGCACCTACAGCTCCCTCTTCCTGGCACTCATACACACCCTGCGCGCACACACACGTTCCCTCACATCTCGCACACACGCAGAGCCGACCAGTGCAGGCGCGCAAAGACTGGTAATTGTATTGCTCCCTCCAAGCGGAAGGAAGGACTGAGAGAGAGTAAAACCGGGTGCAGAAGAGGAGAGATATAAAACTTTGACACACATTTTTTTGAAAAGTTTTACTTGTTCTTTTTTTTTTGTTGTTTCCTGGAGGAGATTGAAATGGCAATGACCCGAAATCGCCGATGGATTCGGTAGGACACCAGTTATCCGAGTGTTTTTTAATGCACTCTGAACAAGAGTAGGTAAATTTTCCTTTTCAACCTTTACTTTTTTTCATTATTCAACTTCTTACTGTCAGTCACTGTGCATGAGTATGTGTGAGCATGTGCTGGTATACAGCAGAGGTGGCCGGCATCATGTCAAGGTTGTTTCTGCTGTCAGGTAGCCCACGTCCACTCTCTTTGTGTGTGTGTGTGTGTGTGTGTGTGTGTGTGTGTGTGTGTATGTCCGTGTCCGCAGCATCCGGACAGCAGCTCTTAACTCAGTGGGTAGAGGAGCAACTGTCCCTTTACCTGGGAGCCATACCAACACACAAACACCTGTGCACGCACGCACACACACACACACACACACACACACACATACATAGAGAGAGAGAAGAGGAAAGATATTTTATCCCTAACTGTTTCTTGTCATCTTTCTTTTTTAAAAGATATTGTTGTCGGTCATGTCAGTTTGTCCAAAGATTAGAGCATGGCTGATATCTGTGTGAGGGTTTTATGCATGCATTATGTCTTCCATTTTCTGTGCTTATGAGTGTGTGCACGTGTTTTAATGTTTATGCTTGTTCAAGAAGGGGAAAGGCATTAGAAAGGGTCATTTACAGAAGAACGTTTGCAGATGAGGAGATGGCCCATAAGAGAGAAGGGTGGAAAAAAGTGGGGAGTGCTGTGCGCTTAAATGCCAGAGGAGGTAGAATTTCAGGGCAACTCAGTGTGTGGCCCTGCACGGGAATTAGTGACAGTTCCACACAAGTGAGCGCCACTGAACTGCTCCTTTGACTAACATGCTGTTTTTTTAAAAAATCTGTATTAAAGATACTTTGAAAGTAAGGACCAAGTGAGCTCAGGAGGCAGCAGTGTGCACGCCTGACGATCAAGGTGTATTTAATGCCAACACACAACAGGACACGCGTTGCCTTATTTCAGAGTGTAGGAAGAACTCCATTAATTCATTTTGTTGCATTGTCACAATAACGCTATTCCCAACTTTAGAGTAAATGAAATGAGTTAAACTGAACAATGAAGTTAGTGAAAGTGTCTTTATTGTAAACTGTCAGTGTGTTTGGATAAAGACAAAGCTCAGGCCAATGCGAGACGATGGGTTCATTTTATTCTTTAATCTGATGCCATTGCATCTTTAAAGAAATCCAATTTTATGCTTTTTGAAGCTATCTCACCTTTGGGTCTTCCGTGAGCATGCTTGTGGCGTGTCTTTTACATTCAGTAAAATAGTCCCCACCTTTTCTACAACTGAATTCTCTTTTTTCATCATTATTAGAAAACCTTTTTTTAGTTGTAATTTAAAACAAAGAAAAATCTTATTGTAATTCTCTATCAAAATGCTTTTAATGCCCATTTTAATATCAAAAATATGTAACGATTTAAGCTTCTGATGACTTTAATCTTCTGAAATATGATTTTTTTTTTTATTGTTTTGAACATTTTGACCTGTCTTATCATTAAAATGTTTAAAGGTCTTGACTGCGTTGGGTACACGGTCTCTGAATTGTAGTTCCCTTTAAATATGAAACGGTTCATTTTAGGCGAAAACACCTAAATTCTGTTTTTGTCTGTGAACAAAGTGACATTTTGTTGACTAGTACATTAAGCACCTTTATAATTTTGAAATACGTTGCCCAGACAAGACGTTTTCATGTCGGCCATCAACGAGATGCTTAACTTTTAGAGAACCTCTCCTCTCCTCTGGCATCTTTTGGTCTCTGCTCTATAATTCATCCATTCTTCCATCAATCCACTGCTGTCTTTTTCTGCTCACGCTTCCTTTCTTCTGCTCTCAGGCACTGCATTCCTACACTAATTAAAATATTAGGGATAATGCTAATCAAAATGATAATAATATAATAATAATAACAAGTACCTCTTAAGCTGTTAACATAATTGCATTCCCCTTGTGCCGCTGTGTACATACCATTTGCATGTCATTAAGATACATTTCCTGCAGTGAATTTAGTGAATTTACTGGATTTTGTCAGCGGGTGTAAGGAGCCGGGTGGTGAGATTTGCAGAGCCGCCGTGCAGAACAGTCAGCAAGCAACGGTTGGCTGTTCAAGTGACCAAAAGGAGACCAAGCCAGTAAAAAGGATTTCTGTCCAAACTGCTTTCACACTAAATGCTTGTCCAGAATTATTTTAAACAGATTTATCAAATTAACTTTCTCAAAGAATTCCAGAATTCCACCACATGTGGTGTAAATGAAATGTTTGTTTATTTACTACATGAAATTCATGCCTTCCAGGAAATTGTTTACAAATTAATTTATTAATTGATTTATTTTTGATCAGATGGTAATCTTGTACAGATGACGGCGCTCAATATTCGTCCGGCATGTTAAGAGTTGACGTGAAAGCAATTACAGACACATTCCTTATTTTATTTTATTTTAACACGTTGACCTTGAAGATTTCATGACATTTTTTGGTTTGTTTTGTTTTTCTCAATTTCCTTGGTTTTGGAGAAATATTGTAATTTCCAAAAGAATCCCAAAATTGAATGTACCTTACTGTACTAATTTAAAATAAATATACTAAAACTGGCAGCAGATATTGAGACTTTTATCAACTCAAATAGCTTTAAAATGAAGTGAGTCACACTGGCAATGGGATTGTGTTTTTTCTGTCCCTCATCTGTGCCAGAAATGATGACATTTATTATAATAAAGTGAAAATATTTTTATTTTCTGCTGAAGAACTCTTATTTATTACGTTTAATCTCCATCCTTTCTTATTTTTATCAGCCTTGCGCGCACACTTGTTCCAGGGCCATGAGGGAAAGAAAGCCGCAGAGAGGAGGGGTTGTCGGGCTGACTGAAGGGAGGGCTGGAGGGGGGGCAAAGAGAGATTGCGTAAATTAAAATCCTTTTAATCTCCTTATAAAATCATTTACTTAATTCATCTGTCAAAGCATGTCAATATGTGCCGCGCTGATTTGTTGCTGATGTGTGTGCGTGTGTGTGTGTGCGCGCGCGTGCGTGCTTGTGTGTGGACAGAAGCACCTATCAGTGGCATGTATGAGGCCCCATTCCTCTTTCTGTGAATCTGTTTCCTCGTCTGTTCCTCTTGTGTCCGTCTCAAATCAGTTGCCATCCCTCCTCACAGCACGAGGATGTGTGTGTGCGAGCACGCAAACTCACGCCATTCTCTTTAGTCCCTTTCTGAACAGTCCGAATGTTACTCTGGTAATTTAGTGCATAAAGAGAGCAGCGCGATGAGAGAGGCAGACAGAGCAAGAGGTGGCGAGCAAGGGGGGGGGGGGGCTTTTGCTGCTTTTGTCTGACACCAGCACTTAGGGGTCTCTTGGACAGACATGCGTTTGAACATGTGCACTCAGTTAAGCGCACACAGTCACAAATACTGTTTACGCGCTTGCTGGCAAGAAGTTAATTAAATGTAATTACAGATTTATAGATATGCACACATACTGTGGTCATATAAAGCTGCACTGCCTAAGGTGTACCTGTGTGTATCTGTGTGTGTACCTGTGTGTGTATCGGTGTGTGTATCTGTGCGTGTGCATGGACTATGTCATGGGTCAGTGCTGGCCTTTATGTGTTAAGAGAGACTGTACCAGCTGTGAGACATACACACTCACTGCAATTACCCAGTACCGCACGTGTGTGTGCGTGTGCGCGCATGTATTTAAATGAATACCGAAGGAAGAGAGAGAGCGACGTATATTGAGAGACAGTATTTCTTAGCTCTTCTAATGCCTTACCTTTCCCCCCTCCCTTCATAGATTTATCTAATCGTTTCTCACATTTTTGTCATCCACACATCAAAATATGCATTCATTTATCTTTGCTGTCGTCCCGGGCTATCAGGCAATTTATGCCTTGATGAAATTACTATTTTTACAGCTGTTTGTTGACTTTGTGACCACATTAAGGTCACTATTATTATAATGGTTCTACTTCATGTAGGTATTTAGGTCATCTTTGCATCTGGATTCCGTGTGTGAAGAAGTTTCCTTTAATACAAGAGTCTCTGATGTATTTCCTATTTATTTATTTGTATGTGTGTGTGTGTGTGTGTGTGTTGTCAGCAATAATACCAGCGTTTGTGTGTGTATGGCCATTGTTTGGTGCATTTTTGAGTGGTGCCACTCTTCTGATGGGAGGAGACAGCATCGACTGGGCCACAGTGGAAGAGATTTGGATGGAGAGGTGTCGTGCATGAGTGAATGTTCTTCTCCTGCATATTTTTTTGGTTTTTGTGTGGTCTCTGTCTGAAGTTCTCCCCATCCACGTGAGACAAGAACCTGTGTATTATGATTAAATTGACATTTTACGGAAACACAAAACCACAGAGACAAAGTAGAACCAGATATGAGAGAGAAAAAGAAATGAATGACCGTCCCGCCTGGCGACTGACAGTGAAATATTTGTCCTCTCCTTCTCCCATCATGGTCCATGCATGTGCCTGATGGCGAGAGAACGACAGGCCAGCCCACTGTCCCACCTCTCTCTTTATATTGCCTTTCCTTTCTTCTTCTGCTCCTAAGAACTGTGCACGTCTGTCCAGCGTGACCTGCAGAGCATATTACACAATGCGTAATATGCTTTATTCAAAAGACAAACTTTTATTTTAGTCACCGTGCATTTCCATACTTTTTTTCTATATGGATTTTTTTCCAGAGTATGTCCATGCAGCTGCATGTTGCAAATTAAACCTTTAAGGGACTTCTTGCTCTCAGGAGGTGCGTTCCTCAACGCAGCGGCTCCGTGCTTTTGCTGACCTCCACGGATAATTCATTTCCGCTCTATCCCACCTTCCAGGGCCATTCAACCCAACACACACACTCCTCTCCCTCCCCACATACCCCTCCCTTGTGGAGCTGTCACCTTTCTGCACCCGCTCAGTCCCTATTAAGGCCGACAGCCCATCTGCCGCCTGCCCCGCTAACACCTCCCAACGCTAACGTGCACACATCCACTCAGACACACAAAGAGCTGTGTTGAGCCCCCCTGCTTTAATGCACGTGTGGAACTGTACAGGGAACCATAATTAGGAACATTTGTTTGTTTTTCTTCATGCATGCAGTATTGCTGAATATTAAAATAAACATTTAATGCATTTCTGACACACACACACCCACGTTTTATTTGGTTTATGAGACATCTTGTAACATTTTCATAAAACACTTTCATAATTGTACTTTGACAATTATTATCTCTCTGTCACGTCTAACTCTTTTTCTTTATCAGGTTTATGTTTTATCTATTTATTGCAAATGTGAATGGAAGACGTGACATGGCCCCGACTGGAGGGGTAATTAGGGAGGGCAGTTGCAGCCTGTGTGTGTGTGTGTGTGTGTGTGTGTGTGTGTTTTGGCATTTTCTTCCTTCAGGGATAGGTGATTTTTGCATTAGCAAGAATGGCAACTGTCTCATCAATCACTGTATTGCCATGTCTCACACACACACACACACACACACACATTGCCATGGTCATTCTGTTCACAGATGGACCAGCAACACTTGAGCGACTCACTGAGCATCAGAAAGACACCCACAATCTCCATACTTTTACACATAAACACACCTTCTCACAATGTCGTGCATGCACGTTTGTGTGTGTGTGTGTGTGTGTGTGTGTGTGTGTGTGTGTGTGTGTGTGTGTGTGTGTGTGTGTGTGTGTGCGTGCGTGCATGCGTGTGCGTGCATGCATGCGCTCGCACGCAGATGCTTACCACTTACATGTTCTGACAGGAGCGTGAAATAGGTTAGCTAGATTCACACAGGTTAATACTCTCCCAATCTATTCTTTCCTCCAAAAGGATTTCTACTATTTAGAAATGTGTATTTGTATATTTTAGATACTGCAATTTTTCCTAGCATATAACCAGCAAAAATGTAAGCGTGTGTAGGTTTTTCTGTTGGTCAGATTGCGTAAAGATGTGACAAAATATCCTTATACCTTTAATGAAATAAAAGAGACTCTCTCTTTGTATTCCCTACGAGGTAATGCAAGTGGAAGTCTATAAAAGGATTTCTGTAAAATATTTAGCTGTTTAGATGAATATTGTCACGATCAACTCCGTTTATCCTCAGTAACAGCACATAATTACACCTTTGAATCTAATCTTTTCCCATCTTTCATTTAGCTCTTAGTTTCCCCTATAAGATATAATTAATTTATGTAAAAATTAAGTGCGTGGCAGAGACACCAGGACCCTTCCCATAAATGAAAAAAAAAAAAAAAAAGCAGTATTAAGTGTCGCCTGTCTATACAGCATTGTGACACTGCAACCAAAGCCAATAAGTGTTTGAAGCGGCAGCAGCAGGAGCAAGCTATTGATTTTTCCTATTCACCAGAGTGGAACTAAACCTACATATTTACACACCCTGGCACTCCTCCTCTCACCAGTGAGCCGGCTCAGCCCTGGACGGGATGGCAGGCTGTCCGACCAGTGATTGGTCTGTCTACCTGTCTGTCCACATGGCCCTCAGCGAAAAACAGGAGCCCACAGTGGGAGCCTGTTATACATACACAGGGACACGCCGGGGTCTGGGCGGGTTGCGTTTGTGTACTAAACGTGTCTGTCACTTTGTGACATAGAGATTGCTAGACTCTGCACTGTTTACTGATACTCGACCCCATGCAACAAAAATGAGGCAATTACGGTAAAACTATATAAAATAGGTGGATCACATGGCCATGATCGATCTATTAATTAAGTTCAAATCATTTCCTTCATTTTAGTAAATATAATTATTTCTGTTTCATCATTTGTTTGGTTGTCGTGAAGGAGCGGCCCCACCGTCCCAAAGGTAGTTTGAGTGGTAATGAATCATTCTTTTGCTTTCACTGTTTGCAAGTTTCTTTTTTTCTCAGGTTGATGCTCGTGAATTGTCAGCGTGTGCATCATTCAGCAGCCTGGCACTCTCACCCAAGTGTATGTGTGCTGGCAGATTTGTTAGGACAGGCTGTAGGGATTGTGTTCTCTGTAAAAGCAGTCGTCTGTCGGGCTCCCAGTTTTCCGTCGGGGGGCTGTTGACCTGATATTCATCTTTGCCCGATTTCTTCAAGTTATTTGTGTTTGCATACCTACCTGTCCCTGCCGTGCCTGCTGTCAGTAGCTTCAAATACTCTATATATGGACTGTAGCTTTTCTCTATTTTTATTTGATTTACAGGATTTGTATTTTTTTTAATTTAAAGTTTAAGGAAAAATGTCTTTGTGGTGCTGATTGCATTTTGAATTCTCCACTTGCAGAATGAACTTATCGAAGGGGCCTTTGGTGAACAGCAGTAGTGAGGATAATTCCAAGTCAGCCTATAGTAAATGCGGCGCTGGTGCCTGGAGGATGCACCAGAGCTACGATCCACAAGAGGCCAACCACATGAGAGACGCACATGCCCTCTACAACCCCAGGTATGTGGCTAAAGGTGTGGAGAGTGGGATGCGGGGGGATTACGAAAGAGAGAGAGAGAGAGACACACACAAAAAGCCACATACTTGACATCTATAAAGCTCAAACAAGGAACAGCAGGTCCTTTTAGACATGAAAAGAGTGTCTTTCTAGTAGTTTCTGTATGTATGTGTGTGTGCACCACTTTTTTTACTCTGATTTTTACGCTGGCATTCCTGCAATAAAAGCATTTATTCGATCACCTCTGAACCAGGTTAAAATATTCAGCTTCTACAGCCTGTCGGCCCTGTAGTCCAACCAGTACCACACATTAAAATGCTCTCTTCCACAATGTGCTTCTTCCTCCACGTGCTGTCACACTTTTGTCCAGGAGAAACGGTGTCAGTGTGCACCTTCACTAAATCGTGTTTGCGCCATCACAAGCGTGAATGAATTAAGAGTAAGACCAACCTTTTAGAACTGCGGGGGGAAGGAGAGGAGTCTAGAATTGTCCTGCACAATTTAAATCGTTTTATGGTCAATTACAAGAAATGTATGATGATTTGTGCCATGAAACAATCTGAACTCTGCAGTTGTTACAGTCTTCATTGTGGTAACCAGTGGTACTGCTACTACACTACATATGTGAACGGAGACGGTGTTGCCTTCTTACTGTGGCCAATTACAGCATTATTGATTACTTTGTTGTCAGACTTTGGCTAAGCCCTTTAATTTTTCTGTGGGGGTGTGTGCGTGCGTGTGCATGTCTGTGTGCAGCCTAGACTAGGATGTCTTAGTCCAATAGGATTTCAGGGCTAGTCCTGGGTCAAGCCAATTAGAGGTCTGGCAATCCATTCTCACGCAGACCTACAGCCAATGGCCAACAGGAAAGTAACTGGCACGCTGTCAGAGTTTGTGTATGTTGGCAAACAGCGAAATCTGCTGATGAGTTATAAATACAGAAATAAGGCACGGACACTCACACAAGTATTTTATTGGCCCAGCTGCATTTGCAGCTTGATACTCTACTTGTCAGTTCATCACTATTCAGTATTTCACCTTGATCAATACTCACAAAAGCTTTTGGGAACAAACTGGAATATGTTTCACATAAAAGACTTCCTCATGCACAAGCAGCTATGAAGCTCATGGTCACAGATCATCCCTAAAGCCGATATCCTCACCTGCTGTCACCGGAAAAATGCGGAAATTTCTAGTCTGGAAAATAAATCTTTATTCCCTCATACACATACAGGAGAAAGAAGACTTCTTACACATGCACATGTACAGTATAAGATCACATATACTGTTGCCGGCCTCCAACTGTGTACACACAATCATCAAGCACAGGCACGCACATTTTGCAAAGTGTGGATGTATGTGAAATTTTAAATATTCACCTCTAAAAGGTATTTTAAATAAAATATCCTTAAAATGTCCACATTTATTTATTTGTAAAATAATTACATTTGAATTTGTAGTTTCATTTTATTAACTGGAAAAAAGAATATTATCTTAATGTTTTGTTCTTTGGTTTTGATGAATAATGAAAAATTCTGTTGTTTTGTTTTTTTATTGAACAGAAACATTATTCCTATTTTTATTTAGGCCATCAAACCATGGGAATGTGATTAATGTCAGGGAGCGAGTGTGCACTTGAACACACACTCAGACGCACACATATACACAATTATGCGCATTGCACACGTTGCTGTAAACTGAGGCCAATGTAATCATAATGATAAAGCAGATTGCCTTAACACACAGATGGGCCTCCCAACAGCTGTGTGTGTACATCTGTGTGTTGTGTGTGTGTGTGTGAGCGTGTGTGTAAGTGTGGACAACGCTGATTGGATTGCAGATTTATAGAAGAGGATTACTGCTGGAGCAGAGAGAGAAAGAGAGAGGGAGATGGTCTCAGACTCTCACCTCTCATTAACTTCCACCTCTTCACCTCAGCTTGCCTCAGTCTCAGTCATGATAAACACCCGTACTGTACAAGCACACTGGTGTCGACGGAGCACCTTTTTTTTTTTTTTATTATATCATGCAATGTCAAATAAATGCCTATTGGTGATTTTGAAAGTAAAATGCTAACACGGTGTTTAAATTCTTTAATTTGCACTTAATTTCAGAGACTTGTTGTAGGAATGCAGAGTTTCTCTAATTTAGCTGGTCCTTGGGACATGATCAGATTAATTTGTTCCATCACTTGTTCATCATCAAGTTTTTGTACTGGTGGACGTGAACAAGAACAAAGAGTAAAACGATGACAACTGACAAATCAAAGTGCACTAAGAGAGGCTGATATACAAAGTCTGAGTAAGTGATATATAATCAACGTCAGGATGTAAAATAGATGAAAAGAAGCGTGCGGGCCAAAGAGACAGAGGCAAAATTGGATACAGAGACGGTGGCCACTCCAGCAAACCTGATTATGGCTGGATGTGAATTAGATTCCCTAACAGATGGTCCTGGAACCAGGCGGTAAGGTACATCAGCCAGCAGTCAGGGTAGGGAGAGGAGAAAGGATGGAACTGTGGGAGGAGCAGGTGAGGAAGAGGACAGGATGAGTGTCAACGTCAGCTGCTGACAATATAGATCAATTAATGAAAAAAGACAGTCAAATGTACTAACAGGGTCATGCTTTGCTTTCAGATATTATCACTTATGTTTAGATGATATGTCAGGAAACTCACGTCATCTAAATACTGAGTAAGTATCATATTCTAACAGTGAGTATGTTGTTTATTCAAACTTAAAATTTGGTTTTATCTTGTGTGTTAAGGATATATTTTTGTTGTACAAATGTGCATGATTGTATATAGCAGGACTCTGCTCCTCCCTCTCCATCCCTGTGATGGATAGGTGTAAATCATGACTATCCTGTAGTGACAGCCCAATTTCCCCAAATCTGATCTGCTTAAAGAATACAGCTTTTACTCCCTCTCCCTTCCTCCCCTCTCACTCCCCTCAGCACCTCGCTTTCTTCCTCTCTCTTACATTTCATTTCCTCCTTTATTCCACTTTCCCTCGTCATCATTCATATCAAGCATCCCTTAACTTCTGTCTGTTTCCCTCCCCCCAAAACTCCGCCTCCCTCCTGTGTCACATTTGAAAGCCTGTCATATTTACTAGAGTGAAAATCCTCTTTCACCATCTGCTTAATAAAATGTGCTTTTTAATCCGAAGGGTGATGTTTAAAAAAAAAACACTTTTATACTTTCCTGCAAATTTGTTTGATACAGCACCTTTGTAAGGTCTCCGAGGGAGAAAAGTAGCATAGCCTGTGTCCATTAGTCAAGCATTTAAGTCTATTTGCATGTGTTTGTATGTGAATGTCTACCACGGTGGCAAGTAAAGTCAAGTTCCGCTTCGATTGAAAACATTAAGCCACACCTTCACCTTGACCAGTGTCCTTTAGCCCTTACACCATAAGCAGCATTTTTCAGATTTAATGTCAAATTCTAATTATACACATTGATAAGGAAAGAAAAAATGTGCAACGTCACAGGACGGATCAAGCATTTTCTTCAAGTTCTGCTTTTACTGCTAAGTTACATTGTAATGTGTAATATGACAGCATTATAGTGTTATTACAGTAGACAACCACCTTTATTACATGATGGATGGTGAAAGATGGGTGAAGAGAGAGCAAGAGAGAAACAATGGAAGTGGAAAAAAGAGAGAGAAGACATGGTGACAAAGATAATGCTTGGCAGCAACACCCTTATCAGCCAGGGCTCTGCAAGAAAATGACCTAAATCATCAAGATTCCCATCTGACACACTACCAGGGTGAGGGGTGCAATGCCTTCACATTTTTGCTGTGGCCAAGGTGAGACTCTCATCTGTCTGCACTCAGTACTCAAGACTCTGAGTTTATACACATTAAGAAACCCTTAAAACGGGGAAAGATTGTAGACTTCAGTCATGAGAAATTCCATTAAACACGATGATGATGTCACTCACATGCCATGTGATGTCACTAAACTAAACGCACCAGTGCTGATCGGTGTGCAGGCCACAGTCTGGAAAGCACAGCATTCGTGATCAGTTGTGTTTGGCAGAGCCACCTCTGTGGGAAGCGTCTCCCACTGTGTCTGCAGAATGCTCTTTGTGTGTGTGTGTGTGTGTGTGTGTGTGTGTGTGTGTGTGTCATGAACTTTATCATAACAGCTTTAGCCCCACTGATGTATCTCTGAAAGTCCCACCCAATTCATTTCACACCAATGTGTGTGTTTGTGGACGTGCAAGTCATGACTGTTTTTTTTGTTACTCTCTGCATTTGCAGAGAGTGATTAATTGCACAGCTTTACCAGCAGAGATGCACAGAGACACCCTCACATATTTCCATGCCTGTGTGGGTTGTCACAGCCCAACAGACCTTTGGTTACAATGTGTTTTAGCCATTATCACATTGATTGTATGTAATCATGGGTTTATTCTGCAGCCAATGAAATGAATTACAGGTTTCCTGCCCGACTAACACTGTAACAATTGATCTGCTCCCTGGTGTGTGTGTGTGTGTGTGTGTGTGTGTGTGTGCGTGTGTGTGTTTGTGTTTGGGACATGCGGTAGTGTGTGTTTCTACACGAGTACAAAAAAGAAATAACAGTGTTTTTGTGTGAAAGGGGATAAGTCAACTGGGGAGAGTGAGAGACTGAGACCTAAAGAGAGGAAAAGAAAGAGCTCAGTCGGAGGGAGAGTGGTTTAGATTGACTGTCGCTGCGTGAGTTTTTATTTCTTGTTTTATTCGCTTTTCCTGCTGAAAACAACTATAATCATCGACACGCTGTGATTCTACAGAGTGAACCTCACACATGGAGTCAAGCACATGCTCCAGATTTTTTTTTCGACTCTTTCCCTTCCTTTAAATGAGACACAGACCTCAGTGATCATGGAAAACAGCCAATAATTACTATTTACAAAGGAAAAACCAGCAGTGGAAAAATCTCTTTTTTCAAGTTCAATGTTTTTTTTTTAGCAGGAGCTGCCTTTTCTTTTTACTCCTGTAGCTAACAAGTCAAAGTTAAGTGTTTTTATTATTATTATTATTATTATTATTATTATTAATAAATTTGTCCGTCTGTACTCAGTCACAGAATTGCCTGGATCAGATTAATACGATGACAAATGGTTCAACAACCCGGCACAGATAGAAAAGAGACTAAAATAGAGATAGACATGGAGCAAAGTAATAAAAAATAAACAGAGGGGGTGAAAAAGCAATTCAGTCTATTGATGAAATCTATTCATTTGACTATAGAAATGTTAATGCACTTTTTTCTAATCCCCCTCCTTACTTCTTCCTTTAATTCAGTGTATTTTCTTTTTTTGCATTCCATCCTTCCTTTACTTACCCAAAGCGGTTCCCATATCATCTAGATAGAATTGTATGGGGTATTCTCTCTCTCTCTCTTTCCCACTTTTTTCTTTTTGCTTATTGGACTGTGTGTTCTTATCAGCATCGAGAGCACAATGCTCGGTGTGACGGAAAGGTATTAGCCAAACGGTGGTAGCTACGTTGTCAGCACTTCTCTCTTCTCTGTGTCTGTTGCTACCATTTCTCTCCTCTGCCTCGTCTTAGCCTCCTTTTCCGGTTCCTATATAGATTTTTCATTAGATTTTTTAAATATTGCTGGGGCACAGATCTGCGTTTTTTCTTTTGGGTACATACACTGGAATGTGTGAAGGAATCTCTCTCAAATTCACATGCATGCAAAACAATTGATTAAAAAAAGTAAAAAAAAACAATAAAAACCAAATAGAAATGACACCCAGATTTCAAATGACCTCACCACAGCACACTTGTCTGCTCTTCTCTTTCTTATCATTTCATTTCTTATCTATTCCAGGACAGGAGAGGAGCCGTTTGGAGCTGTATCAGATTATGTCTGCCATCTAGTGAGAGTTGTATAAAGATTGTATATAATGATAGTTTGTGGCTGCCCAGAAACACAGACTACCAGAGCACAGAGCGGAGTTGCTGAGAGTAGCTGCTCTAATACAATGATAGCATGTTTGTCAGGGCGCTGCATCAGCCCACTGCTCTAATGACAGCTTGTCACACTAAAGTGGCCCACCTTCCTTTAGAATGCCCTCAAATAAAGTCTCTTCTCTTTTCCATTCCCTCTCTATTTGTTAGACAACATTCTACTCTTCCTGCTGCTCTCTTTGTCTGTTCATCTCTAACTTTCCTTTTTTTTTTTTTCAAATTTTTTTCAAAAATGACTGCTGTATGTGGTTCCTGCAGTGATGTGCTTCAACAATTCAAAAGAACCGAAACACGACATATTTTCTTTTAAAGAATTCCGTTGATCCCAACACCCCAATAGAACCTTTTACATCTTTAAGTAGGCAAATCTACAGTATTGAAGCACCTAAAAACATATGGAACAAAAAAGTTGAATCCAGTCTCTTCCCTCCCGTTGTTCTCGACCCTCTTCTGAGGAGAAGACAAGCACAATAAGACTGCTCTTTCAGCACTGAGCCATCGTTACATGGAGCTGTAATTATACTGATAACATACATACATAAATGCATTCAACCTCTCGCTCAGCACAGCGCACTGTCTGTGATTTCTTAATCTTCTTTCCTCTTCTCTCCTCTGCACGCATCTCTTCTCTTTAATTCTTTTTATTCCTCCCCCTTTGACGGCCATTATTTTTCATGTATAGATGGAGTGAGAGAAGGAGGGAGTAAAAAAGTGGGAAAAAAGATGATAGAGGAAATGAAAGCAAGAGAAAAAGAAAAGAGGAGCAACGAAAAAGAGAGATGAGAATTTGAGGGGGGAAAAGGTAAAGAAAAAGCACCTGAGATCTTCAGCACTTAAACTCTTTCACTTAATGGTCCTCAAAGGGATTGACGGTTAAAGGGAGGAGGCGCAGGAGGGAATAAAGAGAGAGGAAGGAAAGATTGAATAATCACCATCACATCATCTTCTTACCCCCTTTTTCTCTTTTCTGTATCTCCGCCCTCTGAGATCTCATCATTCTTTTCTTCGTCATCATTATTCTTTCTTTATTGCTAATCATGTCTCAAACTGTTTTACCTTACACTTTATATCGACGCCACTGAGTTGTATGTGGAAAAATTATAAAGCGTTAATGGCAGGAAATGGTAAAAGGACATGAAATGGTATCACCCATTAGAAATCCCATGTTATTTCATGACAAGAATTTCTGCTTTTCCAGAGAAGTTCGTTTGATATTGGTCATCTGCGCATTCTAAATCAAACAATTGGAATTCCTACCAACCCCTGCAAGCTCCCCCATCCACCCACCCGTGTTATATTACGGCTGCATGTCTGCTTACCTGATTTTCTCTCCTCCCCAGCCCTTTTCTCTCACCCGGTTCTCCATTCTCCGTCAAGGCGCTGTCTGTGTGTTATGGGTCTCTGTAGAACGGGGATCTTTTACAGGCTGACTGGACTTTAGAAGCCCCTCGTTTAGCAGCATCCTGCCTTAATTAAAAACCTCTTTTGTGCTTTCTGCCTTTTAACAATGAAAAGACAGAATGGAGGGACAGCAGGGTTAGAGAAATGGAGAATGGTAATGTAAAGAGGAAGTGAAAGCGAGTGGAAAGAGATTGAGTTAGAGAGATGGCGCTGAATGGGACGTGATAGGAAGACAGGTAGATAGATACTAAGGTAGACAAAAGGATGCATGGAGAGATATGGACAGCAAGAAGATAGCTGTTAATTACAACTGTCATTAACGAGACACCAGCCAGCCTCCTCAGGGAGAAGAAGTAAACGCAAGAGAGGAGAGGGGGATGGAAAGAAGCAGAGAACAGAGAGAATGCAATATTAGAAAAGAGCAAGAGATTCAGAAACACAAAAAACAAATAATTGCATATTGTTATTGTAACTGAATGCTTTAAACTGATTTTATTGCATGGCAGGTCTTTGTGTGTGTGTATATGTGTGTGTGTGTGTGTGTGTGTGTGTGTGTGTGTGTGTGTGTGTGTGTGTGTCTTCGGGATGACTGAGCAGCAGTGGGGCTGCTTACTGATTACCTTCATGTAGAACAAGTTGTTATTGACTGCAGAGTGATGGATGACCGCTGGCCTTGTGCATGTGTTTGGAGGCTGCTGTAGAGGATTCTTCATCTCACACAGTTCCCGTAAATAACACATTTAGGGGTTTTTTTTCCCAACTAATGTCTCTAACGTTCTGTCAGTGTGCCTATTGTTCCTCTCATAAATGACACTCAGTGGATGTATTGAGCTAAGCTCCATGAAAACTGAATTCAAACACTTTCTTGCATTGTGTTGACTATGCCTTTGTCTGTGTCTGTTGTCTAACACTTTTAATACAAACATCCATTGTAAGCTTACATTTTTCTTTTCTCTAACACTGTCCCTTTCTTCTTTGTTTCTTCCTGTTTCACTTCCTCAGGCTTCTCTGCAGAATGTCCAGTAAGGAGCGCCACCTTGAGTCCAACTGTCCATCCTCTTATATAAAGACTGAACCATCTAGTCCTGCCTCCCTTACTGACAGTCTGAACCATCACTCCCCAGGTGGCTCGAGTGACGCCTCTGGCTCGTATTCGTCTACGATGAACGGCCACCCCAACGGTTTAGACTCCCCCAGCCTTTATGGCTCCAATGCAGGGCCACTGGGTCCCGCAGGTGGCCCTGGATCAAAGCGTTATGAGGACTGTTCTTCAACTATCGGGGAAGATTCACAGATAAAATGCGAGTACATGTTAAATTCCATGCCAAAAAGGCTGTGTCTGGTGTGCGGGGACATTGCATCGGGATACCACTACGGCGTGGCATCCTGTGAGGCCTGCAAGGCTTTCTTCAAACGCACAATCCAAGGTTGGCTCCATTCCGTCTGTATGGTCACTGCTTGTTTGTGTCTGTCCACATTTCTGTGATACAGGTCATCTCATTCACTTTTAACAGCTGTTTCAATGAAATGGACTTAAGCATAATGTAGAGTGTGTCACATGCACATACATTTCAGCTGATGTCCCAGATCTGGAACATTCAATAGAAGCCCGAGGCCAGATGTGAGCCTACATTTTTATATGCCACACGTATTCTCTAAGTACTCAGCGAGCTGTCAGAACACAACCACAGTCTCCTTTTTCCTCTGTCCTTGCTAAATGTTGCAGTAGCACTTCTCTTCTGGTCACGCTCTCCGCTTGACCCACTCAAGTACAACTATCCAATCAGGCATCCAAACTAATTCACTGACACGCCTCCCTTTTGCCCTCAAACTTGACCTTTTATTCATCAAGAGTAATTTCAATTTTCAGCTAGTGTTTCCAATCTGGCCCCTTAGGCTTCACATGGGAAGTGTTAGCTGTAAGCCTGTTGTCGAGGAGATAACACTGTGTCAGTGGAAGGTCAGAGGTTGCTTCTGGAGGTTGGGAGTTGATGTTTGGCAGTAGAGGAGAGGATAGAGCAGCAATCCACACAGTAGAGTAATCCTTCCCCTGTCTCTTGTTAGAAATAATCCAAGAAATGCATCAGGTATGTAGGCTCCTCACTGTAGTAGATTTTAAGAAGAAGTTTATACTGAACCACCTTAATGTCACACATACTGCGTAACACCATTTTATCCACGAAAACAGTGGATAAGTTGTGGGAAAGTTTACTATACGAGGGTCACTCTGCTATATATGTTTAATATTTATGTTAATATATATGTTGAATCTTTAACACAGCCACCTTGTCTGTCAGGACACAGCTGCAATAACCAAGAACCAGCCAACCAGGCCACCAGGTGTCGTTGATCAATTGAGTCAGTCAGTCATATCAGACAAGATTCATCTATCTGCCTCTCCAACATCCACCTATCTGTTCCTGCTTTCTTTTGCCTCAGATAAGCAGCTTTCCTACTAAAGCCCCAGAGACAGCGAGAATGTCGTGGGGTCTCACATCTACGAGATGGTCACCACTATGGAGAGATGACCTGAACGTGTTTATTGTGGGATGAGCTCCAGACTCAGAGCAATCCTGACGAAGAGATTGGTACACACATGCAGAGATAAAGGGGGGCAAACAGATCTATAGAAGCAATTTCACGTAGACAACAGCATGTACAGTATGATATACTGTACAGTTAAGCCACTCACATGACTTATAATCACTCTGTGTAAGGTCAACCCTTAGTTTATCTGTCAGAGCTATTGCATTTATGTTCTAAGGTGAATTTTCATTTATTGTGAGGGCTTGTTAAAGGTTTTGTAGGTTAAGACACACTTTTATATTAAAAATGTGAGCATTGTAAACATAATGCTCGGAGTATTAGTACATATATGACCTTGAATTGGTTTAAATCAGAGCTCTGTTCCACTCCACTGTCTTACATCTCCTCATTTTTATTTGTAATCCTTCAATCTCCTGAAGCTGGTGTATTGTATTGATATGATCAGGGCAATGAAAGTTTAAAGTTAAAGGTCAAGACTTTGACAAAAGCATCCAGAGAACATCAGAAATGGCTACTGTACAAAATACCTCAATGAAAGTGTCTAATTAAACTGAGATTGTTAGGAATTTGCAAGGCTATTTGATAAGTAAACACAAGCTTTTTATATTAATGAGTGTGCTGGACTTCTGGATGCAGGCTGAGCGGTCTTGGACGCACTAGAACAAATGGGTCATGACATTATCTCTGGCTGCCACATGAGCCAAACACATGCACAGAAAGTGTGAAGGTGTGTGTGTGTGTTACCCTCTGTGCCTGGGTGGGGGCTTGTGTTTATCCACTGAGATGTGTGGAAACGTAACTGTGTGCATGTTCGCTTGTGTATAAATAAGTGTGTGTGTGTGTGTGTGTGTGTGTGTGTGTGTGTGTGTGTGTGTGTCCATCTTGGCTGTGTAGCAGTGCCAGCCTCAGATGGGCAGTGGCAGACATATTGGTATGTTTCAACCCATTAGCCAATAAAACCGCAGGTAATCACCAAAAAAATACTTCCAGCTGGACGGTGAGGAGAGGAGAGGAGAGCAAAGGAGAGGAGAGGGTCCTAGAATTTGGAAGAAATTTAACTTTGTGTGTGTGTGTGTGTGTGTGTGTGTGTGTGTGTGTGCCACAGCATGGAGGAAGTGACTCTGGCAGCTGTTGTTTCTGTGGCATCTGTCCAGCGACACCTGACAACCTGCATCTATCACTCCCTTATTGAGAAAAAGGGATAAAGGGGAGTAAGGGGGTGGAGGGACAGGATAGGGAGGAAAAGGACATTGAAATGGAAAGACAGTAGGAATGATAAGAGTGTAGCATAAGGAAAACATGTATTAATAATATTTGTTGTGGGTGTTAGAGAGAGGATACTGTAATACAAAATTAGAGGAACATCAAAGGATGACGTCATGCAGAAACAAGATTGTTAGACCAAAAAAAAGCAAGACAGCGTTCAAACCTGCTGAGGTGCACAGTGCAGATCAGTTGTCATGCAGCAGGTGGACGTGCCGACATATCTCAAAGGAGATTGCAGGGGATTTGAGGCTCTTATACCCCTAGTCTGACACACACACACACACACACACACACACACCTTAAAAAGTCACATATTATACAAAGAAGTATGGGAGAAGCCATCTGTGCACAAAAAGTCATATAAAACAAACACCAGTGTCAGACCCAAGGAGCTCTGGTGTGTTGATATAAGCCTTTCTACTTTAATTCTTACCTCATGCCTGTACTCTGAAGCATGAGGGGTTTTTATGTTTATGTTTCTGAGCTTTTTTTTTTTTTCAAGATGTCTGCATTCAGCTGACACCTTTTCAAGGACTTGTAAGCATCTACTTTCCAAATCGCACAACCCCTAAAATCAACTATGTTTGACACAAATTACTCAATGTTAATTTAAATCATTGTTACATTTCCCACTGCTAAAACACATTTAACTGGCATTTCTGTTACGCGACATTTTGTTCAATGAATAACAGGCTGCATATTATTACAACTATGCAGCAGCCTTCAATGCTTAAAGAGGATTTAAAACATTAGCCTCAGAAGTGGTTCTTAACAGAAGTTATTCACTACATAGTCCCTTTACTGACCACCCATTAACCCACGTAGATTCTGCGTCATTAACACATTTAGCCATAGTGCTGCATAACTGTCCCTCTTAATTGCTGAATTAATTTGGTCCTCCTGTACCATCAATATGTAATTGTTGGGTGTAATCTAACTAGTCCCATTAGTAGTGTCCATTAAGCTATAAGGGGTATCCCAGCATTTAGTATGTTTAGCACTTCCTCTAACTAACAAGGCTGATTAATGAGCATCTTGTTACCCATTAGGAAGTTCTTTTGCATTTAGCCTTTTCTCAAGCTAACTAGCCCCTTTAATCAGCCCAATAATTAGAAAACATCCTCTGCACAGCAGCAGTCAATAGTAATCACTGTTTATTTTGTTGCAGTCAGAGATGCGGTGGCTCGCTGGGGTACTGTAGTCAGTGGGCTCAAGAAGATGGGAAAAACTGGTTTCTTAAGATCGTTTCAATATTGTTGAGGTGTTTGCAGTATGTAAAGTATTGTGATATGATATATGAGTTTCATGTTAGTCAATTTGCTGTTGCATACAGTCGTTTAGGCATTACATTCTTTCAGTTACAGTCTTGTGCACATGATGTGTGGATGCAGGAAGTAGGTGATGCTGTTTTCCCAGATCATCCAGAAATTTCAAGGAGAAGGCAAAAATAAGACAAGACCAGTGCATTTTTCTTGCCCGTCAACTAAATCACACTTTTAATTGGCCGAAATCACCAGACTGAGCATCTGCTTGGAAGAAAAGTGGATTAGTTTTAAATTTTTGAGGAGAGGAGGTTATATTTCATTTTTGCTTACACTTTTCCCATATTGGATATTTATACTTGGTGACAGCAATGCTGTTCGTTAAATATCATGTGTGTGTCCAACAACATTTTCCCCACATCTAAAGAGAATGGACTAACCCTTTTTAAGGTGGCAAAATAACAAAGAAGAGTAAATTTTAACAGTCACCTTGTTGTTGTTTTTGCTGGCAAAGCTTGTGAAGTTAATAGTCTTACATCAGCTAATAATCTTAACCACATCTTTACACCTGAATGTTTCCGTGACCAAAGCACAGCTTCTCACGCAACCTCGGTTCACTTGTACAATGTCACGTGTAGATTTGCATAGTGCACACAAGTGAACCACAGACAAGTGATGCATTTATAAAGTTTGAAACGTACTACTTACAGTGAGTCAGGTAATGCAGGTAAGTCAGTGCAGATACAGAAACTTTTTATTTATGTGTTTGTGTCTGTAACCATTATGTTTCCTATAGATGTTTGTAGATAAAACAGACTGTACACTGTGGTTGTTTTCTGATTGTCCTGGAGTGGCATATGCTGACTAATTACTGTTAGCCAACAGATGATGTGTCCATCTGTCTTTTGATGTGTCTTGAAGTGAAATTGTTCTTTCTGTCCTCTGTCAACATATTAACACTTTACAGGCAACATTGAGTATAGCTGTCCGGCAACCAATGAGTGTGAGATCACCAAAAGGAGACGCAAGTCATGCCAGGCCTGCCGCTTTATGAAGTGTCTGACTGTGGGCATGCTGAGGGAGGGTAAGCACTTTTTAAGGTTTCACCCTTGTTAACTGAGCCAGCACATATAGCATTTCATCAATAGAAGCTCATGTATGTCATATTTGCACTCATACAAGACATGAGACCGATTCGTTTATGAAAACAATGTTCATGTAACATTGAAAAGAAACTGTTATTGCTCTTTTTAAATAATCACATGGTTGGATTCATACAGTATTTGCATGGATAAGTTGCCTTTTGTTTTTGTCCCAGGATTACAGTATCCACCTCATTTAACTAAGTAAGCCCAATGTAGATTTAGTGACACAACGTGAGCAACACTCTCCCTCGGCGCTTATTATCGTTGTGGGAAAAGCGTGAGATATATTATCTGTTTCTCCTCATATTCCCTGTTCCTCAACACTTTGATTAAATACACTCATTCTCTCATTTTTACACTCATTCATTGCCTCAGCCTGGTTCCCTCACTATCGTCTGCCCACGCCTGACCTTTCTACTCCCACTGCACTACCAACGATGAAAGGAGGGAGACGAGTCAGGAGTAACGGAGAGAGGGGAAGCAGCGCGGGGGAGGGGGGAGGTGAGCGAAAGCTTGGGGGAGGAATGGAGGTAGAAGAGATTGATTTATAGGGGGAGAGGAGAGGGACCAAGGGAGGACGAGTGGCTGGGACCGATGGTTGAATGGAGCAGAAAGTGTGTGAGAGAGGGAGAGGAGAAGAGACAAGGGTCAAGGTTGTAATTGATGGGAGACCTGGCCTACGCCCCCTTCCTTACATTGGTCAGGGAGCATGCCTCTGTCGACGCCTGCCAGCCCTCCTTCCATCCATTCCTGTCTTCATCTTTCTCTCCACTTCTCCCACTCAGTGTTATTCCACTGGTTCTGCGTCTCTTATTCATTTTATCCATTCGCTCTACTCTTCACCCCCTTTGTCTCCATCCTTTTGGCACCCACCCCCTTCCTTCCAGCTTCTTACCCACTCGGACATAACCAAGTGGAAACCTTATCAGTATTAAAGCAGACATCTAAAGTCACGTACAAACACATTTTACTGACACAACAAGCTGCCATTAAGTATAATATCACATGACATTCCTGATAGAATATCTCTGGCTTTGATGTATGTTTCATTTTATATATGTTATGAAGCGTAAATCATCTGCAAAAGCTCAGACCTAATGCACTTTCTGATCTGATTCCTGCTTTCCTTACACACGCACACGCACTCACACATGCGCGCACACAGTCTAAAGAAGCTGCAGTCGTGGCGTTTGCTCTTCTCAGTCCCAGTTGATCTGACATAAGCAGAACCTACGTCTCATCTCCTGTTTGGTCTCATCCATGTTTGCGTGGCCACGGATGTGCACGCACAAGTGTAAGTGCATGTGTTCTTGGCACCTCCTTGAGTCTCACTGTTCACAGCTCTGACCACATCCTCCTACTGAACACAGAAACCACATGGCCTTTGGTCGATAAACAAGATCCTCACATGCATATTATTAATGACCATCCCATTTTGGCATCGGAGTTTTAAACACATCCATATTTTTAGTAGCAGAGAATAAATAAGACATGATATTGATTTTAACACTCTGAGATGTGGTTTGCCCACATTGAACTATTGCTGCCTTTTGTTGCCGCTGTTTCTCTATTCCATGTACATACATCATCACCACACACACATGCACGCACATAATATATACATCAGCATGACAAATCACAGCTACCCCATTTGTTGCAGTGGGCCTAAATGTATTACAAAATGAAGATTTCTGTTTTATTTTATTTTTACATTACCTCGAGAGACCAAAAATGTGTCTATAAATACACATAAAGAAGCTAAATGTATTTCTTAAATATGAAATTGGGAAATATGTAATTGTTGCAACAGTTTTGCATAGAAGTAAAAACTAGAAGTGGGTAGAAGAGTTGGCATCAGAGCATCAGGAGATAAGGTGAAAATAAAGTGGAAGGGGTGGCCAGGAGGACCCAGAGTAGTCCGTGTGTGTCTGTGTGTGTGTGTGTCCCTGTTTAGATGCTGTAGTTTACCCCTTAGGGCAAGATTGGCCTCAAATTAGCTTTGTCGCTCTGGGAGACAAAGTAGGTGAGATGAAGAGCAAGTCTGTGAGGAAGCTGTGCGTATGTGTTTTATACGCATGTGTGTGTGTGTGTGTCAGAAAGAGAGAAGAGGCCAGAGGGTCAGTAATCCAATTCAAACTGCCGCTGTTTTTTTTATGTTCTCTTCACCACACACCTGACCTGATAATGTGAATATACACTCCTGTGTGAAATATTGACTATTGCTCATGCAGAGGCGGGCAGATAAGTAAATGAGTGGGGGGTAAACTGGAGAAATGGACGAACATGGGGCAGCCAGCCATCAATATGTACCAGCTAATTTCTGGAGCAAAGCAATTAAAAGCCTGACTATATTATAAGAACTTCCCCTCTGGCAATGGCTGTCTGTCCATTTTTAATGAGGTCATAATGATGCGTCAGCTGAAGAGCAAAAGGTCATGGGGGTGGGGCTTAATAAGAGGAGGGAAGTATGAGAAAAGAACATTTAAAGGATTTGCTCAAGAAGGTGTGAAGCAGGCAATGTAAAGCATTGTGCCTCACATTTTCATTAAAATTATTTATCAAGTTTATAATTGCAAACGCACAAAGATTGTATGACTGCACTGATTATGACTTATGAACTGAACTGGCAAAAGTGGACACACTTTCAGAATCAGCAGTGATGTGTGGAATTGTCATAAACCAGAAAACACTGATCAGACATTTGAACACGAAGACCTTTGGCAGGGGGAAACCATCCATGGGCCAGCAACATTCAGCACACATGTACTCTGTGCATATGGTCACAGTGACACATTTGCTCCCTTTAATGTGACAGATTTGGTGATGGCGCACGTGAATCATGGTGAATCCGCAACCAGTGATTCCATCTCAGTTTGCCGTACAGCCAACTGGATTCAGAGGGTAGTTTACCAGAGAGACAAGTCCACAGACTGCTAATATAAACCATGGCACACTGCCCCTATCACACAACTGCATATGCATATGCACATGCACATGCACATGCACACACACACACACACACACACACACACCACACTTGCCAACTTTGGCCACACTCCCCACGGCCTCAAAGACCTAATGAGTGAGATCAGGTGGAAGGCCCCAGTCTATGTGAATGATGGTGCTCATGTGTTTGGTGTGTATGTACAGCTGGTGCTGTGCATCATAACTCTCTTCATAGCTCGACAATTCTCACTGCTGCCAGCCAAAGTCTATACGGCTCACACACACACACACACACACTCTCACGCACCATAAACAAGATGACCAACTAATGGTTTACTTTCAGACCACACATATCTGCTTTATCACACAGAAATCCATTTCAGAAGGGATTTCGGATAAAAGTTAACATATAATCGTGAAGAGAAGATGTTAGAAAGCAAGTATGGAGAGAATTAAAGTAGGAGCATTGGGACAGAGAAGAGGATGAGGAAACAGAGGAGAGGATTGCCAGACAACTGGTGGCGTCTGGTGTTCCCTCATGGGAAACTTGTAGCTAAATCTGGCCCTGTAGCGTCTGTCCTGGAGTGTGTGTGTGTGTGTGTGTGTGTGTGTGTGTGTGTGTGTGTGTGTGAGTGAGTGAGTAGAATCTGGTAGCATCCCAGATAGAAGGGGGCGATAATGGAAATACTGCGAGAGCTCCACCTAAGTGGTCCACTGTGTTTCACATACACTCTGTGTTCAGGGCAGACGAAACGTAGCAAGAAAACAATTTAAGAACTGCCCCCAACAGATGGATCCCCTGAACGCAATCATTTATTCATTTTAAAAAAAATGGCAGTAATGTACAAGGGCTTGGTTGTTTTTCTCCTGATGTCTTGTTCAAAAAACACACGAGCGTGTTTTCCGTATCTGTGAAAGAGACGGAGCCATTACTGTGGAGAAGGCACCATTTTCATGGTTTCACACACATTCTCTCACACACACTCGCGTTCACACGCCAGTGACGGCCACCTGCCCGCTGCCTCAGGCTCTTCTGTTGCGATTTGTTCTGGTCTAAACCAACGTCACTGCATGACACCGCACACTTTTCCCTCCTAACTTCCCCTCTCCCCTGGCCTCTCTCCATTTTGTTCTTTTTTCTCACTTCTCTCACTTCTCTCTTTTTTCATTGAAACATCTTGACCTGATTCAAATAACCGCTTCTATCAAACATAGGTATATGCTGTCAGTGATTACTTAGGTGTTAAACTCAGTCTTGATACAATTGAACTTCACTCTCTTTTTTCCTTTTGGATGTTCCTCTTTTTTTCTGGAGTGTTTCTCTCCATCTTTGCTGTGATCAACAGGAATCCTGTTACTTTATCTTTCCCACCGGTCCTGTCTCACAATCTTTCCATCTGACGACTCCTTCTCTCTTTCACCCTTTCATTCTGTTATCTCATCATTGACCATCTGAAATCTATCAATTTCCTCCTCCTTCTTTCTTCTCCTCCCTCTCCTTCCTTTTTCCCTCCACTTGTGTGTCTTTCTTCAAAAACACTTAGGTGTCGAAGGCATTTTACTTGCAATTTTTCAACTGTTAAGAAACACACACACATGCACACACACACACACACACACACACACGATGACACAGAATGATGCCATTGCAGTGTAAAATCCATGCTGATGTGATCAGTGCAGATTGTGCTATTGGCAGGCACCAATACTCCGATATTCCCATGACAAAAATGATTCACCTTCACCAATGTCCGTGTGTGTCTGCATGTATGTGTGCATTGTGTGTGTGTAGGTAGCAAATTATACACAAATAGAAAGTAAAACAGGTGTGTTTGTAAAGACTATGAACAGAGACTGTTTGTACTCTTTTGCTGTCGTATTTTCTAATATGTTTTTGGGGATTTTTTAATTTTTTTGTCTATATTTGTTCCATTTTTCTGCTGCTCATTTGCTCTTTTAATGCACACACTCCTCCTCCATGACCCTTTCCCTCTCCCCTCTGCTCTCCATTCATTCTTTCCTGTCCCTGTTGCCCATTCTTTATTATTTGAAGGCTCATTTGTTAAGAAGAGAGAGTATACTCTCACTCTTCCCCTAACCTCCCTCTGTCTCTTTTTTTTGTGGACTTTGGAAATATAATTTTCAATTTTTAATTTGATTCATTTAGATTTGATCATTAATCAGTGTTGAGGGAGAGTTAATTTGGTGGAAAATAAATGAGGTAGTTAGAGAGGGCTCTTTATAAAGTGAGCTCAGCACAGCGCTGCAGCTTTTATCTCGAAGGAAAGAGAAATATTGAGCGTCTGCATGTTGGAATTAGTGTTTGATGTCCAAAGCCTGTGTGCAGTGTGTTTAAACAAGAAAAAGAAAAGGCATTGACCCAACAGTACCAGCACCACTGCTAATAGTGTTAAATGTAGTTCTCCTTGATGCCACTAGTACAGTACGTTGTCTGTAACTCACACTTTAGTCATACTGCAGGTAACATTAATTTTTAATTATCAACTTATTTTTTCAGTTATCCTTCATTTGTACCCTTATGCCAAACCACTAAAGCATCTTCTTTCCACCAACGTCTGCCCTTTCACTTGTACTTGCTGCTTTATTTCTCTCCCCTCCTTTTTTCTTACCAGCCGGTGACCCAGGAAGCAACTGAGCAAGCGGTTTGTCGGAGCTTACCTAAATGAGTGTAAATGTTGTGTGAAAATACCACGTGTGTGTGTGTGTGTGTGTGACCGAACAACAGAAAGTGGGTTTGTGTGTGGATTTGTACCCCCTGGTGTTCAGAGATTCTTGACCGTTTGCTGACACTGCCTCCCCACTACCACACACACACACACACACACACACACACACACAAACACTCAAACAGCATACCTGATCTGTCAGCCTTTCTGTCCACTTACCACACACACATACACACACTGTCACGACATGTTCAGTTCACTGGTTTGGGAGTTAAATTTACAATTCAAAAGTTCATATGTTGAGGTCATACGATAGTATTTTAAGAATTATAGTGGCCACCACAAACATGCATTTATTAATGTCATATGCGCTAACTTTTACTTTCTGTAGTAATTTTTATAGAATCTCTTATGTGTCTCGGTCAGCATCAGCACATTTTTCTGTGGATTTAGAAAATACTGCTGCTACACTCATCTCACCTGCTTTTAGCTTTACAGTTTTATTAAAACCGCATTATTTGAAATCACCCTTGCATCCGGATACGAGGTTAATCAGGAAACACTGATGTAATCACTGCAGCCATTGCGTATCTAGACATCAGCCACACACATGTGGATCTGCAGTTATTTTAGGTGGGGGTGAGAAAAAAGGTTTTGGATATCGAAACGTTTGATGGTTTTTTAGAATCCTCTATTTTCACTTATGCTGTTCTCCTCCTCCTGGGTGCATGACACCTCTGTCTTCCTTATCCATCTTTAAGTGGTAACCACGGTAACATCCAATCCCCTGAGAGATCGGCCTAATTAAATTAGGACTCCTTTGTGTCAATTAATTACCAAGACAGAAAGAGAAAGAAACAGCAACATAGTCTGTGCCAGACACATGGGAAGAGTCAG
Organism: Pao palembangensis; assembly: GCA_015343265.1. Classification (NCBI taxonomy): domain Eukaryota; kingdom Metazoa; phylum Chordata; class Actinopteri; order Tetraodontiformes; family Tetraodontidae; genus Pao; species Pao palembangensis. Next base: position 7,674,614 of record CM027081.1, read on the forward strand.
AAGACCAGGATTAGCTTTTGCTCCCAGATAGTTGTCCCTCAAATAAACAGCAATCCACCTATCCCTGCAAGCCTGAAAACAGAAATATAATATCTACCGTAATTTATTTGATAATAGATATTAGCATAATAAAAACAGGGCAGTACAGTGGAATTTGTGGACACCACTGAGTGCTTGTTTTGATTGCATGATTGTACTCACTTCCTGTGTCATGCTCATGCTTCTTGTTCTTTTGTTCACAGGAGTTCGTCTGGACAGGGTGCGTGGCGGCAGACAGAAGTACAAACGCCGAATAGACGCCGACAACAGTCCATACCTGAATCCACAGCTGGCTTTGCCTGCAAAGAAGCCATGTAAGAGCATGCACAGACACATCCAAAGTTGCTGGTAACAGTATCTGTAACAGCCCTCCTTGTGATCCAGCAACTTCTCTAGAGGATAAAATCTCATACTGTACAACTAATAAGATATACTAGATGTGCACTTACTTTGTCCCAAAGTGTTCTGAAAAAGATCAAACCTTTACAGGTTAATGACAGATAACTCTGCATCTTCTCTAGAAACAAACTGAAAATATTGAAATTCCCAGTGTAATATTGTGTTGAGGCAATTTTGTTGTAATCCACAAGTATAAGATACAACCAATGTATCCGATTCTACCCTAATGGGACAGTTGGACAGTAAAGTCATGTAAACACACACACACACACACACACACGCACACACACCATACATACACACACATACATATAAACAGTCACAGTGTGCGAAGGCCATCTGTTCCAAACTGAGTTTATTTCCTTGTATCTACAGCTACTAGTGTAGGGTCATAACATTTTATATGTGTAATATTTCACTATAAAGGTCTTCATTTAGCTCTGGCTAGATTGGCTGCATCTATTAAAGAATAAAACTGCAGCCAGAGCCTGATGATTGAAAAATTAACAAGGGAACGCCTGAGTGAGAGAAAGTGAGAGACAGGTGGAGGCAGAGAGAGAGAGAAACAGAGAGCCTACACCTAAACAAGAAGGTTTCTCAGAGAGGAAGAGATGAGATGAGAGGAGAGGAAGAGAGGAAGGGAGGGGATGGGCCAGAACCCTAATCCGGATTAAATCCAATCTGGCAACCACATCAAACTAGAGTTAGCTCTTTAGCTAACCGTCTGCTGGCACACATAACACACACACACGCATGCACACGCAGTGCAGATTGACTAGTGTTTAGCAGCTTGGTCCCCAAAGCCCATTTTGCTTAAAGCTGGAGCATATTCTGCTTCAGGCCAATATGCTGAATGGCGGCACGAAAGCTTACCAGGATTCTGCACTACTAATCATTGGAATGATTGGATAATACAATTGCGTGTGTACACTCCACGTGTTTGTGTGTGCGTGTGTATGTGTTTGTATGTGTGTGTGCATATTTACACAGAACTAAATAAAAGCCCTTGATTGTAATCTAGGCCACTTTTCTCATAACTTTATTTTCTTTTCTTTTATCCCGCCTTTAATTAATCCACTCAAATTCTATAACTGGAATCAGAATGCAATCCAAAGAATTATTCCTGTCGTGATTCTCAAAAAAAACATAAAATATAGCAGGTTGATGTAGACTTTCTCTTTTGTTTTTTGTTTTTTTGTTGTTCTTTTTCTACCACACACACAGTCAATAAGCACAACAAAAAAATCTTTCTGTCCCTCAGACTCACACAGACATCCCATCTATCTGTAGCCCAATCCCTAGCTTCAGTGTCCCCATTGATTGTGCGAGAACAGAACAATAGCCCAGGGTTTGGAAATGGGCTTCCATTGATTCTAATTAGGGAAACATTAAATAAGATTTACCCACAGATACCGCACTGTGACTGGGATTGTTTTGGTTCGAACGACCCTGGAGCTGGAGCTAGACCGAAGAGGAAGAAAAGAATATATATTTATGTGCGAGTGTGTTTGTGGGGGTGGCGAGTGTTAGATCAATACACATCTCATCCCCTCCAACTCTGATTCACTCCATTTCGTTGTTTATCTCTACTAGCTGTCGCTGTCTCGACTCTTCCTGTCTGTCTTTTTACGATCTGTCCATGACTTTAATTCTACCTGTCTGTCCTCTGTTATTTTTTTCTTCTCTTATTTGTCACTCTTTTATTCCTCCCCTTACTCCTCTCTCGCTGCTATCCTCTGTTATTATTCCCATGCTTGATTAGTTGGTGGATTAATTTGGAAGCAGGGTATCAGTCTGTCACTAATGGGCCATAGAGATCTCATCACCACATGTCACCATTACCAGCTGAGCTGTTTGGCTTTCAATATAATCTTTCTCGTCTGTATGTATCAGTGAGGACTGCCTGCAGAGTCGATTTACTGTATGTTTTAGGCTGTAATCCATAAAATAATCCATAAGGCAATTTGATGATCTTTAATCACATCTTGAAGCAACAGAATGGAAACTGGAAATTGTTATTATAAATTTACTGTTCCCAGCTACATTTCCAAAGGTTGTCATGCTGTATTACAGCAGTCAGATCAATTACGCTGCTTGATTAATGACAAACTCCTGAGGATAACACATAGATGTCAAGCATGAAATAGCAGTAATACTGATATTAAAATATGGACGTTACATGACTATATCTTTCTAAACCTGACAGCACCTATCTTTCCACTCTGGAATACACATGAACATTTATCAGCCTGTGTGTTAACGAGAATGTTATGAGGGACCTTGCAAATGACCATTTATTTAGTTGCCCAACATTTGGTGTGGAACAGTTTGTAGCCATACGCAGCAAAAATTCACCAACTCTCTGTCTCTGTGTTTTTCTCCTTGTCTGGTGGTCATGTCAGTTGCCTTTGGCTGCCTTGCAGATAACAAAATCGTCTCTCACTTGCTGGTTGCTGAGCCAGAGAAGATTTATGCCATGCCAGACCCAACAGTACCAGACAGCGACATCAAGGCCCTGACTACGCTGTGTGACCTGGCGGACAGAGAGCTGGTGGTGAACATCGGCTGGGCTAAACATATCCCAGGTAGGAAAATGAACCATTAACATCAAGCATGTACAGGATATGCATGCCTGCTGCCTGACCTGCTGGAGTGAACCTGGGACCAGACGCAGGTGCTGTGTGTGCACTTCCTGCAGACTTGCATATGCACACTTATGAACAAGCACATGTGGCAGCCATTGTTGCGTTTCTTCAGTGCGGAAGCCGATATTGTATTGTTGTGAACAGGGTTCAGTGCAGTACAGCACTGTCCAGTAAAAGTATGATTAGAAACATGCACTCATCTATTAAAACAGTTAGTTCAATGATATTCCAAACCCTCAATATCTAATATATGTTGTGATTACATTTGAAAATTAAAAAACAAAACAAAACTGAAAGATAAGAGCATACAGTCCTATTAGTTGTTACATTGATCTGTGTCCTGCTATATAGACAGTGAACGGCCATATATACTGATCCATATACCAAGTTAGGATCTCTACTTATAAACCTTGTGTGTGTGAGAAATATTGTTTTAAAACCTATAACAGCCTATGTGTTTGCGTGAGTAAGTGTGCACGCATGTGGATGTGTGTGCATGTTTGTGTTACACTGCTTTCTGTGTAAAAAGAGTGAGTGCAACTATTGTTTGGCGGAGGAGAGAAGATACCATGATTAGATAAATGAGAAGGGCAATCCACTGCTCACAGCAAAAGATAGAACTCTGTCTTTGGACAAGACAGGACAAGAGTTTGTTTGCGTGTTTGTGTGTGTGTGTGTGTGTGTGTGTGAAAACCATGTTCACAACACTGATCAATGATCTACAGTAATACTGTCTCACGCATTAACAATATATATATATATATATATATATATATATAATATATACACAGATTACCCAACCTTATATATATATATATATATATATATATATATATATGAATATAGATATATGAAAATAGATGAACACAAAAAAGTGATCGACTACACGTAAAACCCTAACCCTATCGGTGATTGAAGTCTGGGAGGTAAATGAAAAGGATTGACCTGTTAACCTTTTCATAGTCGTCTCTTCCCACATCTTGTATTATGTGTTGTGTGTGTGCATGCATGTAACAGCAGACAGTGCATGAACACACGCTTCTGTGACTGTTGCCGTACAGTATTTTTTTTTTATCAAATTGATAGTGAGCAACAGAGAAACAAAAAAGGAAAAAAGACAGTGGTACAAAGAAGACAAGTGAAACCAATTTATGCTCCATGATATGAGTGCACAGCGCAGCATGCACACACACACACACACACACACACACACAGTGTACAAGCATACGCACTTCCACGCGCACCCGGGCCGCTAACAGTGGTAACAACGTGTCAAAGCGAGCGCCAGGCAGCTAATTTGAAGTCATTAGATGTCTGCCGTACTGGCAACAATTTGTTACGCTCACACACACAGAAACGCACACACAAAAACACATCTCATGCACAGCCCGAGTTAAGAGCCGTCTGCGGATAGCGAGGAGGCTAAATTGTAAACTAATTTAAACATCACTCAGTGTTAGAGAGGCTGCCTGCAAGACAGGCCCCAGGATAACAAGGCTAGGGTAGACATGGGTGTGTGTGTGTGTGCGTGTGTGTGTGTTCTTGTACTGAGTACCAAAACATTCATTTTACTAGCAAAGTGAGGACATTTTGGCTGCTCCTCAACTTCAAAGGCCTCTTTGAGGATTAAGACTTGGTTTTTAAGGTCAGGCTTTAGGTTAGGGTTCGGGTCAGGGGGTTAGTTGGAATGGTTAGGCTTTGGGTAAGGGGGCTGGATAATACATTATGTCTATGAAAGTCCTCACAAAGATAGAAGTAAAAGGATGTATGTGTGCGTCACCCATCGTGTTTGACACACAGATTACCCAACCTTAGAGCTTTGAGTGTGCATATGCACACACACATTTACAGCCGTATCTCTTTGATTGGTTGCTTTATTCTAGCTTTTTTTGTGCGTGATTGTGCGTGCTCATTTCCATACTGATATTGGCTGTATGCAACCATTTTATATGTCATTAGGAGATGAAAATGAGGTTTCACACATATGCATGTCCTATTTCCCACAAGGAATGCGCCTGTGCATTGTGCACTTTGTGTGGGTGAGGTTAAATTTATAAATATACATGTTTATCCATGTTCATGCGGTAAATGCAGAGTCAAGTATTAGAATTGTGTTTTAAAACCTGTAGGATAAGTGAAGATATAGTCAGACTTACTATTCATAAACCTTTAAGGCCTTGATGTGCAGTAATATGACATGGTAAAGAGTAATTTTAATAGCTCTCAAAAGAGACAACTCTAGTGGCATATTAGTCTGCACATCACCGTCAAGTGTGTGTTGAAGTAAGAACAAGGGATGGTCAGCTCAGAGGAGGTGGAAGAATACAAATATTTAAACAGGAGTGAATGAGTGAATTAAAAGAAAGAAAGCCCATTCAAAATGAGCCATTTATCTGCATGTAGAATTAGTCTTTTCATCGTTTTCTCTGTCCTCTCTCTCTCCCTCCCTCCCTCCGTTATGCTAACTAAATGACTACCAGGCAGTCATGCCAGCAGCTCTTATCTAGACTTGCGGACACAAAAGGAAAAGACAGACAGGAAAGCACTTGACTTGACGAAAGAGCAGGGAATGAACAAATGAATGAATCAGTGAAAGACAGCCAAAACCTATAACAATCCAGAACCAGGGGCCTTGCCATTAGTGTTTTTTTTTAACATCCCTCCTCCATTCTTTCTTTATTCAACAGAGAAATTACTCTTGGGGCAGCCCCCCATTGCCATTTCACTATTCTCTCCACCCTATCTCTTCTTACTTGCTCTTTCGTTTCTTAGTAATTCTCCTTTTCTTCCCTTCGTTCCCCTTTCAATTTTGACACCCAGGATAAGCAGTCTATGTGTCGGCAGTATGATTGAGCTGTAAAAATGGAGAATGGGGGGTGCAGGAGAGTTGCGGTTAGTCCATTCATTTAATCAGCCTATATGGAGATATGGAAGGGGCTTTGGGTTTGTTTTGGTTTTTTTTTTGTTTTTTTTATGTGACAGAATAGTATGTGATGATGGTATCTGTCTCCTTATTCTCTTTTTATTCTGTTTACTTCTTGTTTGGATTCAAGAATGTTGGCAAAACCAACAGAGTTGTTTTGATGTTTCACGGAAGATGATTCACTTTCTAACACAACATAGGCTCGAATTCCAGCAGTTCTTTCATGATAGTTTAAATGATTATATGTCTCTGAAACATTTTTTAATCTGGAATTTGGGTGTCACTCTGTCTTGTTTTTGTTACAGTACAGAACATAAGACTGCTGTGTGTAGACATTTCCAGGAGCCAGTAAATCAGGACAAATTCCACTGAAATGAGTCCCTCAAGGCTCAGTTTTCGATCCCTTTCTTCGTTATTTTTATGCCAATAGCTGTGGACACGTTATTATCAGTTAATATGTATGTTTGTAAATGAGACATTTCATGAAACCCTGAAGTGAAGATGTTTGGGAATAAAAGGTCAGAGTTCTTTTCAAAAGTCAGTGAAAAAGATTAGGTTTGCTGAGGTCGATTCAACGCCTCCGCTACTACTTTACATCCTTTGTTCAAAAAGTAATGGAAATAGAGTGAGAAGTCACAGAAAATGAAATAAATAACCAAAGATGTGGTTTCCCAATTAAACACATGACTAAAGTCAAAGCAGAATGACGTAGGAGGATGGAAAGCAGGGTTGTCACATACATTAGCTCTGTATAATATAGAAACTCCCAGGGAGCCAATAACACAATAGTATTCTGACCCGGTGGCTGAATTTCCACCACCCATTCGACCTTTTTTGTGACCTTTCTTTTTTTCTTTCTCTGTACTTCCATCTCTCTTTGGCTCACCCTCCTTTTCCCTTTCTCATTGACCTGACCTCCCATCCTCTCTCTCCATGGTATCCTTAACCTCATCATTAAGTCAACCTCATCCCTCAAATCATGCCCCCTCTCACTTCCTTATGCTTTCATCCTTCCAACCATTTTCACCATTTTGCTCCTAGCTTCTGACCCTGATATTCCTGACACAGGTATTGAATAGTTTTTGATTAAATGCATGTTTCGAGATTTTTTTCAGGCAAAGCAAACTCTTTATTGATCAAGTCAAGTTTTCACATTTGCTAACAGTGAAATACAAATGGACTAGTCGGGACCTCTGTTTTTGTTTCTTGATATCTTGAATGGTTTTTACGTAGATTTAGTTAACTGCACTCAGCACTCAGACTGTCAGATGGGCTGTCAGTTAGCAAATCAGTCAGTCAAGGAAGTACGCCAGCAATCAGCTGGAAAAACATCGCAACAGGAAGCAAATATTGATTAATCACGAACATACATGCACAATCTCTGTCACACACATTATTTCTTACAGTTCTGACTGACTTGATGTAACTGTCTAAACACCGACACTGACTAACCATGAACTAGCAGTGTGTGTGTGTGTGTGTGTGTGGGGCGCAGTCATCAGCAAATTGTTTGTTGGTTCAGGGAGTTATAAATCAGAAACCTTCTTTCGTGACACATAGATAAAAATACAACAAACATAAACCGCTGTTTATCAGAATCATTTGCGGCAGATTTTCCCGTCCCGTCGGCCTCCTCTGCTCCTCTCCGCTCCATGACCATTACCAGTACAATGTCCAGTGTCTGCACCTGCAGACGGTGAAAACGCAGAATGGTCCACGGGTTTGACCTCATTCTGTCATCTGAGCCAGCTCACCTTGACAGCCAGAACATGCTGGGTGCCACACACACAAAAACACACAGTCACACGTTTTTTCCGGTGTAAACGTGTTGTATGTTATATAAGGTAATTGCTGCTATTGGCTGAGGAATCACACAGTACAGATTCTACCTGCCGAGACTCTAATCCTCATTTTGAAAAAAAGACAAATTTCTTGAATTGTTTTAGTCAAGTTTCTGTCTGTTGTGCTTTGTATTATACGATATGGCCACAATGGTTCTCATTCCAGAGCTACATAACATATTTAGAGGCCACTGTCCTGGTTTCGAGTACCATGGTTCCTTATTGCAGTTTAGACAAACAAACATATCTGTGCGTGCAGATGAAAACAAATATTGATGAAATCAAATTAGCAAGAGAATATTGGATATATGAGCTTAATGTTTGGATTAGGTTAGGCTTTCTTTATTGGATTAAGGATGAGGGCAGTTGAAGCATCTCATCAATATGAGAAAACAGGAAAGAACAGAGGGAAAGCATTTTCCCTTTTTCTGTATATTGCTTTTATATCATTCTCGTCAGTAAATTATATTCCATACCTTGGTTTTAAATCTTCATGAAGAGATTGTGCTTCTTCATGTTGACGAACGGATCTTATCTCAAAGAGACAATAACATTAGTAACACTAGAACAACAGTCGGAGAGCGCAGACTTCCACCAAGCAGCTCATTTCCCCACATATTGTGACTTACACCTCTAGTATAGTCTATATATGCAGTATCTAGGCAGTAGTGATACAAAGTTATATAACATAGTAGTTTGCTTTATGATCAAAGCCCAAACATGCACGGCTGCATGTGTGTGTTTGCACACAGTTATATAGATCTTCACGTGCTGGTGTTACGTCCGGTGGTGAGCCACTGACTGTCACTGTGACTGTTTTTCTTCAGTTCAGACCACCAAAACTTTTGGAAGTGAGGCAGTTTGCTCATCACATAACTAACTTTATCCATTCTGTTCTCCGTATTGTTCATTTATTAATTTGAAGATTTTTTTTTCAGTGTGATTTCTGATCATATTGGCCATTTAGCTTACAACTTCCCGTTAAAAGTAATTTTAATTACTAACTTTTTAATCTTGTTAATCACTGACTAAATCCAGAAAATCACTCCTTAGAGATACTCAAGTAAAAGAGAGAAAAACAGAAAAATTCAAGTAGTTAGATTTGTTCTCAGCAGCCCATTGCTGTTTCCTATTAGTTTGATTACATTAGCAAATCAAATGCATTTGTCTATCAGCCTTTGAGACTGCAATCTGAGGACACTGACTAATCTGCATCAAATAATGCATGTGCCACACACACAAAAGAAAAGACCTCATAAACTCACTCACAATTACAAACCCACTTTTAAAGTAGCATCAGTACACAGTCACAACACGATGCATGAATGCACACGCGCATCGTTTTGTGATATGTGACATCAGACGTGCAGCCACAAATAAATCAGTCAAATCTGAGCCCATCATCATCCAAGTCATCACTAACTAACAGGCAGCTTTTACCATTTTCAATTTCCTTTTGTGTATTTGTGGGCCTGAGAAAGACTGAGAGACCAAGAGACAGATGATGTGATGGGATGTGATGGGATGTGATGTGCTGCTGGGGCATAAAGATAGATGGTCATAATTATGCACAGGCCAAACTCCATTTCAAATCATCTTCATCCTATTCTATCTATTGGCGTAAGTGTGTACCCACCTCACACCCACCCACCCACACACACACACACACCCACCCACACACACACACACACACACACACACACAGGCCTCTCAGATATCCGCACCCTCATATCACATACCTATGTATGCAGCAAATCTAGTGGAAGGAGGGACAGTCTAGTCATGCTATCACATTATCACAACGGTTCATGCAAAGTTCACAGACAGGCGTGAAATAGTTCCTGTATTCTCTCTTTCTCTCCACACCCTGTCTGCATTTCCTGTCTGCTTTTACACGTATCATCTCTTTTCTTGCCCCTTGCATTTTTCTTTCTCATCTCTTTTCATCTTCACTCAGTCAGTCAGTCAGTCAGTCCTTTCTTTTCTTCATTTTTCTCTGCTTTTTAAAATGTTTTTTTTTTTTACTTCCACTTGCTCCGCTCATCTTCCTACCAATTTTGTTTTCTTTTCCACTCTTTTTATCTTTATTCTTCACCTTTTACATGCTGTGGCTTCTTTCCCCTTTTTCATTTCAGCCTTTGCTGTTTATTTTTCTTTCGGCTGTATTTCCTTCTGTCCATCTCCCATCCTCCATCCGTGGCTGTTAAATATCAGTCTGGAGGATTCATCCCTTCCATCAGGGAATAAGCAGGTGGGAAAATAGTATTGGAGCGTGTCTGTCAGCAGCTGGGGACGACTTATGGTCTGTGCACACAACATACACAAATTTGATATTTTATTTATTTGTGTGTTTCTGTGTGTATGTGTATACATTATAATACACAAACTTAGGTTTGCTTATAATAGATGTATTATTTTATTATATTTTTGTTTATTTATGGTTGGATCTGTTTGATTTTCATCCCGGCATCCACACACATCACTGTTTGTCTTGTGACTCGAATTCTGCGTTTGACCACTGACGGTCCGTGAACATTCGAGCATAACGGCACTTTTAAATTTTCTTTGAATTTAGCATGAGTATACTTAAAATATTCGGGATATTTTGCTATTTTTAAAATGTCAGGTGAGTCTTTGACTGGTATACCACAGCCACCTTTTCCATCCGGAAGTGGTTTGGCTGCAGCCGTAGTGAGAATGCCGTGTCTCATCGGTTAAGTGGCAGAGCACCGTGCCTTTGACCTGAGTACTCCATCGTCCTGCATTCACAAGCCCAACCCCCCCCCAAAAAAAAAAATGCCCACACAGCGCCGTAATCATTTGTGTGTTTTTGCCTCTATTTAATCTTGATTGGGTGTTTCATCTGCAGGCTGCTATCACAGCTGGCTGCCTTATTGTCTGGGTCAGACTGATGGGCGTGTGTGTGTGTGTGTGTGTGTGGGACCATCATCATCTGTCTGTTTTCCCATATTAGTCTGCATGCACAGTTTTTATGCACAATGTTACATTTCCCGTACAAAGAGTACAAACATTTCAGTGCAAAATATAACACCAAACATTTATGGCTTCTTAAACCACATGTACATGTTCCAGCATGTGTTTTGTGTGTGTGTGTGTGTATGTGTGTGTGTGTGTGTGTGTGTGCTGTCCATCAAGCCACACACAGCTGTACGAAACTATTGGCTTGGTTGCTGATGATGACATATGAGTTCCTGGCCTTGGTAATGGCTGTTAAATCTCATAATTACACGCTTCTTTATTGCAATGCATAATGACCCTGCAGGAGTATTGGACAATTAATTAAGATTTTCAGCCCAGGCTTTTTCAGGCCTAGATGAGGTGGTGGAATAAGATCTAATGTTCTTGTCTTCAAGCTAGGACATTAAGGCGTGATACTGTATTACAGAAGACTTTCTCCATGTTTGCATTCATTCCCACCTCTGTCATCCTTACAGTCTGTGTGTCTGTAGAGTATGTTTGTTCCTGCCTCCCTTCCCTCCATTGCTCTATTGTTGAGCCCTTCCTCTCAATGCTTGTCCTGGATGATGATATCAGAGACCATATCTCTAATCTGTGAATGGTAAATTAATCCTTGTAGAGTTCCTGCGGTCCTCTCTCTATGGGAAGCTATGGGGGATTAGGAAGATAGAATCAACACAGGCTCATAATCTCAGATACAGACACTGGGCCTAGACCTTAAATCCATAATCAGCAAGTTTCTATTCATACATCAGTTGTGTTTTTTTCAAAAACAAAGCAAAATTCCATTTACCCACTAATTGTCTGTTTTTATATATTTACTCCTCGCGTTTATACTTTAGTTTTAACAGAGGATCTAATCTTCACTGTCAATCACGCAGTCACGTCATAGACCTGATGGAGTTCAGGGGGTACTTCACCTCTCACCCAACATCAGCTGAGACAGGCGTCAGTCCGTGATGACCACATGCATCACAGGCAGTCATACATAATGGATGGATGGATTTGATATGTGTGTGTGTGTGTGTGTTTGTGTGTGTGTGTGTGTGTGTGTGTGTGTGTGTGGTGTGTGTGTGTGTCTTTTCAGTAGAGTAGATTGTGGAAGGACATTTTCTCTGAAAAGTAAATCCACCAAAAGATCAATAGAGTGTCACAGCACAGTTAATTGAACAAACTGGGAATATTAATTAAATATAGGATTGAGACAGTAGATGGATTTGTCCAGCTTTGTCAACACAAAAATTTTGATTACATTTGTATTACTCGGCAACAGTGTGTGTGGCTGATAATTTGAGACATACAATTTTTTTGTGTGTATCAAGTCTCCTCAGACTCTTGGTGACTTTCCCAGGGGAGTGAATTTTGATGGGAAGTCCAATTAGCTTGTGCTTCCTAATGATGATTCTGGCTATATGTCAAAAATATAATTCAAAGATAAGAGATTTCAGATTCAGATTGAGAATCTTTTGACAATAAAATATTCATATTTATTTCCTGCTGAGTGCTGCCTACCCTAGACTAGGGTCATGGAAAATTGTGGAACCCTCACAGGTCACCAACAGGACACACACCTTCCACCCACACACTCAGGGCAAGTTAAAGACTCCAGTCAAACTCATCTGCATGTCACTGAAATGTGGGAAGGAACCAGAGAGAAATACAGAGAAAAGTTTAGGTTTTTCATTTATTTATTTTATTTTATTTATTTATTTATTTTTTTTTTTTGAAAAGCAAACAGATTTTAAGATTTTCATCTTATTGTCTCTGCCAGCCATGTATTTGAGAGTGACAGACACAGACAGATTAGGAATGTAAGACTTTCGGTGCTGTGTGCACAAGGTTAAATCCCACACATGGTTTCACTCACAGCTCAGTCATTCCTGCCTACATCAGCACTGAAGCAAAGAAGGGAGAGCGAGGAAGCAGAAGATGGATTAAGTGAATTTATAAAAAAAAAATCTAAAAACATTAAGAGTTGAAGAAATAAAGTCAGAAATCTAAAATTCTCCAGATGCTTATTTTACTGAAACTTCTTCCTGGAGAGCAGACGGCTGTTCACTTGAGGAGTGCTTTTGAATTTGCACAGAGTTTAGCACCCCCCAGCCCCACTGGAGCTGCCTGTGGCACATTCTCACACATGCTCACCCACACAGGCCTTGACACGGCCCTGGTTGAGATAGACGTGGGTAATTAAAATGTAAATATTGATATTTTACTATTTGAAATGCCTCCACTGCTATGCTCTTAATGTCACTCCATCTGCCGTCTCCACGGAGATGCGGGGGTGCCCTCTACGACCATTTGCCCCCACCCAAGCTATAATACTCAACAGCCATCTCCATGATTCCACGTCTCCATTTTGGGTCTAATTAAGTGTTAAATATTAGCACCCGCAACCACAGAGGCAGCACACACGTGTGCGCAGAGAATATGCAGCCATCGTCTCCACCTTTTCTTCTCCCTATTTCACACACACACACACACACACACACACACACACACACACACACACACTTTGAGCACTCATTTCTGCTACAGCAATGGGAAGATTTTAAGTGTTAATCTTGCAGTGCTGCTGATGGTGTCTAATGTATGCAATTAACAGTCAGGCAGGGCTGAGGGTTTGGTAATTAGCTAGCTGTTCACACTGATTAGAGGCTACTGCAACCCTATGACTGCTCCACTCTCCCCGAGGCTGCGCAGAGGAAAAGGGGGAGGGTGGGAAGGCAAAGAATAGAAAAAGATATTTTGTCCACAATATGAGAGAGGATGAAGGTGATGACCCTCGTTTGTGTGCAGTATTGCACTAAAGGCTCAGCGCAGTCCGGTAGACAGTTGTTTTTACAGATATAAGAATCACTCACACGTAACTTATTCAAGAAGACTGTTGAACACAGCTCAAGAGCCGTTCTTCAGATTCTAAACGGTGCATATAAACATTATTGTGCACTCTGGCACCAGACACAGTCTCAATCACTTCTTCAGGCCCTTTGGTCTTTATGTATGCCTGTAAAAGAATGATGGAAAGATTAAAATGTTGATGTGCTCACGAGTCAATAAGTCTAATAGCGGTGGGTGAATTAAGTAAAAGAGAACATAAACTCTGACAGATAATATTTTATAATCCCTTTCCTCTTATATTTGCACAGACATGCAGAATCATATTACTCCAAAAGCAACTGAGTTGAGTTTATTAATTCTTAAAATACATTTTTGATTTGAATGATGCTTTCCAGACCAACAACAGCCACAGAGGCATCATGTTGCTGAGATTAAACTTCACTGTCACGTCATGAGCAGATTTTTAATTTAACTCTCTTAATATTCTGATTAGTATTTGAATATTAGGATTAGTATTAGAACAAAGCTTGTTCACATTTGAATATTGGAAGTGGTCAGAATCTAAAGGCTTCACAATGGAATATTCCACAAAATAAATCTGAAAACAAAATTAAATAAACTGAAAGGAAGATTGTGACAGATTTGTTGCTGGTCAGATGCTGAATTGGTGAACCTGAATTAAAACTGAAGTACTGTATCCATGTTTGTAGTGTTAAAGATTAGTTTGTTGGATGTGCTGATGTTGAGCTTCAGGTCATTGTTGTTGCACCAGTTATCTGACAGTGATGACAGCCGCGATCATTAGCAAACATAGAAGCTGCCTAAGTACTGCAGCCATAGCAAGGAGACAAATGTGAGATGATTTTAATAGTTCATCATGTGTTCATGTCAGTGAAGACTTCGTGGAGTCTACGCATGTGTGTATGTGAGTGTGTGTGAGTGTGTCTCTAAGCCCCACTAAATTAGCTGGTTCTCTGGGTAGATTTGTTTCCATTTCATTGCTCATCTCTGTGTAATTGGGTCATCTGGTGTGTGTGTGTGTGTGTGTGTGTGTGTGTTCTTGTACTGGCTTTATACTGAGCACCAAAATACTCATTCTACTAGCAAAGTGAGGACATTTTGGCTGGGTAAAACATTATGTATATGAAAGTCCTTACAAAGATTGAAGTACAAGGCTGCACATGTGTGTGTGTGTGTGTGTGTGTGTGTGTGTGTGTGTGTGAAGGACAGAGGGCATTTGCCATTGTGCATGTCATGTGCATATCTTGTGTATTTTTTCAGCTTGGCCAAACCATCACAGGGGGTCTATATTCATTTGGGCCGGCGTCTGGCCGTATGGTACAAAACAGTTTGAAGTACACACAGACACAGACGTAGGCTCACAAACATATACACACAACATCACAAGGGAGCACTTGCACTGCACAGCGTGCAACAGTGTGCACACTAACACAAATTTAAGCAATAAGGCACACAGAAAGAGGTATGATAGAGTTTTCTGGAGCCGCCTGGCACAGTGTGCATACAGAACGAGCTCGCACGTGTGTGAGCGCGCACATACATGTGCGCTCAGTGATGTGCTGGTAACTGTTGGAAACTTCACGTGTTCTAATGCAATCTCTATCTCAGTGGGCCAGAGGACTTAAATCTGTCCCCTGCAGAACACAATACGTGTACATGCTGCACCGAAACTATCCGCTATTCTCCTCACAACTAAAACGAGCAACAAGACGACCTTAATAGAATAGAATAGAATAGAATAGAATAGAATAGAATAGAATAGAATAGAATAGAAATACTTTTATTTATCCCAGGCATGGGAAACTTACTGTGGTTTACCTCACAGCTCTGTGCAAAACTTCTTTAAAGAGTATTATTTTTATTATTAACATTATTATTTCTGTAACTGTGGTTACAGCTTCTCTATAATATTCTTATTGTGTTCTAGCTTTCGTGTTGGAACCGAGTTTAGTGTAATAATAGAACAGCTTGTTATTACTGATCCAGTTCTCATGATTGTGCATAGTGTGAATGCATTACATGCATTACATTTCTGTGACAATCAGCGAATGTCACCTTTCCAGCCTGTGAACTGATAACTCTCTAAGTGTGTAAACCTTTGCTGTTAAACTGCTGAGACGGACTGAGAATTCTGCCATTACATGTGGCGCAGTGATCAAGCGGGACAGAGCACGTTGTCTCTGGTGTCAGAGTGGGCAGGTGCTCAAAGGCCTGCTCCCCGTGCACAGATGGTTTCCCATTTTGTAATATCAGAGTCGTTCTTTTAAACGGCAAAGTGAACAGGTGTAAAACAGGTTTTCTTTTTATGTTCCAACAACACATAATGGTATTAATTTTGCATATTTCCAAAAATGGTTTAATGTGTTGGGGACAGTAATGCAACATCAACTGTGCCAGAAGTCCACAATGTAAAGGTCAGCCGTGTGTTTAATACTGGGACCAGTTCAGCTATCGTACCTTTCACAATAACTCTCCACACACTGTCACCACAGCAGACACACACATACACCAGCAGAATGGTCAGAGCGTGTCCTCACACACATGCCACAGGCTGCACGCAAAAACTCACAGGTACTCATAAGCATCACAATCACTTCTCACTGGTTCCCATTTGCCCTGTAACCACAAGAAAACAAATACACATAGGCCTCCTGGATATGTGTGTTTGTGTGTATAGCAACTGGGGCATGAGAGAGGGCTACTATGTATGTGTGTGTACGCCAGATTGTTGTGCGGTCTCGGGTGTAAACGTGCAGTCAGGACTCATTTGGCAGACAAACAGGCCGCAGGGTGGCTGGGGAATCGACGTGTGTTTGTGTGTTTGTCTTTGTGTGTGTGTCTGATAGAGCATAGGGAAGAGAAGAGAGCACGAGCGCAAGCAGGAGAGGTTAATTCTGCACGACCGCACTGCAGCCTCCTTCTGTCAGACCACTGGATATGCACACACAGACACTCTCCAAACATTTTAGCAGACATTGCAAAAAAATTGTCAATAATAAATATGCAGTAATAATAATTTCATTCTTGATTACCAATTTACACTCTATCAGGATCACTCTCCTGGCAAACGTGTGTTTAACCCGGAAATGGCAAGAGAAAGTAGTGTGTGATATAATGCATCATAGATAGAATATCTGACATGTTTTTTTTTTTTTTTGAATAAGCCTGTATCCTGTTTGACGTTTCTTCTTGTTCAAGGAAAGTTTTTTATCCCTGAAATTATAGACATGTAAATAAACCTGATCAAATTACATTTTTTTATATATAATTACAGAGGTTATCCCATCAACAACTTACACATACACACACACACACACACACATAACACACTATACAACAGTGACATACACACCATGAGATGTCTTATCAACAACTGTCAGAAAGCAAACGTAATTAGAGCCAAATAAGGAACCTTCTTTTCTCAAGTAAAATCACAGGTATAAAAGAAAGGTCTCCTCCCCTCCCACCTCCTCCTTTCCCTCCTTCCAACACCTCTCTCCCCCTTTTACTTTCGTCTCTGTCTCCCCCTTTCTTGTGTTCTCTCTCTCTCTCCATCAATACCTCCCTCTCTCCATCATCAGCACTAAATTCCCATTGATGTTTCTTTTCTTCTGCTGTATCGATCGCTTCATGAGAAGGGGGGGAGGAAGGGAGGACGGGAAAAAAGGGAGAGATGGCGTTATCTGTTAATTAATTTGTCCTGAAGCTGGCCGCCTATTAATCAGACAGATAAGAAGCATTGGATGGCTGAACAGCGCAGACAGGCTGCGGAAGAGGGGAGGAGGTTCAGGGAGGCTCACACACAGACACAAATGTGCAGAAACACACACACAGGTGGAGACACACGTGCAGCATGGGAGTGTATGCAAACAAACATGCCAAAGAACCCAGGCAGAGGACTCACGGTCACACCCTATAATTTATATATAGTTATAGTTTGTGTACACAAACATGTATAGGTGTTCACAGGGAGGGATACACACATAACACACATGCATACACGCACACAAAATCACACAACAAAATAAGAAATGCTGCACTTTTGGCTCGATAAATCAATCAGGGTTATAATTATTGTCGGTGTGCGTGTGTCTATGCGTATGTGTGCGCGTGCGAGCAAGTGGGTGTGTATGTGCCCACAACTTGAGCCACAAGCGCCCCACTGGTCTCCAGATCAAATTCCACCAGTGGGATGGGCTTGAATTGATTGAATCATGCACACTACTCCAGGTGCCAGAGCGCTGAAAGCAAACTCACACTCAAACACACATGAGGACAAGTTAAAACACTCAACCAGCGACACCATTAAATGATATTAACCCCTCACTCTTGTCTTCCCTCCACTTGACCTCAGGGTTTGCACAGATTCAATAAGCGTGTGTTAATTTTAGCAATGCATGTGCTTATTTTGCCTGCCCACGTTATGTCCTAAGGAGCTCCTAATGACATCTGAGATGTGTGTGTGTGTGTGTGTGTGTAAAGACCCCCTTTAGAAATTCACCTAATCCTTTCTGATGATTTCATTAAGTAGAATACAACAGTGCCAGTTGGCAAAGATACTGCTCCCCTCACTGTGTCTGTCTGTGTGTGTGGGTGTGTGTGTGTGTGTGTGTGTGTGTGTGTGTGGTTGGGGGGTGTCTACTGTACATGTGATGGGTCCAAGTGTGTGTTTGCACTTGTGTATGAGATGTTAACTGTTAGATAAAAATGAATGAGAGCAAATCACAAACAACAGTAGCCTTTAACCTGTACATAATAAGATGCCCGTCAACACACTGCAAGATAAGAGCCCCAAAATCACACACACACACACACACATGCATACACATACACACACATTCACACACACACACACACACACAAAGCAGCTTTAGAGGAAGCACATTGCAACAGATGTGGAAGAAATATCTTTTTTTTCTCATGTGCATGACTTTCTAGGCAGGATGCTCTTCTCTGTCACACACACACACACACACACACACACACACACAAACTGTGGCCTGCAGCGAGGTCTGACAGGAGCGCTCACATAGGCTACAAGCTAACACACACACATACACACGCACACCACTCGGATAGGCGAGCAGGCAGGTGCGAATGGACAGGTGTGTGAGGAGAGGACAGCTGTGAGGAAAGGTGTGAGTGGGCAGGTGTTTTATTAAAAAAGACGACGGACACAAAGTGAAAGACGGGGAAGGAGAGTCATTACACCCTTCTGAATTACAACGGATATTTTAACAGTGCACAGACCAAACGATCAAAAGCAGGGAAACACTAAAACTTAGAGAAAAGGGGTGAAATAGATTCAGGTGCTCAGAC
The DNA here is from genome assembly GCA_015343265.1 of Pao palembangensis. Taxonomy (NCBI): domain Eukaryota; kingdom Metazoa; phylum Chordata; class Actinopteri; order Tetraodontiformes; family Tetraodontidae; genus Pao; species Pao palembangensis. The sequence continues at coordinate 7,693,621 of CM027081.1, forward strand.
GTTTAGTGGTAGCCGCTGACAGATAAAGAGGCATGGATTGTGATTGGAGGGACAGACAGATATAGGAGTAAGCAAATAGAAAGACATGGATTGACACGGGAGAGAGCAGGACTTTTGAGGCCTTGGCGGCAATTAGTGTGTGTGTGTGTGTGTATGTGTGTGTGTGTTTGAGTGGTGCAGCAGCGATGGCCAGCATTGATCCATGCAGGTTGTGTCAGGGGGAGATAAGGCTTGCCTTTCCCAGGAGAACAGCCCTGGGCACAGGGGAGAGAGGAGGAGGAGGAGGAAGAAGAACAGGAGCAGGATGGAAGGGAGGAGGGCTAATCCTGGCCCCCTCATGAGATTCAAAACAAGCTTTACTTTTTTTATTTGCATTTCTAGTTTTTCCGTCCAGTCTCACTTTTTGACACCTTTCATTGTACAAGCCAGGAGATGAAGAACGGAATTGTTTTCTTCATTTTCTCCTCACAGATCATACTGTTGCATTAGGGGTCATTATTCCTTTCTTCTCAATCTTCTCCAGGTTTCTCCACACTGTCTTTGGCAGACCAGATGAGTCTACTGCAGAGTGCATGGATGGAGATCTTGATTCTTCGTGTTGTGTACCGCTCGCTGTCCTTTGAAGACAAGGTTTGTGACTATTATTTTTCTTTTTTTCCCAGAAATATACCAGCGCATACATGTTAATCACAACCTAATCCCTGTATTCTCTGCAGTTGGTGTATGCTGAGGACTACATCATGGATGAAGACCAGTCGAAGCTTGCTGGACTCCTGGACCTGAACAATGCCATCCTTCAGCTTGTGAAGAAATACAGGACGATGAAGCTAGAGAAGGAGGAGTTTGTCACTCTGAAGGCCATTGCTTTGGCTAATTCAGGTCTGGATATTTCAGCACTCAGCTAATTTATTTATTCCTCTTTAGGTGTTTTGAAAGAAAGACTCAAACCTGATCCCAGAGGATTTGTTTCAAACGATTCTTTTCAATAGTGTATGTTCAAACACACACCACAAAACACGTACAGCCAGAGTGGTGTTTACACATGAGGACAACAACAGTAAAAACGCACGTGTGTTTTTAAACCGGAGCTTACCTCCCACCTCCTGAAACAAAGTGGCAATCCCTTTTACAATTAGCATAGTCGTCCCTTCAGATGCCTGTTAAATAAGGTGAAATCATTAGAGCCCAAAGTCTGTCAATAAAGCCTCTCTCTGATGTGTCCAGCTGCATCGACAGTTGACTGACACACACACACACACACACACATTCGGTCCCTTTCACCCTTTCTTACCCACTCACTCACACACATCCGTTCTTCCTCGCATGACCCGTCTTTTGAACTTTGTCTTGGAAGCTGGCCAGCTCTTCAGTACTCTTTAATTACAAGGGGGGAGCTGTCAATACAATGTGTTTAAACGGGAGAATGCAATGGGAGAGCATTAAATGGGGGGGGGGGGTCCTTTTGTTCTGATTCTTCCACCATCAACACTCACACGATCCAGCAAATTCACAGCCTTTCTCTCAATCATGTCAACTTCATCTGTCTGACACATACATAAATAACTCAAACACACAAAACTAGCATGTTCTTAAATAGAACAGAAGACATTAACACATACACATTGACACACACCCACACCACACAGTAAATATTAGCATTATATTTTCTTAGTTATCTTATACCCAAGTGCCAGAGAAAGAAAGGGTGGTGTAAATTTTTAGGATTCACAAACATATAAGAAACACTTCTCTTAACAAAAAGATAATTACAACTTAAAAATAAAATGGAAGCAAAATTTAATGTAAAAAAACAAAGACATTTTTTAAATGCCGCAATATTGTGGGGAAAAAAATGTAAATTGAACCAAACTGCATTTTAATTTAAAATTCTTAGTGTTTAGGAGATCGAAACACTAAAAGCATCTGTAAAGGTTTTATTAGTTTTGACACAAATCCTTACATTTGTTTTAACAGATGAAACTGAAAGAGCTGTTGGTGAAATAAGAACTTTGCATCATTGTCCAGACTCTTAAACTGTTCTCTAAAACAACAGAATGCTAGCATTAGCATTTTGAAGGGCACTGACACTAATTAATTCACAGGATGCTAATCGTCTGCATTAATGAAGCCAAGCCTTAAGAAATGTTAGCAAACGTGCCCCACATATAAAGATAGCTAAACTAGCCATGGGAAACAGCAGACGTGCATGTGTGTTTGTGTGTGTGTGTGTGTGTTTGAATTGTGAGTTCCATGTTAACATGTGTGCTAAGCAGTCTTTTGTGCTTGTGCTCATTAACGTCTTCTAGTATACTTGACAATGGGCTGCAGGTCAGAGCACAGGCGGCAGCCATGTCAAAATACTAAACACTCCGTATTAATCAAGAACAATGTTAAACTCATTAAACTTGGGTTTAACTTCTGTTCCCCTTCCCCTCCACTTCCCCTCACCACTTATCACAAATCCTTAAATAAGGAGAAAAGTATTCACCCTTAATTGTGACTGACAGTTAATACTGTTAAATTGTAGCACATCTTGTGTCCTTATCACTTCAGAGAATTTACTGCAGAGAGGTTTATTTCAGACTCTGCATATAAAATAGAGTTTATAATTTAAGAGGGAAAAAAAATCACATGAATTTACACACACATTATTTCTTCACTCATTGTTCTTATCAAGTACTTTTCCCCTCTGCTAGTATTCCACTCATCTGATGGAGCAGCCACGTTTTTCCAAACTGGAAATAAGTGGTCACATTTGAGAGACAAAATAATTTTTGATTGATCCCTTAAAGAATCCACCCGTCTGACTGAGCTGGATCTGCATACTGATCCATACACTTTATAGACCAGACACACAGACACCACTCTGTGTGTCTGGTCTATAGGTTGGGGTTAGAAGTGGGTTTAGGTTAGAGTTAGGGGAAGGGTTAGGGTCAGGGAGTTAGTTGGGATGGTTAGGGTTAGTGTAAACTAACTGGGTAATGGATTAGGACTATGAAATTCCTCACAAAGATAGAAGTACAAGGATGTGTATGTGTGTGTGTGTGTGTGTGTGTGTGTTAGGGTGCGGTGGCCTATCAATAGTTGCCTTGTGATTATTATTTAACATGCATGTAGTCATTGATCTGAGGCATTGATTGGAGGTTGGGAGCTAAAGGCCAGATCACATTAAGACTTTACCTCCCAAAGGAGCAATATGGAGCATTATCATTGAGAGACGTTCTCAGCCTGCGCTGCCATATATGCTGAAACACACCTCACGTGCCAGAACAAAGAGAGATTACAGATGTAAACACAGACACACACACACACACACATCCACAGGACTCTCAGGTGTTCCTGCATCTCTTCATCTTCTGCAAGTACATCTCTGTTGTCTCCGCCCACTCGTCTCTTTGTCTGCTCATTCATCACACCCACAGCCCCACACTTTAATGACAGAAGAGAGCAGCCCCAGCATTTAAAGCCCTACTGCGCCGGCTCTTATTCCAGTTAGAAATGGCAACTTTTAAACCTACGTTGCAAAGCTCCGAGACCTTTCTTATAAAAACGACTGTTTTTTTTTCCCTTGTTTAACCATCACAGCTTGCACGTATCCTGTAAAAAGTCACGCATTTACATCACTGCATTGGTCCTTTTAGACTGATTTATTAGCTTCTTTCCACCACAGCAGACAGGGGGACCTTCTTCTCAGTTCTCTAACACTCATTTTATTCTAAGAAATCCACAATGCTTGTGCATCATTTTCCATCCATCCATTTTCTGTACCTGCTTTATCCAACTTTGGGTCGTAGGGCATTTTACTTTAAAATATCTTATATTATGTATTTGACTATTGCTCTCCCAAAATAAACAAACTGACAGTATCTCCAGATTCTCCAAAGGTCTGTTATTAATTTAAGAGTATGTTTTTCTTCTGCCATGTGTCTGCAGACTCCATGCACATTGAAGATGTGGATGCGGTGCAGAAGCTCCAGGACGTGCTCCACGAGGCCCTGCAGGACTACGAGGCTTCGCAGCACCAGGAGGATCCCCGTCGGGCAGGAAAGCTGCTCATGACGCTCCCTCTTCTCCGTCAGATCTCCACCAAGGCTGTGCAGCACTTCTACAGCATCAAGCAGGACGGCAAAGTTCCCATGCACAAACTCTTCCTGGAGCTTCTGGAAGCCAAGGTGTGAGGACAGCTGGATTCTCCTTCCACCTGAGCAACGGTGCAAACTCTCACATCGAATGACCTCTTGCTACTCACACGCACACACACTTACAAACACACACATGCACACAGGAGTGTATCCGCTGACACAAACTCTCCATGAATAAACAATTAAGCTTAACATTATACCTGAAACCCTGAACCTGCACCATCTTTGACAAAAGGACACTCACTTAACCTTTGACCTTTGGGGATTTGACCCCCGGCTGCCGAGGAAGATGATGTTTCTTTCTAAAGCTACTGTATTAGCAATCACATACCGATCAGCGCGGTGGCTCCAAACACTGGAGACGGCAAAACTCTCATATGTTCAGTAATGATGAAGACGGACACTAAGATAAGGACACATTTAAAAAAAAAAAAAAGGAAAAGATCTTAATTTTAGTCCTGAGAGACCACACCCATGTTTCCTTTTCCCATGCAGTTCCTGCCTCTGAGGTTTTTGTTTTTTTAAATAATCAAGAATGGAAAAGAATGAACCATAGAGAAGATTGAAAGAGGCATTTTGTCAAATTACACAATTTTGGTTGGACAGATAGAAAGAGAAGATCTGCCAAAGAGTGGAGCTGATCCATTCAGTGGATGCCAGCGATCTTTACAGTCCTATCCCCAAACTTTCTCTCTGATCTAACATTGTCTGCCCACGATGTACCTCAGGAGTGCTGCCAGTTTTCCGCTCTAGCAGGTGTTTGAGTTATTGTGAAAACCACCAGGGCTCAGAGGAATCCAACTGGAAACCACTGTTCACAGCACTTCAGGTTCTCCCTAAATTCAGCTCCTCGGTTCCCAGTGACTCCCCCGCTCCACTTACAGCATTACTACTTGTTGTATTTGTTAAGGACCTGTGACCGAAATCCGTCAGTATTAACATTCGTAGTTCCGTTTGCACCCTTGATGTGGCTAAAAATACTCCCAAATACTCCAAATCTTCCTTGAGATGACGTAATTAAGCCGGCGTTCGGCAGCTTTTAAGCCGTCTGGTGGCCCTAGGTTGTTGTCCCTCACACACGAGTCGGTAGAGATTTTAATCTGTGAATGTGCCAGTAGGATTATAATCCAACCCATTGCTCAGACCTGCTCCCTCACACACACTCTTCCAGCTCATCTGGTCAGTGCAGAGATATTTTTGCAGCTGGTTCACGAAGTGACGGGAGGGGGGCTTCAGTCACTCCATGCAGCTCAAAGCAGAGGAAAAAGGTGTGCTGACAAATGGACTAAAGGACAGCTATTGTTGTCATTCTTATTTTCTGTCTCTATTTCTATCTTGAAATGATTTTAGCGACGGTGCTGGTGTTAAGGTTGTAAATAACTGTCATCCTGTATATGACACATGACATGGCTCTCTGTTTTTGTTAATAATATTGTCTTCTTAAAATTGAATTGATATGTCTTTCCTTTTCTATCAGCTTGATCACTTTCAGCAAGTATCTCGTATATGAATATAACAAGTAATAATGTATTAACAAATCCACATTAATCTTAGAAAAATCTGAGCAATAGTGGGATTTAAAGGATGGTCTAAGTCTGCAATATTACAGTAACATCATGTGCCAGTCTCACATTTGGGAGGGGGGCGGGGGGGTGAGGACCGTTTGTACATTTTCTTGGTCTCTGTGTGAGTTGCTGCGAGGTATTAGATAACATTCAACGGTTCTTTAGTTTGATACAGTAGAGCAGGAACAAATGCAGTCAAAGATCAACTATGTGGTCATGATGTCTGCATCTACGGCCACTCTGTGTCAGTTGATCAGTACAAAAAAAAAAATCATCTTTCAAAACTAAAATAATCCACGACAGCTTCACGTTATCTCGCTCTTCCACTTCATACTAGACGAGTGAAACCGAACCATTTTCATCACCCACTGGTGGTAGGCTACAGTACAGTAATAAGCCCCGTTAATTAAAAAACCCTGGCTTAAAATTACGTTACCAGTGAATGTGATGTCATCGATTTGGTTTCATGTCAGTGGTTGTATGAAACAGTGCTATTTAGTTTTTGGCTTAGTTTATAGAATAACCTGACTTGACTTTGACATCAGGCACACATAAATCATACTGAGCATTTTTGAAAGTGGAATTTACTTTGTTGGCTTTAATTACAAAAAGTGGGAAGCTGGGCTGACAGGAAGCTGCTTGACCTCTTGCCACGTGGAGACACATTGATTTTCATTTTCAGTCATCACAGCTTTAACAGATGAAAACAAACAAGGATTTGTTTTAAACAGCCAATAAGAATGTCAGCCTGTGATGAAGAATGTAATCTGGTAGAGAAGGGCAACGTGTCACAGCAGACGAGCGCTGCAGCCTCAGTGATCAGTTGATCTCTAAATTCACACGCTCTGTATCATCATTATTATTAAGGGGTATGTTCCTTCTTTAACATTGTATATTGTAAATTACACAGATTATAATTCTAGCACAAGACAATTTATTGGGAAGGGAAAAGAAGAAAAAATGTAGTTAAACCTTGATGTGTGTTACATGTTCACTGTTTCTTTATTTTTTTTTTCCCTTCGAGAAAAACAGTTTAGTTTCCTCTAAGTTCTGTTTTAAAGTCCTTTCCTCTGTCAGGTCCTTTCCTCTTGTGTTGAGTCCTGAAGGCGTTGCTGTTTTTCTCACGGTGATTCCCGTTCTTGTGTCGTGTGCTTCTTCTTTGGACAACACGCTGTAGAGTAGAGACCATGTTGTCTGCCAGAGCAGTCCGCTCAGGGTCTGGGGTACCAGCTTCTCTCCCAATGAACCCAGCCAGACTTAATGCTCTTCTAGGAACTTAACTAGACCACCAAGATTAAAGTAAAGCTTTCATCTTTACCAAAATAGACATAATTAATTAAATATTTAGTATCTAAATGAAGAAACACCGTACGAGTATTTAAACAGGATCACTTGTGTAACTTTCCTGTAGAATAAAGGACATATTCTATATCATTAGGTTTCAATAAGGTGGAATTATACATTTGAATAACGTAGGTGACTCTTTTTGATAAACTCGCTGTACATAACTGCCTTCCACGCAGCTCAACTCATGAACATTGCTGATCAAAGAGAGCGTCAGAAAATGTTTCTTTAGCCATCTTTCCCAGTTTTAAACTCGATCAGACAGGTGAAGGTTACAGCTTCTGGTTCACGAAAGGAAAATGTGGAGGAAGAATCTCATACCGCTCAGTTAACGCATGATGTTTCTTATCAAGTAGTGAAAAGTCTTAAGAGTTGTTATACTTCTTTACAACTCGCATACGCAAAATTTGTAGACAGATTTAAGGATTTTAGGACTCTTATTTCACAGGTCTGTAAATGATTTCCTAATGAAGGTTGTCAAGGATAAAACTTCACTGTCTTTTTTTTATCTTTGGCTGTGCATCAATCTTCGAAGTCTGATAGGGTGCTCTTGTCTTAAAATTTCTCTTTTTATTGTTTCCGTCAGATGAATTCTGTTCACCCAGGAACGGTCATCTACTCTGATGAAAGACAAGAGAACATTTGCTGCTAACAGTCTGGATTTATTTTGAACAAAGGAGACATAGGGCGTTTTAATGGCTGTGGCACGTCTGCACTTGTTTTGGGACATATATTCACTAATGCTGCAGTGTTTTTCATCTGGCAGGTTAGTTTTAAAACCATTTAAACTGTAACAAACCAAACTTTTGAAGAAAGTCCGACCTGGTTGTGCTTTGGGCAGCATATTATCGCCCTCATCTTCTTCTGCATAAAGATATTTAGACACAAACATAAAACCAGATCGTCTGTAGCTGCCTCTGAAACCTGCTGAGACCAACCTGCGTTGAGCAGCGCCGTTACAGTGTGCAGCCATATAGTTGTATTTAATCCCCTTCCAACCTAAAACACCACGTTTGCTGCAGCTGATTCTGCAGGCCGAACATGTGACTGAGTGAGAAGGCAACATATTCGGGTACAGATAAGGAGACCCCTGTTTGATGGAGAAGAGTTTGAATGAAGACCCCGTCGTGTTATTAAGACCATGTCTGTAGATTTTAGATGTGCTTCACATCAGTAAATGGAAAAAAAAAGCAACAATAACCTGTATATTTTTGTGATGTGTATCATACAAGTGTGCAACAACAATAATGTCCATTTGTGTAAATGTATTTATTTCACATTGTATATATTGTTCAATGCAAAAAGAGAGACCTATGATTCTGTAACTGAAACTATTATGGGTTGAAACATTACATGTGTTACTCCAGACTATGCCTTTCAGGATTATTACAGTAGAGCAATATCAATTAAAACCAGGCTTCCAGTTTTGACACCTGTCTTTTGTCTCTGCTTATATTTTGGTCTCTTTCTTGCATAACTGTGGGCTTGTTTGGGTAGTAAAGAAAACGTTTCTGAAACTTTTCCTGACAACAGGAGATAGTCAAGGTCAAAGTTGGTGGTAACAGCTATACTAAATGTCAACCTTTTCCTGCTCTTGCCAAGGTCACTAAACACACAAACTTACAAACTCACACACTTCTTTGTATCTCCTCTCCACTCCTGACCTTTGACCTCACTGCCTGCCTCAGTTTTAGTTCTACATCTTCAGGACAACAAACCCTAACAATTACATATGCAGATTTATCTGCATAGATAGATAGATAGATAGATACTTTATTAATCTCCAAGAAAAATTCACATTTCAACTCAAAAGTGGAAACACACATGTGACATATATGACGTATGTGTCTGTAGTTTTTCGTTGTCTGTCCTTCCCCTTTCATTATCTGCCCTGCTTCTCTTCTTGCTTTTTCTTGGTCAGCATTGCTAGTGAACTGCATATTCTGGACTACAAGAACACGCACCAAAACCCTCTTTAAAATAATGTTTTGTTTTTTGTAACGTTATCTCACAACTGTCCCTTTAAGAAAAATACAGTGTCTATTTACCTACTTTACTGATTACCACTTGAATTTTTCCTTTTTTTCTTCCAGTATGTTGCCATTTCTTCACACCCCTCGTTTTTCTTCTCCGTCGTCCTGCTCTGTCCAACTCACATGCCTCCTTCTTCCTCCGTCTCTCCCCTAATAGCCAGTAGCAGTAAATGGGACACAGAGGCCAGGAATTTAATGTAGCAGAGAGCCATGAAGCTTTTTAAGAAGCCTTTTTCCAACAGAGAGAGTCCTGACCTGCAGGCAAATATTTTTTATCCAGATGACATAAGAAGATATTAACTGAAAGCGAGTGGGTTTTATTCCTTTTTTCATTCAATGATTCCTCTCTCCCATTTTTCTATTTGGGCTGCTGCCTGGTAAACCCGACCCCCGTGTACACACGTTTTATTTCACTCGCTTTTTGGAGTTCATTTGTTTTATTTTATCTTTGATTCATTATTATGATACGATAAAAGCTACTTGAGCATTTCAGCTGCTCAGGGGCTCTTATCGTTAACCTTGTGGAACGCGTGAAAGAGTGGGCTCCACACGCCGCATCGCTAATGGCTAACTTAACTCCTCTCGTCTCCTCCTCCACCTTATGGCTTCATCTACATCTCTCCTATCTTTGTCTCTTGGAGCATCTTTCATCCTATTATCATGATACCAAATCATTTTTTATCTGATTTTCATTTTCATCCTTTGTGGTTTTATTTTTTTCATTTTGAGTTTAACTTGTATGGAGGGAAAAACTAAGCACAGGTGACGTTTCTCAACGTTACACAGGGCAATGAAACCCTTCTCAGCCGCCATGAATGATTCATCCTCAGCAGACATTATTTGGGGAGAGGTCCCTCAGGGTTAATTTTTCGGGCCCATTCCATTTTCCATTTACATACATAAAGTTTCGCTGTTATACCAATGACGCACAATTATAGCATCTCATAACACATAATAGCGTCATCAGTCCAGAGAATCATTGAAGGTGCCTCACAGATATAAAGCATCAAATCTTATTGATGTTTCTGCTAATAAATCAAATCAAATCTGTTTTTAAAAATAAAAGTCCTTTATTCACCATAAATGAGACACTTTTCCATTTTACTGGTAGTTTCACACTGTTCCAAGACAAAGGCTGGAGGAACAGAACAAAAGAGGCTGCGGATAGTAATTCAATTTATCATTAGGAAATGAAAATAATAAACAATTATGTTGTTTTAGTATTATTATTATGTAGAATAGATTTTGCATTATAATTAACTGTGTTTTTCTTTACAAAAGGAGGTAGTGATGCTGGTGCCCATCATGGAGCACGGATGCAGCCCTGAGGGACCTGAAGACAAAGTTTATTCTTTGGCTCTTTTACCTGATGCCCTCAAAACAGTTTGGCTGTGGATGGGCGAGTGATTCCTGCTATTCAGTCCACACCCAAGATCTCTGAAGGTCCTTCATTTCTGATTTGTGTGGTTTTAACTGTTTCCTTCAATATTTCTACACGCAAAGAGAAACAAACACAAAAATGTTCAGTAGTTTCCTAGTAGCTGGTAGTTTCACGTATGATTTTGTTCTTTGTCTCTCCTAGGGGCTTTGACTGTTAAAGTCTTTAAGTGTGGCTGCTTCGCATTAATAGTTTTTAATTTCTCTCTTTTCATGTTTGTGAAAATGTGTTAATACAAATGTGTGTGTGTGTGTGTGTGCGCTTTATGTCCCACTGAAAAATGTACAATCCTCTTGTGTTTAAATGCAGTCAGAAAGCTATCTTTGAATTTCTTTCCGTGTGCTTGTGTGTGTGTGCGCACTTGTGGTGTGGGTGTGTTATCTCTGTATTCTCTCATATGAGTACTAAGTTCCCTTGGGGTTCGCAGGCCCGGTGACATGGACTCGTGGTGGTAATGGCCTTTCACAGCATTTAGCTCCCCTGACACACGCTGACAAATGAAGAAGTGAACCGTCACAGGCAGAGAATATACAAATTTACTGTAATACTGTTGGTTTTATAGACGGATCATTTTATATAAGCTGGGTAAGGCCCTTTGAGATTATGAAGCTCCTTTCCAGGATCGTCGTGGAACCATAAACATAACGGCTTGAAAAGACAAATTGTCCTCATCTGCAAGTGTGTGCAGCTTGGATGGAAACATGAGATCCTGAAATTAACACAGAGCAGATCTGGCCACAAATCAGATCCACAGTTTTACCAGAATGATGGCGCTATCCTTTTTTCTTGATTTTTAACACTTGTCCTATGCCACATTTTTTTAAGCGTCGGAGAACCTTCGTTGGACAGAATTGATTTTCTCTCACCTGCATCTTGGGTTCATCCATTCCACAGAAATGTAGCTGTTAAAATGAGAAAATGAAGATACTACCTGTGTAATATTAACTAATACTAAGGTTTCTCTTTAGGTCTGTCTCTTCTGGGTTCCTATATTAGAGAGGGTTTTGACAGAAACTGTTAATTCCCTCTTTTATTCATTGTGGTTCTTCAAATCTTTTTTCCTTTTCATGGACTATAACCATAAATCACTTCTGTTCACTTCCATCTCCCTCCACCATCCCATCTTCTTATGTCATTCCATTCTCTGTCCGTTTCTCTCTCTTTTCCCCCCACCCCACCCCACCCATCCTTCTATCTCCCAGGGTGTAAAGTGGCTGAGGAGGCTGGGCGCTCTTCAGCTGTATGTGCAAACCATAAGAGGGTCAGCTGTCTATTTGCACTTTTAACGTCTTGACTCTATACGATGGGCCATTTATTTGCACTCTGTTCCCTCCTTCCCTCTCTTTCTCTCTCCCCATCATTTCTTCTTTCTGTGTCTATTGCTCTCTGGCTCTCTCTTAGGACAGTAAATGTTTTAACTTTCTATTCTATGGGCCATTCATTAAGTTAGTGTACTTTAATAAATAGTCTGATGTGTCACTGGCCAGTGAATTAGTGGCACTTACAATTACCCACTAGTGGCCAATAGATAGCTGCAGGGTTTCATATGGTATGGCCACTTTTCCTCAGAAAACCAATTAGAGCTTACTGGGGTTGATATGGACATTAATAACACATATGTCTGCATACAAAATTTCCATTAACTCATTTTTGTTTATAATGTATCAGGACACACAGAAGGTTCTACATTCTTGTACGCAGTGGGATGGTCTACACGGTTGCCTCATAGCAACAAGGTCCCAGGTTTGACTCCAGGTCAGCGAAGTTCACGTGTTCTCCCAGTGTCTGTGTGGGTTTTTTCCAGTTCCTCCAGTTTTCTTCCACAGTCCAAAGATTGGAACATCTAAAATGTCCTAAAATTTGTGTGTGAATAGCATGTGTGTGTGTGAGTGTGTGAAAGAGAGAGAGAGAAAGAAAAAGAGAGAAGATGATTATGTGTATGTCCATTGTCAGGAGAGGCAGGTGGTTAATTCAAGCCTATAGAAACGCAGCATGGAGGGGATTGGACTGCACAGCCCTCAGGGTTTCACTGGCCTCAACCCCAATAGGGGGCAGAATACACACACACACACACACACACACACACACACACACACACACACACACACACACACACACAGGAATACACTCTGGATATTACATCTGAAAAGCCAGGAAAGCCAAATTGTTTCTATAGCTACTTCCTGCAGCATTTCATTTAGTGACAAGATAAGTGATGAGCATGGATTAATATATACAAACACCATATAGTATATCTATTTATAGAAAATGCTGCATAAATCAAGGACAAGAAAAAGGCGGTCAGTTATATAAGAGTGCTGTTGGAGGACAGGAAGAAGGCTTGAGAAGAGTAAGAGGAGAATGAGATTGAAAGAAAGAATGAATGAATGAATGAATGAATGAATGAATGAGAGAGGAGGATGGATGACTAAACTAAGGTATCGATGGCAAGATGATGTGAGCAATGGAGGAGAGCAAAATGGAAGAAATTGCCCAAACAAGTCTTACGCAGTTTCCATTTCAGCAGGTTAAAAAAACACCAGGTAGTTCTCCCGATACACCTAAAACATTCACAAGCGTCTATTTTTTTATTTTGTCGACTCGGATGTGTCATTTGTAAAGATCAGACTAGAGGGAAGGTAGTCCACTGGAACAAAGCTATTGTGATGCTGAGTCCTGAGGCACTGCTTCAACATTCAGCCGTAGCGTTTGCCTCCTGTATCGTGGCCCTGCAGGGAAAAGAACCTCACAGCCAAAAATACATTCCCATTTTAAAGAGAACAGCATCATCTCCTGCTTCACTCCTCCTGTATGATGGAAAAACAAGCTACTCTTCTTTTTTCTCTCAGGGTGACCTAAAATTAAGCAAGGAAAGTCAAATCTGTGCTTGTTGTCACCCATATTTACCACTGCTGTAAATCTCGTGCACAGACTGGAACTACATCGTCTTTTCCATATCAGCCTATCACCTCCCCTCCCTGTAGCTGTTATACTTTTAAAGCTACCATGGGTGGTTTATTATTATTTCTCCTCATTCATTTTTTTTTCTTTTTTTTTAAGTTTGACTTTATGAATTCCACATGGGGTATACCATGTTAAGGGCCAGAAGAAAGCGTGTATGAAGACAGTGTCAATGAAAACAATTCTAATTTTTATTGTTTTGCTTAAGTTTAAGGGTTTGATGGTGTTTTTGAACTATCTAAATGTTCAAAGTCTGCATGTTCATCAGTGTGATGTGGGGCATTTTCGTCCTGAAGTTGATCACCATCACCTTCATCTTGCTGCTGTTTATCCCATCACTAGACCTAGTTGCCTGAATCCTCCTCCATCCCCGTTCATACCTAACCAGCAACAGTTGTATCTCCAAAAGAACTTCTTGTGGTGACATCTTGAGGTGTCATGGCACAACAGTTGCTAGTGAAGAGTAAGGTGCACAGACCACCACCTCTTACACACACCCTTTGTATCCAAGGGTTGGTCATCTTTTGCCATCTTAGCTTTGGTTAAAGTTTCTTGCACTTACAATAGGTGACCAGTGCGTGGCAGTGTATGGTACACGTCACCAGTCTACTTGTTCATCATTTGTGATCGTACCATCACATGGAGAGAAAAAAAGTCTTTAAAAGTTTGTAGGGCCTGTTTTCTGTATTAGCTTGTTGGTCTGTAGTTGGGTAGAGAGAGAAGATGTAAGCTCCAGCTACAGATCAGTGGCAGAATTCGAGGAGATAATGCAGGTCTAAATGAACATACCCTGAGCTACTAGAATTACATCTACCCTGGATTATATTGATAAAATACAAAAAATGAAACAGAAAGAGTAGTATAGTTATGGTAGGATTATTCTTTTTTTTCAGAGATTGATGTAAACATGTTTTGTATGTATTTGTTGTTTCTCATATTTCAGATGTATTTGCAGGATTTTCTGATGAGACATATTGAGTTTACTGCAGTATCTTAAGTTATTTGATACTTGGGTTAATACTGCAGCTGAGCGATGCTACAGTATGTTTTAGAAGTTTGAATTGCTCTAGAACATGCGTACATGTGTGTGCTTTTGTGTATGTGTGTGTGTGTGTGGGGTGGGTGTGTGTTAATATTATTTTGGTAAAAAAAAAAACACAGCCCAAGCATCAATTTATTCCACTCTCCTAATCAGCGGCGAGGCCTTAGATGTCTCCATACATATTCATCCTGATGTAGCAACGCAGAGAGGCAGTACATTCATAAACTACGTTTACCACGTTCCCTTTAATGTTGTTAGACCAGCAAATGCAATTTTACCAAATATAAGTCATACATAACTAATTTAAAAAATGAGACAATATCAGTGGTGTGATCGACATTCAGATTTAATCCCTTTTGTGGGATTGCTCTTCAGTGTCTTGAATTGAATGCGGCTGACCGAATAAATTAGTACAATCAATGTAGGACCAGACTCGCGCTATGTGGACACACTCGGTGCAAATCTATGCAAATGTCTTATGAAGAGAGGATAAGAGAAGCTCTTGATAATCACAGCCAATCTGACACAAAGCTGCAATGTCATTCTGAGCATCTCAGAGGAGGAAGTATCAAGAAAATATAAAACATACTCAAAAGGAGGGATTTAAACTGTTTTCATGACAAATTATATGTTTAAGAATGTTTTGAATGTTCATATGATTACATGTCTTATTTAAATAATTATACATTGTTTATTTTTTTCACAATTATGTTTTTAAGTGATGCCTTTATTTAAAGCAAATATGCTTAAATTCAATTCTAATGCTTTACCTTCCATCACATCTTCTTCTTTCTTTTGCTTCCCTATTCTCCTCCTCTCCCTCTTTCCTCCCTACCTCTTTCCTCGCCCCCAGCCGCCTCCCCTCCCATCCCTTTGCTCCTCTCTGCCTGGTATTGATTAGAAGGCAAACCTCTAATCTCCTTAAGGTCATTAGGAACACTTAATTAAAACCTAGTTAGAATGCCTTTGTTCAACCAAAGCAAATTGCAGCTGTTCAAACGCGATTAGTATGATAACGTAAAAACTTGTCGGCAGGGAAAAATATAAGAGAGGCTCTCTTTTTTTTTGGGGGGGGGGGGGTGGTTGTTTACACAGTTTAGCTGCGGATCGTTCAAACACAGCAGAAGACTAAATTATACCAAATACTTGACTCTGTGTTGTGTGTTTCTGCAAGGAGAACCAGTTTATATATTGCTAATGGATGCTCAGCTTTGTTGGGAAAACGTTTAATGAGGTTTTCTTATAAGTTTGCAATTGTAATATTGACATTTTTTTTATATTGCACATTTAAATAGTTGTATGGACTTGTAAAGTAGAAATATGGTCACTACTGCATGCAGGGATTCATCACTGACACATTCTGTAATTAATTCCAGGTTAATTGTTACCAATGCCTAATTAATAGCACACAGTGCGCCATGTCCCTGGTGACAGTTGTGAAATTGCTGACAGAGAAAGACACCTCTGCCTTTTGCGAAACATGAGGCTGCCGATTAAACCTCGTTTCAACTGGAGATAATGGCAAAAAAATAATATCCACTAAACTGAAGGACTGAGGGGCTCAGACTCTTATCATTCTATCATTTACATCATCCACTACATATTATTGATTTACAATTGGTCTTTCCAGCTGTTTTAGACTGAGCTCAGTTAGTCCTGCTAATTGTATTATTATTTTTGGTGAAAGTTTTTGCAGCCAATACTAGTTCTGGGATGTACTCCAGACACAATCTGTTCAAGGTCAGCCTTTCTCTGATGATACAAGATGCAGGCCGCAACAATTTCTGGTCAAAGAAACTGCAAAAGAAAATCATTCAAATTGCACAAACCCGTTAAACCTCATAGCATTTCTGCTGTTTGTTGTAATTCCTCACAACACAGTATAACAAATACCAACAATGTTCCATATACTAGTGCAAATGGAGCTGTCGATTTGAATAAAGCAGCGCTTTCTCGGGTATTTTAAGCGACTGACTGGCCCATTTCTTTAGACATATGACTGACGGGAACGTCTTCATTCTTTGCTGCCCACACACTCCGTGGCCGGAGCAGATCAGGGTTTCCTAGCGACGGCAGGAGCGTCCCTCTCTTCTCTGACACTCATCCCCCACATGAGTAGGTGGGTGGTGGGCATTTCTACCAACCAGGCGGGGGTAATGAGACCGTTTGAATCACATTTTCCGATATTCTCTGACAAATATGTCACCGCTTGCGTTGGTCGCTTCCCGTTACTTTCTTCTCTGCGGTGTAACGTCACCTCTTCGTTACTTTGCACGCGGTATCCTGCCGCCTCTCACGCTTCTGGCCAGATGGCGTCTCGCTGTAATCTCCTTAGAGCTGTGTGCAGCGTGTTCTGAATGAGAGACAGAAGAAAAGAGAAGAGCCCAGTCAAGTTCAGTCTCCATACAGCTTGTTTTCCAAGTTTGAAGGCGGGAAGGCGGATAATTACTGCGAGTCAGGTTTGGAGAGGACTATTTTTCCTCCGTCAGCGGAGTGTTGACAGGTGTGCGGACAAGCAGACCTACAGATAGTTTTTTGTTGTCCCGGGAGCAACAGGTTGAACGCACGTCGACGCTCTCCTTGTGATGGAAATTGAGTTTTGTGCAGAGAATCCACAAGGGCAGGTAACCTCGGGGATACTTAACGTGTTATTTAGAAAATTTCACCGCTATATTTGGGTGCATTATTGGGTAGACCTGCGCGTTTTAGGACGGGGTGCAGACAGTAATGCGTTGACTGCACTGCTGGCCTCTTTCTGTGTGCCAGGATGTGAAATTGAAGCTTATAAGTATTGTAATGAAGACGTCTTTGGCTTAAGCCTCAATTTCCAACAAACTTGGGTAAAAACCCATTCGGTTGGATAATAACCTGGATGCCAAGTGCCAGAGGGAAAAGGGGACATGTTTAATTCAATGGAAAATGAAGAAAAGAGGAAAGCAATGTAGCAGTATCAGCTGAGCGGTGCCTCCATCAAGCTGTACATGATAGTCTGGGCTTTGGTTAGGGAATGGGCTGCATGACATTTCACTTTCCTCAGATTTGTCTCGTGTTGGATTTTGGTCTGACCACATTTCACTTCCCTTCTCTCCTTCTCCTCTTTCCCTCTCTAGATTGTGAAATCCTACCTATCATGTGAAGGCTTTGGTTGTGGTTTGTGTGTGTGTGTGGGGGGGACAGCAGCGGTGTGACAGAGTTAAGCTTTGTGGCCTCACCCGGGGGCACTGGCCTGTAAAAAAGTGCCCCTGGAACCATAAAACCATGAGAGTCATCACTTATTTAGGTGTGGCTGGAGGTCCTCTGATGGAAATTTTGGAGCTGGAACATCCCTCCTCCGCAAGGAACATTAAGGAACTCCTATTCAAGATTGGAGAACTTTGGACCACACTGGGTAACCCAAAGAAGAGACAACAATATAAGTATGGAATGCACAAACACGGTGCTATGTTGTCTGCAAAAATAGAAGGTGCAGAAAAAAAAGAACAGAAAAAGAATGCAAGAATGAAGAAGTGGCCTGTTTGTTCAATCCCATTTCACCTAAAAACAATGGTAAAATTGATGCGATGGCCTCATATCTTCTTGTGGTTAATGCTCCTCCTCTTCAGTCTGTGTCCAGAATCTGCTTCATCACAGGTACAAGATGCTTCCAGAAATTATGTGTGATTCCTCATTGTGGACTGGCCAGTGTCTCTACAGTATTGTTTTTAATTAGAAATATTTTATGCTTAGGCTTACCTAATGCATATTGCTATTATTATTGGAGATTATTATTATTATTATTATTATCATTATTATTATTATTATTATTATTATTATTATTATTATTATTATTATTATCTCTTTATTGTTCTTAGCTGTGCCAAATGTGTTTAAAGTGTCAACAGACATAATAAATAAATCTCCTTCTCAGGGAAATTTCCCACAGATGGAGAACATTGCAGCCTACAAGCCTATTTCCGCCTCCCCGTCTCGTTCCACCTGTGGTCTTCCGGAACGGAGCAGCTACTGTCAGTCAGCATATTTCCACAATGAGCTGGTGACGTGTTATCAGGCCTTCTGTGTCCAGGACTGTCCCTATAGATCCAGCACACCTCCGTTTGCTCCGTTGTTGCTGCGCTCGCACAGGTTCATCATGTGTAGAACCTTGATGCAAACCTTTAAAAACCATAAGGGTTATATTGTTGATAATGATGGATAGTGTGTTTAAAGCACTTACTGACATTTAAATTGTTTTACAGGAGTAACTGTGTTACTGAGGATGATAATGACACTCGTCCTGGGATTCAGACAGAAAACGCGGCCGGGTCCAGTTCGGAGAGGATTTCTGGTGAATCCAGTAGTGTGCTTTTTCAGCCGGATCAGTCTGGATGTCTGGTTTCTCCCCCCTCACAGAAACTTGGAGTGATGGGTTCCCTCACCCTGGCAGTGTGGATAAAACCCAGCTCTTCAGGAGAAATGTGAGTTTGATTTAAACTGTAAAAGCAGCCGTTTTCTGAAGTAATTTTTGAGGCAAATAACTTCAGAGTATCGGACTGGACTTAGTTCAATGTGTGGTGTAAATAGGTTGTGAACTGTGTTCCTCTGGGAGCAGTTATATTGTTCCAGTTTGGTGCTTTCTGTGGGTTGTAGGCACTTACTGTACTGTTTCATGTTGTCGTTTTCAGTGCATTTTCCTCCTGAAAATGTACTGCTTAGTATGATTACCTAACTTGTACTCATCCTAGTGTTGGCAGACCATAACAAACAAATCCTTCAGGCATAGTTAAGTGGTGTAAATGATTGATGAATGCAATTCAATCTAAGCACAATGAGGCTACACTCACACAGCAGAACTTAATGCTCACTTTAGGTTTTTTGCTCAGATATGATTTTTGTTTGGGTGTTCACACTGTTTTTAAAATGTAACCTATATCATATTCCAATCCAGCTCCTGAAGCTTGTGTTTATAGTCTACTTTCTAAGCCAATCAGCAGTGGAAGCAGCTAGAATGAAAAGAAGGACGAGGAGAAAGAAGCAAACATCTTTAGTAAAATCTTAGTAAAGTCATCTAACAATGACAAGACAATAATCTGAGGTGACAGTGTAAAAGCTATGTAGAAAACTGGCTAAAAAGTGACATGACTAAGGTAATAGAACAAAATATTGAGGCTGTATTCACATTAGGAGAAGATATAAGAGTAGCTCAGGTCTGATTCCAAATCAGATTTCATCTCCCCTCTTGCTGTCTGGATGGTCATAGTAAATCAGATCAGATTTTTATTTATTTATTTATTTATTTATTTTTTTGCTGCTTTGCATGTTCAGTTTCTGCTAAAAAGCTGAAAATGGTTCTGAATCTGTTTCCCTCCAGATTGTAGGTGGAGGCATTGGGTCAGGTTGTGGTGATGTCAGTCCAACAGGGACGGCAGCTTTAGCACCGTTTTATTTTTTTGAAAAACGATGTATGCAATAATGTCTTTATTTGCATTTATCTGGCTATTTCTCACTATGGTTTTGTAAGGTAGTGTGCTTTAATCCCCTGTAGTGTTCAGGCTTGTGTCTTATTTAAAATGAATCTGATGGAAAACAGAGTAAAAGTAATCTCGTGCCAATCATCTAATAGATCAGGTGTTCTCTGGTTAGCATTACTACCTGCCTTCCAGCAGTCCTGTTTTACTTAGCTGTGAGTGAGTAGAGGAGGTACTCTGGTGTGGTTCAGGTAATCGCAGGATGGTGCAAAATTACACACACTCAGATTAGTTTACATTTACACTCATGTAGACCAGTAAGAAACCTACGCACAAAAGAAAAGTTCTGTCCGAACTCTCATCTCCTTAAGAATGCGAAGACACTGTTCACCCCATAATAGAAACTCTTCAGGTAAAATGAGGCTATGGCTTCACACATAAGAGAGAATTTTGAGTGAAGTCTGGAGTTTTCTGTTCTGTCTGCATTTTGTGATCTGAAAATTCTAGTTTTTGGAGGTCTCCACACATTATTTGATTGAACCAATTAGGTTAACTGTGGTTGAACAGTGTTGGCTTTGGTGAGGCTACGTGATGTAACGCTTTGGCAAATCACATAAGTCTGAACTCAACATGTCACGAAAGCATCCCGCAAGGTTCAGTTTTATCATCTGATTTCTTCTCAACTCTTCATCGTGACCCAAGAACAAGCTGAAAACTGTCTTCGTTTTCACAGTTCACAGTTTGACCTATGATCTCATGCTAGATTCATGTTGATGAGCATGATTTTATATTTTGATTCTGATTTTAACTTTGTGAACCACTTGGTGAAAGTCCATGCTCTGATTTCATTGGTGGAGTCATCTGGAGATTGATGACAGACACATCTTGTTGTCTCGGTCTTCTGAACATGACACCTGTATGACTGAATGGGAGTAATATCGCCCTCCTCTCTCACCCACTCTCCCTCTCTCTTTCTGCTGCTGTCATTGGCTATCAGTCTTTTGTTGTGGAGACGATCGTTGTTGCCATCAAAGAAGCCAGATGAAAGGAGGTCTCTATCCTCACCTGTGTCCATCTCTCCCGACCCCTCTCTCTTTGTCTCCCCCACTTGCTCTGATTTCACGTCTCCCCTCTTCTGAACAATGAACAGAGCCACCTGTTCTCAGAAACCAGAGTTTTCAGAACTTGTTATCAGCTGGCAGCAGGAATCATATGGCAGCATCTAACACTTGTGATGAAAACACAAGGTGCAAGTGTTTCGTTCCTGTTCAAGCTTTGTCCAGAGTTTTTCCCAGCCCAACTCTGGACTGCGGACTTGGACTGTGACACTCCTATGTCTCATTTTGGTACTGCCAGTCATGCAGAAACCAATCAGTCACCAATCTTTCACCCAACGGCGCAAACACTAAACACTCACTTGCTTTGAGACAGTTGTGATCCTGTGAAATGGACTAAAATGTGCTTTAGTCTTGAATTTGCTGTATAATATTGCTCACAAGTAAGCGACGTGTTCTATCAGATGCTTCTACGTACTTTCAGATACTCTTACATGCACGTGTAGGTGTACAGTATGTATATGTGGACTTTCTCATGCGTACGTCTTCCTCTGGATTATGAAGTATGTGGCTGTAGGTTCATAAAAGCTATGATTTCCTATAAAATGTCAGAGATGGTGGTTAATATGACATGTGGAGGGCGTGTGTCTGACAGCAGCTGAAAGTTAGCAGTCATGTAAAATATTGATATTGTGTCTGTAAATGTCAGACTGAGAAACTGTAGCAGCATCAGAGTCTGTACGTCAAGACTTTCTACAGTTTTCCGATTGAAATTTTATAGGTGAAATGGCCTGACTGGACAGCATTCTGCACCTGAAACAATTGTTGTTTTTTTTTTTTTTTGATTTTCTCTAGGATGCTACTGGAGAAAAGTACAGCAGAGAAGTTGTTGTTTTCTGTGACGGTCTCTGATCAGGCCCTCACCCTGCGGTATGGCCAAAATCAGCTCGCCATCAGCTTCAGAACTGAGGGCAGGCTTCCTCTGGAGAGCTGGACTCACCTGGTTTTGCAGGTAACAAATATTAAACAACGTATCCTGTTACGGAATGACATGTATATTGATATGACAGTGAAAGAGTAACTTCACACGGTGATGAATTATTTAGATCTATTTTAATGAATGCACACAGTTCCGTGAGGAGGAATCTGGCCCTTTACAGTTTGGCTGCATTATTTGCGTGTTCAAATGTGTGCATGAATTCTAGGTTTGTGCTGTCAGGATTGGGAGGCTTCACTCTTTCTCTTTTTACCCCTGAAGTGTGTTTTTTTATGAGAAATGACTACCAATAATTTAAAAAAACAAAAAAGAAAACATGAATAGATGTCTTGTTTGTTAAACAGATAATGTTCCTTCTTGGTGTTTTCTGTCATCCTTTTTTCAGGCGGGTGAACCTTAAATCACACATTAACACGAAATGTAAAAAGAAGCATCAGGAGGAAACGCTCATGAAGTCTTTCATGAGCTCTGAGCTCTTTAAAATGGCCGTGTGTGTGTGTGTGTCCATGTGCATGTGCGTGCATGCGCTCACTTGTGTGCGTTTGTGAGTGAGTGTGCGTCTGTCAGTGAGAAGTGAGGATATCATTTTACAGATTGCACTTTAGGCTTTTTAAAAAAAATAAATGTTTAATCTTTTGTCCATTTTAAATCTAAAAAGGTTTTTGTATCAAAAATTTGAAATTATATAAAATCTTAGATAGAAATTATATTGCTGACAGTGTTGACATAATTAGTGTAAGTGTCTTTTTAAATGGAGACATCGCTTTTTACATTTTGACAAATTTTATATTTTGAGTATTTTAATGAATAAAGCAAATGATTAAACGTTTTGAGTAAGTGATGGGTTACTGGTATACGTCTTCTTCATGTCCGTTCCAGTTTTTACACCCAGAAAAGTCCCCATCAGACTTCAGCTCAAAATATGAGACAGAAAAAGAGTGAATTTAGCTGCCAAACACAGGTATATACAGGAGGACAATGTATATCAGCCGCTAGGCCAGAGGGGAAAATGAAGAATTTATACATGTTGACCACAACTTAAAGGGCAAATTGCACCTTTCTTGAAAATTTAACGTGACAGTTTATTTTTCTGGCTGGCTGATTGTTGTTGATGCCTGCTACAGTAATTTGGCAGTCAAGTGTGTTGTTGGCTAAATGCAGGCTTGCTGGTGGCTCATTTGCTGTACAGTATGCCCTGTAGACATCAGGTCTTCATACGTCTCTTCACCGTATGTATGTGCGGTGTGCGTGGCGTGTGCCGCGTAGCGTCGGTGTGGCTCCGAGGTATTTTGTTCTCGTGAATCAGACAGCCTTTAATGGTACAGTGATGTGATCTGCTTTGACCCTTCAAAAGAGTAACATAAGCATCTTTGACACTTAAACACCATTCGCATGTACATGTACTCCCATTGTCATGCACACACACACACACACACACACACACACTTATCTACTTGCTCATACACACTCACAGTTCAGTGGTCATTTGTAGCAGACTTGTCAGCCACAATTCAGACATTACCCTTTACGGAGCTGGGTAATTTAGAAAGCTTTTTACACACACACACACACACACACACACATCATCTGTCAGTTTGAAAAGATCAAAACACTGAAAAAGACAGTCAAAGGAATCCGGGTTTCCGAGTGCCAGGAGCACTTCACACACCGACACAAACTCGGGCACACACGTACACACACGGTGCCAGGAGCAAGGTGCTGCAGGGATGCTGGTGCTCCCTAGGTAGTTGTCTTATCTGATTATGGTAACGATGTAGTGAATCGCGGAGGAAAAGGTAGCCTGGGGGAGTGAAGGACTGAGAGGAGCAAAGTGAGGGAGGTGGCTGAGCCGTGGTTACGATGTCAGACTACTGTGGACTGTGTTTCCTTTCCGTTCTGTCAGAATTGTCTGTGATTGTACAACTTCTGTTGGGAATATTGGAGGATGAAGTAAAACTGGTGATAGAATAAAATATCACTATTTAAAAGTTGAAATTGTGGGATCCAGCTGTAGTGGAGAACCAATGATGGACTGTGGCCAACTGTGTGTATCTGTTGAAATCAGCGTGATCAGAAGAGGCTGTGGGATGGATACAACAAATAACACTAGTCCCATTTACACCGCACGGCAGCATAAATACATGTGCATTTTTTGATTTTCTGTCTTTATCTTACTTCACCTAACTGCTAAGATGATCTACATGTCTGAAGTACCTTATGTCACTATTAAGGCCAGTGTGCATGCTTTTTCAAGGGAGTTAACTTGTTAACTGTCTTGTGGATGACTCATCTCCCTCACTGCTGTGCTCAGACTGTTCGGCCACTAAAGCGCCCACTGATTGCCCCCGACTCTTTTCATGCACAATTACACAGGAAGATGCTGGCATATTTGTGCATCTGGAGGACTCTTCTTGTACTGACAGAAGCTGACTAATTTTCACTGACAGACCTGATTTTTTTTTTTTGACGGTGCATAGATGCATATACACGCGCCCAATTTGTCTGACTTTTTTGTTCTCTGGTGTGTAGCTAACACTAACGCCCGCTCAAGTAGCACATTCTGTGTCATCACGTAAAATGTAGTGAGACTGCAGGCCGCTGCGAAAAGACCAAATGACCAACCAACTGGGAAGTACTGACTTTCCAAGAACCACAGAACTACAAACTGTACTGTCACTTTTGCACCATATTGATGCATCCCAGCACGGCTAAAACACAAATCACTTTGAAAGTTTTCCTAATTTTTAATTCAAGACATTCGATGCACTCCTGAAACACAAGGCACTCGGAAAAGTAGTTTGTAAGAATCTTTTATGCGAGATGCCCAACGGGAAATACCAAAGTAGCAAACAGAGAAGAAAATTCCTTTCACTGCCAAAAATGCACTCAGGCTGATCAAGAAAAAAAAAAAACAAAACTCTTGAACCAATATGAGTATTAAAATTATTTCTTAGAAATGGAATGGGTGCATATGAAGGTTATTTTTTTTAGTAAAATACTTTTACTTACTGACAGTAGTCTTCTACATGTGGTCAAATTTTTGTGTGTGTTCACTTTTAAATTTCAGCATTTCAGTAAATTCTGCTGCTGCTAGAATTTGTGAAAATGGCGATTTACTTTCCATATGATTATTCCCATGTTTGTCTGTCCCCACTAGAGTCAGAGAAATTGTGAAACAGACTAAACATGTATTTGTAATTGCTTTCTTTTTTTTTTTTTTAATGTTGTGCGTGTTTGTATGGATAGGTGTGCACTAAATGCAGGAGTATCTCTTTGAGATGAGTTGAGTGTGCACACATGTGTGAAGGTGAGGCAAGGTTGTTATGTAGGGGTGAAGCGAACACCTCTATGGTTGCCCTCTGCCTGTTGGCACAGGAGGCGAAAGGGCACGAGACTGGCATCAATTATAGAGTGAGAGCCGTGTGTGTTGATTGTGTATCTGTTTGTGAAGGGGGTAGGATTCAGATTTTAATAATGATGATTATTATTATTACTATTATTATAACCTGTTTCTAGTGAAATACACTGTGACTGACACCCTAAATTTATTACCCTAAATCTAGACTGACAACCAGAGCTTCCATTTTGCTTCAGTTCATCCCCAGTTCAGAAGCTTTTTTATGTTTAACTGTAAAACTGTAAAAAAAAAAAAAAACAAAACAAAAAAACTCATGCATCATGTATGTCAGATTATGTATGTTCTTTCTCTTTTCTGTTTCTTTTTTCTCTACACATTCTCTTTTCTCTTTGCCTTCACCTCATCTCTTTCTCACCCTCCCCCTGTCAGCTCCCCAGACTTTTTCTCCTTCCACCTTTCATTTTCTCTCTCACACGCTCTCCCTCCCTCCCTTTCTCCCTTTCTCCATATCCCAGGGGACAATTTTCTTTTCTTAAATAAACTGTCATAGCTAGTGTTAAAATATGGCCCTTATGTGTAGTAAGCGTGGCAAGGCAAAGGCATGGGGCCCTGGGCTGGTATAAAACATGGATAATATGTTGTGAGAGGTAATTGTATCTTTTAGCGCTGAGATGAGTAGAACAAATGTGTCTCCCCTCCTTTCCTCTCTCCCTCCCTCTCTCTGCTTTTTTTATTCCTTTTCCTTTGCTCCTCTTCCTCCACTGTCCTGACACACTGTTGCAGTGTTAATGTGATAGAAAGAATATTGGCTGTACATCAGTGCTGCTAACAGCTCATATGGTTGGGGGGTAAAGAGGGTTAGGGCTGCTTAGACACTAAATAACAAGGGGAAGAAGTGAGAGAAATGGAGAAGAAAAGGTGACAATAGGCCTGAAGAAGCAACATGGAGGTCTAATATTACACATAATACACAAATAGAATCTAAAACGATTTAATGAATACTTAATTAAAACTTGTCTCTAGTCTCGTCGCTGCCACATTTTATTCACAGCTATATAAAAATTTCTAATAGGTCCTTTGCACACCGTTTCTATTTAATGTTTCCAGATTTACATTTTATCATAAACTCTTCCTCTAAACTTCCGGAAAAGGACAATATAGTAGAATAAAAAGGAGAACAATATAAATGGCTGTGTTTGTGTGTGTCTGTGTACATATAATGAACTTCTGAATGATGAATGTGATGATGAAATGTAAATACCTGAGCGTTTGCCATGACGAACAGATTCATGAATGAGGTGTTATTGCTGAGTGATTTGACAACCACAGAACGGGGGGGGAGGATTAGAACATGGCGAAAACATGACATTTACAGGACGGAATGTTTTCTAAATCCTACAGATGTGTGGAAAATAATTTTTTCTGTATAATTTTGCTGTTCTCTTTGATGCAGTTTGATCTGCAACTGATTTTGTAGTAGTTTATTTTTTCTGTAGCAACCTCAATGTGTCACAATAGACATTTTCTAACAATACTATTTATTTTTACATCTGAAACTGTCAGCAGTGTATCAGATAATTGGATAATTGAGAGTGGCTTCAAATTGTTATCAAGTTATTCTTCTGTGGGGCGGCACACAGCTCTGAAACACTAGAACCTTTGATTACAGCAATGATTTTAAAGTTTTATCAGATTGTTTATCAGATTATCAGTGTGTTAGGGCTTCTAAGCCACATTTCCTCGATTACTTTTAGCGTTTGTTTTCAACTGTAGCTGGTGTCATGACGTGTGGATGCAGCCTCATACCTGACCTTTGAACTACCAGCCCATTTTGCTTTCTATAATACAGAAGTTTTGAAATAAACCATTCAGGTTACAGTTATCGAAATAATAAGCAGTGGTTACTTTTATAGGTTGTATAAAAAGGTTGTATTTTTTTAATTTTTTTTTTTCTCTTGATGGAAACAGTTTATCGGTACTGTCTAAACTGCACCTTAGTTTGTGACCCATGTTGCAAAGTGATGTTAGGGGGGGAAAAAATTCTTTTGTCCACATTGTGTACTGAGCCGTAGCTTGGCAGGAGTGTGAAAATCGAGAAGAGCTTTAGTCAAAATGCCAGATCACTTAAAGCTTTCCCACTCTGGGTTTCTTTGGGCTTTTAGACAGGCTTAGGTGGTAACATTGCCAGTCAGGAAGGGTTTTGCCGAGAACCGCCTGCTTGGACCTAACTCGGAGTAAAGAAACTTTTCAGAACACAGGTCCAGAGAACAGGGTAACTATAATTAAGACTTCTTTCAGAATAAGAGATTGATGTTAGAGAATTGTGATAGGCCACATTATGAGCTTCTCAGCGAAAATACTGAATGCAAAGTTACAATATTTCAGCTGAAGAATACTGTCCATCCAGGCTTGGTACTAAAGGACAGGACCACAGGTAGAGAAGTAGGTAGTTACTTAAGCTTTATTGAAGCTCACAGACTTATAAAAAGCATTTATATTGATAGTAAAATTAAGAATGTAATGAATGAAATTTGATTATTTCCGGTATGTTCAGTTAACTTTAATAATTAAGTATCTATTAAAAACAGCCGATTGAAGTTAATGGTCCTCTGTTGGTTTATTTTAGCTCACGTGTATGTTGTAATTGCGGCTTATAGAGTGGACTGTGGTTTAATAATAATTTCCTTTCTTCTGGACTTAGTGGAGCAAGTACAAATGAGTCTTGTTATCATTGCTACTGAATTCCCTTAACTCCTCCTTTTTTCCTGTAGTTCACAAAAACTCTTAAGTTAAACTGGCTGAACAAGACAAAGACAGGCAGAGAAACTGAGGTGAAAAAAAAAAAAAACAGATGGACGGGCATAGGGAAAATGGAGCGAAAGTGTTTTTGAAAGCTAACAAAGGGAGTTGGCTGTGTTTCAAAAGGGCGCGTGGCAGCTAAGGAGGATGAAGCGTTTCAGGATTCATTTACATCAGGCCTGACAACTGCCTCACATCTCCCCAAGAGCCACATAACTCTGGCTTAGAGATTCCTAAAGAGGGCTCTTCTTTTAGCTCCCATCCTTACACCCGCTCTGCCTTTTCTTTTTCTCCATCCTGTCTCTTTTCTTCTTTCCTTTTTTCCCCCACTCATTCTCTCCTGCACTTTCTCTTCCACTCTCATGTGCTTGCCAGTCTTCAATCAGCCATCATGAAAGTGTCTGTCTGGGCGTCTTAACTATCCTCTGAGAGGCAGACGCTTGTCTGGGCCTTACTTCATCCCCTAAAGGCGTTTTTTTTTTTTTTTTTTTTTACTTGGACTTATTTCCCTCCTCACACCTTTTCAACTTCCCTAAAGAGCGGACAACAAGTGAGAGCGACAGGGCAAGATAAACATGAAGGAATGAGACAAGAAGTGAGATGAGGGCGGAGGAAAAGTCAAGATGGTTATAAAAAAAAGGACCAGAAAGTGAAATACAGACAACAGAAGAGGGTGAGAGGACTAAACAAGGAGTGACAGTGAAAGGAAGAGATGGGAAACCAGGAGGGAGGATGACATCTTTTTAAAAAAAAAAAAAAAAAAAAAATGCACTTTTAATGTGATGTCCTAACCGAGGATTTAAAGATATAGTATAAGGAGAGAGCATGGCGGGTCAAATTTAAGTTTTCTCCTGGGCGGGGGTTTCTCTTACAGAAAGATCACTTTTTTCAGATCCCGCTTTGACGTTTTTGTCTGCTGAGCAGTTTTAATATTCATACAGCAGATTGGAAAGCAGGAGAGACGATTTTTGGTCAAACAGAAAGCTAATTTGCGGCTGAAGCAGTTTAGCCTCAGGCTCTTTCAGCTACTGGGGAAAATGAGCTGCAAGATTAGCTGTATGTATAATTCACATACACAGTCAAACACATATACACACGTGTACAAATATGCAAAAACGCATCAGTGGTGTAGACAGATACACACGTGAACAAGGAGAAACTACAGCTTTCTTTAGGACATTATCAGTTAGAATTGTAATGGAATCCTGCCCCTGAGTGATTACACTCAAAATATATACATGTTATTAGACAGTGATGTCACCTAACTTACACGCTGAAGCAGGTAATTGCAGATCTGTAACTCCTACTGACTGATTTCCAGGTTCATGACAGACGTGTTAGTGTCTTCCTGGATGGTCTTGAAGAAGATGGAACCCCATTCGACACACAAGTTCTGTCCAGCAGAGTGTCTGACAGAAATGAAGATGGTGCTGCGATGTGGGTGGGACTCAGCTCCAATGGTAATGGTAACTGATTTATGTTTTTCTTCTTTTTTGGTTCATCAGTATTGGAATATTAAGGCTAATTAAAAACTGAAGTAAACCCTATTTCCTCCTCAGCTATCGTCCTGAACTTATTAAACTAGAACACACACATGCTCATGCTTTGTCTTATCTGTCTCTTTATTTTTGATTTGTCTGTATATCTAAATATTTTGTCAGTGACCACTCCACTTTTATTTCCCTGTTTGCTTTTATCCCTCCCCCTGTAACTACACATCTGTGATTGATTGGTGGTGCCTAGGAGTCGTCTTAGAGTCAATAGGAGAGAAATTGGGAGAAAAATGATATCCGTTCATCTGGAGGGTGATAAACGAGTGTTTTTCTTCTCGTTTATCAGGCATTGATCCCTAGTTCACAGCAGGTAGCATCTGATCAGCTGAAGATCACATCAGCGGTAGTGATCAATAACAGTGATTGGCTCAGAGGAGTGTGCGTGTGTCCGTGTGGTGGTTGAAGCTGGGGGCTGTGTCTGAAATTCAGATCAGTGGATTGATTATGGAAATGCTTATCAGATGTATTGATTAACAACTGTTTTTGGATGGGATTCTGCTAACAGAACACTACAGCATGAAGCTTCATGATCCAGCTGCTGATAAAAGATTGTTGGTAACATTCAAATATTTGGGAACGAAGTATCGTGCACAATATGAATAATGCTGTTCATGTTGTATATAATGTTTCATACTGATTTCTGGGGACCAAGCTGCAATAATCACGTCTCACAATTCAGCTATGGCTCAGGAGTTTTAAAGATGAAGGTAAAAAAAACAATTTAGAAATTATATGCAGATTAATGGAGCCAGTGACAGACTAGATAAACGAAAGAAAAAAGGAATTTCAAGTGTTAGCTGCATTTTACAATACAAATACACAGAAGAAAGACAGTTACAGGAACTGAAACACAGTGAGAGGAGACAGAAACCTACAGAGAAAAGAGAGAATTAAGGCTTATACCTTGCATCATCCCAGTAACAATAGAGAGAGTGCTTTTCAGAGAAAGGCTTAATCCCATTTCCACACGCTAAAGAAATCCTGAGCCAAAGCCTGAGGCTGCACAACCACACACTGTTCTACCACACTTACATCTCATAACACACTCTCACACTCCCTAAATTTTACACACACACACAGACGCCTGCTCACATTGTCGCAGGGCCAAAGATGGGCAAAGCCTCTCTCAGATGGAAGTACACACATTCTTGCAACCATACACTCTTTCTGTTGAGCATGATTTTGGAATCAACTCTAAAGTCCCTAAAAGCACTCTCATGCACACAGACGTAGACGTGGCAGGAGTGCTTGCAGACATTTCTGTCTTCTAAGAGTTGTTGTCACACTAGACAGATGTTTGCTGGATGGTAAAAACTGGCTCTCTTTGGACTGGCATCAACATCTGTTCGTGCCTCATATGTTCTATCCTGTGTTTCCACATTATGGATGTTTGTTTGAGGAGATGTGTTGGGACTTGATCTGGTTTGATGCTTTTTTTCACCACTTGTGTGTCAGAGACAACAGTCTTGGGTCTTTGGGTATTCTCTTGCCTCACGTCCTTCAAACTGATTCATTATTATTATTAACAATTCATCACAATTATATCTTCTTGTTTCGCAAGAAAATCTATGGTTCCTCTTTTATTGACTAGGTTTGATTGTAGATTATAAATATAATATTATGTTAAATTATTATTAATTTTAATTCATCAAATGTTATGAGGAAAAAACCTGGCATTATTCATTGTAAAAGAGTGTAAAACAGTTTCAGCAGACCTAAGCCTGGAAGTAGGAATCTGTATAAAGAAGAATTTAAAATTAATTTGGACATCAACTGGTTATGGATTATGCCATTAGACTTGGAGCAAATGTAGAGGAGTTGGCCTTTGCATCGTGAAGCTGGCCATTCAAAGCAGCCTTGAGCAAACCTCACTTAGCTGGTATCAAAAAACTGATAAGATAATCTACTAAATACTGTGAAATCCTCTCACTCACTGCCTTGAGTACAAACCCATTAACACCTTCTGTATGTTCTTTTCTCCTCCTTTCCTCTCTCTAGGGTCTAATCAGTTCATTGGTTGGATGCAAGACTTTAGATTTTATCCTGCCACCCTGTCCAACAGGTGAGTTACCTTCTGAAAGACGGAGAGAAAGCTTAGGAATTCAAGAAATAAAGAGGAAGAAGCCTTGATTAGTGATAATAAAAGATTGATTCAACAAAGAGGAAGATTTAGAAATGATGAGGGAAACGAGAGGAGAGTGCTCATTGATAAAGGGAGAGACGGTTAAAGGAAAGAAGAGGAAAGCTAATCGTTGCATCTCAAGATCTATACTGCTTTCAGAGGATTTTCCTCAGAATTCAATACAAGGCAATTAGTGTTTTGCTTACCAGTGATATATTGCAGACAGTATGGACGAGGAGCTTTCCAGTTCCTCTCCTGCAGATTGGGGCAAGGCAAAATGAAAGGTTGAATTTTGAGATTGTGTCTTTGATTTTCCATGTTATGCTGAATGTTCTATTTTGCCTCCAAAAGATCAAATCTCAGTATTTTTGCTTGTTGTGCTGTCATTCATGTTGCTCCTTCATAGACATGACAAATTTCAGCTCATTTCTATACATATGTTGTAGTTACAGGTACCAAATAAATATTCATGTTGTTACTATGTCTGCTGTTTTTGTTTTCACAGGGAGATAATGGAGGTGTACTCAGGAGTTCTGCCAAAACTCCATTCACAGTCTGAGTGCCGTTGTCCTCAAACTCACCCAAGAGTACACCCTCTAATTGAAAGGTAGACACATGTTCATTAATTGCTGACTCTTCTTTAGTAGACACATGTTCATTGATTGCTGACTTTTCTTTAGTTTTACACCAGTGCCGTTCAACACATGTTCCTATTCTTTTTTTTTTTTTTTAAACAGATACTGCATCCCCAATGGTGTTGAGGACACCACGAATGACAGAGTGTTAAGACTGAACCTTAATGCCCATCCTCTCAGTTATATGAATGACCAGGATATGGGAACCTCATGGATTTCTAAGATCATGTCCACACAGGAGCTGGACGAAGGAGTCACCATTACATTGGACTTGGCCAATGGACAGTATCAGGTTCTCTCACCAATACAATTAACCATTTACTCTTATTTCTCAGATTTTCCTCCCTCCTATTGTCATGATAATTGCCACGTAGGAATCATTTTGGACACACTGACTGGGCAACTCTGTCTGATTTATGGTGATCGCACGCATGATAATGTGTTTGATCAATTAGCTGTCTCAACCTAGTAACACATTTACAGTTAATAGTCCAAATGTCAGAATTGTTCCAGTGTTGACCTTTGAACAATCTGTGTTTAGGTGCTAAAAATAGTCAGCGTATGATTAAACATAGTTAAATTTGTGAGACCTTTCAGCTTGTATTTAGAGTGCATTTCTGTCCTGGTTTGGTATTTTATAGTGAATACAAATTGTTGCTATTTGAGCTGCTTGAGCTCTGAATTATTGAGCTATTCAGTTGAATTATGAGTTGGATACAGATTGTTGGCCCAGTGAGAACACCAGCATTTTGGGTCAGCATTGTACAAATGGTACATCAGGGCCTTGACTTGTTCATTTCTGGCCTATTTTTGTTTCAAGAGTCTAAACTGGAGACCATTTAGGGGAAGCAGCAGCCTGCCCCTCTGTGTGAACAGTCGTGTCATCCTCTTTGTAAGTGTTTCACACAGAGCTGGATGGGTGCGGAGAGAGAGAGAGAGTTCTGGATTTGGGCGTTGTGGAAACTGGAACTGTCAAAGGACTCGTCCCTCTTCTTTCTGAAGTGTGTATTTGTGTGGGCAGATGGATTTTTGGAGCTGTCCTGACGTTGTAGCTCAACTCAAGTCCCCAGATAAAAGACTCTTTGTGTGTGTGTGTGTGTGTGTGTGTGTGTGTGTGTGTGTGTGTGTGTGTGTGTGTTTTGGTGGCTTAATGCGCTCCCTGCTGTGTAACCCAAAGTCCCAGCTCATGCTGTAGCGGGACAGATAACACAACCACACCTCCACATAGAGACACATACATATTTTATATGACGTAGGAAACTCCTCCTGTGTATTAGTTTAAATTTGTGTTGTGTGACTGGTTATAAAATTTTGTCCAAAACTCTTTTTTTTTTTTTTAGTTAAGTTGAGTTTTGAATTCAACTGTAGAGGTGAATTTGTATAGTAGTCTTAAAGGAAAATATTTATCTGTTCATGTAAGCATTGATGTACTTGCCTAGGCTTCAGATCAGTTTATAGCAAAGATTTGCACCCTTCACTTTCTTATTGCCACCTTCTTTCTCTCTGTCATTCAGGTTTTCCATGTGATAGTTCAGTTCGGGGGCCTCTTGCCTGAGACTGTTTTGATCCAAAGACGCAAGCTTGACCTCGCTGACCTTGACAGCGATACCAGAGCAGAGAAGCCATGGTTAGACTGGCAATACATGGCCCGAAACTGCAGCGTGTTTGAAATGCAGAACAATGGACCTTTACTAAAATCCGACTCAGTCAACTGTATGCAGCTACCAAAGTAAGGGCTATGTGAAAATGTGGAAAATATGTTTTTAATATTTTATTATTCAGTCTTTTGTGGAAATCTTGATTTTGTGATCACAACTGTTAAGGCAAATTCAACCAATCCCTGCGGCTTCATGCAGGTTGGCAAGTTCATTGGATCACTGTGACATATAGGGCTAAAACCACCCACAGATCTTCCTTCCTTGCCTACAACGGTTCTGAGGTGACTTTAACCGCCTTTGTGGCCTTATTGCTGGCCCTTCACCTCCTGGACCCACTGATGCCCAGCATGGTTTACACTCTGCAGAGGGACTGCTTTGTCCTCTGCATCTAACCTCAGTGGGTCTTGGGCATTCCTCCACCAGGCCAGAGTACCTTGCCCTCTTCCTTTCATTTGCCTCCTTGGCATGATCCTTTGAGGGGAGGGTGAGTTCCAAGAGGGCGACCAACATGGAGGCTCTTGAGATCCAGTGCAAACCGCAACAATCTAGCACAATGCATCGAGTGCGGGACAGCAAGTCGGGTGCAAAGAGAAAATAAAACATCTGGGAATTTGTCCCATATTTACAGCGATTGTTTTCAACTGGTCCTAAGTCTTGTGAGGGTCATCTCGCAATCATTTTATACAAGGGCGAAGAAAGACTCGTCATCGACGTACGAAGCCATACCATTATTTATGACATGTCACATCCTTTTGAGAAGGATAATATGTAAAAAAGACATGACATGAAAGCAATTTCCGAAGCAAGAGGAGTGAATGGTTAGTCACTGAAATTACTCAAATTAATGCTTACAGTGTTTAATGTGTATTTCATCTACATAACTATAAAGTGGTAATGTCGCACGGTCGTACGTGATTTCATTTTCAGCGTCCTGTTGGGAGCCGCACAGCGCGGACGCAGATGGTGCAAATTGCCAGACGGCAGAAATCAGTCGGACGGAGGGAGACTCACCACACCCGGTGTAAACCCGGGGTCAGAGTCTACTATACCGTTAGAGACAGCCTCCCAGTGCAGAGCCACGTGTTCTCCTTATGTGTTCATGTTCTTCGTGCTCATGGCCTTAAAAATAGAAGAGATTAAGCAAAAATTACGGGCAGGACTTAGCAAAACAATACATTAACGTGTGATATTGCAATTAAATACATATTTATGTATGATTTATGCGTGCACGTGGTGAAATGTGTAAAACACAAATAGAAAGAGAAGAGACAGACACATATAGGCACTCTCACAGTGACTTGTTTTCTAACGCAAACCACACTCAGTCCTGCAAAGTCTCGCAATCGTTAACGTGCTTTTGATTGGCGCCAGACTTTGACCCTAGTCTTCACATGTTCACACACTAAAATCTGGCATAGCTGCTTGTATTCAGGTCTTGGTTGGCACAAGATGGAACATATGACTAGATCACAGTGATCATTTAATCACTGCTTATTTTTCAGTTGTTTTTCTGCTTGACTGTTGATCACATGCAATCCTTCCTGGAGCTGTCATACATATCAGTTCAATTGGCATGAGAGCAACTGAACCTCACGTTGGCACCATTACAGCACATGCTGTGACATTAGCATAATAGGGTTAATATCGAAAGGAGCATTGACGTTATCTGCATTGATCTGAATGTGCACACAATTTTTCTTTGCTCTGTTTTTATCGCATAACATTTATTAAAGTCTACAAGAGATGTTTTTTCCACTATGCCGTGTCTAGCAATTTCATTTCAAGCAGAACCCACTCATTTGAGGTATTTTCAAGAGTAAAGTGAGATAGTGATCCTTTTGTGTCTGATAAAATACCAGTTAACAAGTGAAATGTAGACTTGTTGTCATCCAATACCCTTGATAATTGCAATAAAGGTTTTAATAATTTTTTTTTTTTTTTTTTTTAATTATTACCGGTATGCTGCTTCAGTAACAAAGCATTAGAACCCCATACATTTTATGTTTGATGTATTGAAAAGTGGGGAATATTTGCATTTGCCTCTTTGTGTAATTGAAATGTTTTCTTATATCTATACTTAACGAGTGTAATGTGTAAATCTGTTCCAGAGATGTGCCCTTCTCTGGGGGTAACATCACTTTCAGCCTGTTGACCCCAGAGCCAAACCTCAGACCAGGCTACAATGACTTTTACAACAATCCAGCTCTACAGAAGATGGTCCATGCCACCTGGGTCAGAATTCATCTGAGTGGACAGTACTACACCAGAGAATCCACAGTGAGCCAGCGACACAGATACTATGCCATCAAGGAAATCACAATCAGTGGCAGGTGAGGATCCACACATATTAAAATATCCATCTGCGTTTTGTTTTGTGATAATTTCATCTGTACCTGTCCATGTTATCTTCAGGAGAATTTGAATTCTAACACATGTATTTTTAGCATACATTGTTTCTGTACTCCAGCCTCCCTGGCAAGGTCTATTCGGGGGTACTGGAGAGAAGGGTCCGTCGGATAGTTGAACCTCAGATTCAGGAGGAGCAGTGCGGTTTTCGTCCTGGACATGGAACTGTGGACCAGCTCTATACCCTCAGCAGGGTCCTTGAGGGTGCGTGGGAGTTTGCCCAATCAGTCCACATGTGTTTTGTGGATTTGGAGAAGGCATTCGACCGTGTGCCTCGGGGAATCCTGTGGGGGGTTCTCCGGGAGTATGGGGTGTCGGGGCCCCCTGATACGGGCCGTCCGCTCCCTGTATGACCGGTGTCAGAGCTTGGTCCGCATTGCCGGTAGTAACTCGAACTCGTTTCTGGTGAAGGTTGGACTCCGCCAGGGCTGCCCTTTGTCACCGATTCTGTACATAACTTTTATGGACAGAATTTCTAGGCGCAGCTGTGGTGTTGAGGGGGTCCGGTTTGGTGGCCTCAGGATCGGGTCTCTGCTCTTTGCAGATGATGTGGTCTTGTTGGCTTCATCAGTCCGTGACCTCCAGCTCTCGCTGGACCAGTTCGCAACCGGGTGTGAAGCGGCCGGGATGAGAATCAGCGCCTCCAAATCTGAGGCCATGGTTCTCAGCCGGGAAAAGGTGGAGTGCTTTCTCCGGGTCGGGGAGGGGATCCTCCCCCAAGTGGAGGAGTTCAAGTACCTCGGGGTCTTGTTCACGAGTGAGGGAAGAATGGAGCGGGACAGGCGGACAGGCGGATCGGTGCGGCGTCCGCAGTAATGCGGACTCTGCACCGGTCCGTTGTGGTGAAGAGAGAGCTGAGCCGAAAGGCGAAGCTCTCGATTTAGCGGTCAGTCTTCGCTCCTACCCTCACCTATGGTCATGAGTTTTGGGTAGTGACCGAAAGAACGAGATCGCGGGTACAAGCGGCCGAGATGAGTTTCCTTCGCAGGGTGGCTGGGCTCTCCCTTAGAGATGTGGTGAGGAGCTCTGCCATCTGGGAGGAGCTCGGAGTAGAGCTGCATTGAGAAGAGCCAGATGAGGTGGCTCGGGCACCTAGTAAGGATGCCTCCCGGACGCCTGCCTGGTGAGGTGTTCATGGCACGTCCCTCCAGTAGGAGGCCCCCGGAAAGACCCAGGACACACTGGAGGGACTATGTCTCTCGGCTGGCCTGGGAATGCCTCCTCAGATCCCCCCGGAAGAGCTGGATGAAGTGGCTGGGGAGAGGGAAGTCTGGGCTTCCCTGCTTAGGCTGCTGCCCCCGCGACCTGTCCCTGGATAAGCGGCAGAAAATGGATGGATGGATGGATGTTTCTGTACTTTTATTGTTTGTTGCCATTGGTGTATGTATCCCACTGACAGGATAAAAATTTGACTCCAGGGAGATCCAGACTTTCCACTGAGTACCTTTCATAACCTGTTTTCAATTCAGTTTTTTGATGAACAAAGTACCTTTATTTGTTTGGAAACCAGCATAGTTGTATTGTGTTAAACAGTGACCTGCATTCCTTTTTTACAATTAACTGTTGTAATTGTTTAAAAGAAAATGTTGTAGGTCTTTTCGGTGCTGATTTGTTAAAAATATGTGAGACCAATTCAATATTGAGGAAAGTATTTAGACCTAAACGGCTGAGATCTAGCAAAGCTTTCTGAGAATAACTGTGAACACATCTCTTCATTAGACTGACAGAAGCGACTGTTTTTTTTTCATGACTGTGGTAATTATAGGATTATGTGTGAGGAAATCATCTCTAACTTTCTGTCTTCCTCCCCCTTCCCTCTAAGCTGTTTTAATTAGTAGCTTGTTACAGTGAAGTGGGGAAACAGATTTACTGCTGCTGAAATTTCATCTCTGTGTATTTTTCATCAGTCTTTCTCCTCCCCCTCCCTTCCAGTCTCACTCTATCTCTCCTGTCTTCTTTTTCTTTTTTTTTTATAAACCATGTGAATAAGCAAGTTGGGGTTATTAAGCAAGTTATTAAGCAAGTGCTTAATAATGAATCAGATGAGTTTAAGGTGCCCTAATGACCAGTATAAAACCATTCCTATATACGTTATAAAGGCTTGTCTAAAACATGTTCCCTGAAAAATGTATGTTTTTTTTTTAATCCACCAAATAAAAGAAAAATCAAATAGCTGTAATTGGATTTAGGATGGAGGAAATGGAGGGCTAAAACTCACCACATATGACAAGTTCAACAGCGCAAGTTTGCACCTTTGGCATTCCATTGTGGTTATATCGTTTTTTTAGTTTTCTTTTTTTATTTCATGAAGTCACATCTTGGATTGTTGGTTGTCTTGTATTTATTTAAAGAAACATTTGGAACCCTTACAAATGGAGCCCTGTCTCACGTAGTGTCTTCAGAACAGAGCATTAAAAGCCTGAACTACGGTTGTTTTATATTGTGATGACACCGTTGCTTGTTTTCTCTTTCAAACATGAACAGTGGTTAATCTAAGTTAGTGGTATGCCATGTGTCCTATAGATGTAAACTATTTATTGTATTTTCTCTTTGTTTGACCCTTTGAATTGAAATAATTTGAAGCATTCTAAAATCGGAGTAGTTCTGTGGTCCTCTGCATGAATCATACCTGAGTCTTTCCCTCTCTGTCATCTGGCCAGATGTGAGTGTCATGGCCATGCCAACCATTGTGATACCAGTGGGACTCCCTACCGTTGTTTGTGCACACCTGAAAGCCACACAGAGGGAGATAATGTGAGTATTAAGGGATGACAAAACCTCATGAAAAGGATTTCCCAATCAGTTGCTATTTATATTCAGACATTTTTATTTGAAGTTGCACATTTTATATTTTTATACCATAAAAGAGCTATCTCCTTGTGGTCTGTAATGAGAAAGAGAGAAGGCTTCTTTAAATCCGCAAACACACACAGACACACACATGTATTTACACTTGTAATCTTTGCGAGGACTCCCACTGAGTCCCCAGGTCCTTAACCCAGCCATCACTTACTAAATGCCTAACCATAACCCCAACCCTGATCCTAACCTAACCTGAACAATGTTCTTTCAAATTAGGCATCTCTTGACTTTTCTTGACTTTATTTAATCAGAAGATTAAATAAAGAAGAACTAATTAAAAGAAGAACTAGATTTTGTGTATATAAATAAATGAGTTTTAATGTTTGGATAATCTGTTCCTTTTACTTCAGCTCAGGACCGGCCCTTTGGTCCCACCAAACCTGATTCAACCTGTCAGCTAATAGTAGACATCACCCTAAAACCATCCATTTGGTCAGCAGTAAAAAGTTCACTCTGACTGCTCCACATTACTATAGCACAGGACAGCCTGCATTATTCACTACTTATGTATCATTCATGCACCTGTGTGTGTGTGTGTGCGCGCGCGCGTGCGTGCGTGCGTGCGTGGATGTGTGTGTGACAGTGAGAGGCTACAGCAGACATCAATGAAGAAGTACAGCTGTTGTTAAATCGTTTGTCTTGTTGACTCTCAAAAACCTCCTACACACAGCCTAATATTAACTCTCTACAAATAGTTGAACTCTTGAATAAACTAAAAGTTATCAGAGGAAGTACTTCTGCAGTCACACACTCACACACACACACATTGTGAAATACAGTATACTGTATGTCATCACACACTGATTCTGTAAAAAAAAAAAAACTTTCTGCTCATTTCTTTATTTCTGTCTCCGTCCCTGTGCCACCTTTGCCGGTTTCTCTTTGTCGATTGCTTTCTTTTCCTTATACCAAGACTTTCTCTCTGGAGCTTTGGTTTAAATAACATCTGAAATCGACTAGAACAATGACATTCCCTCAGCATGCATCACTAATGAGTTCTTCTCTCTTTGGCTTTTGCTCCTTCTCACCATCTTCCCGTCACTTAATTTCTTGCATATTAAGTATTTAAAACATTCGTGTTTGTCTGTTTTCTCATGTTATCCCCTTTTATCCCTTTTCTCTAAGTTTCTCATTGTTCTGATCAATCTTCTGGGCAACTGAAAAAAAAAGTGTTCTTTTGATTCTTTTGAACGTTATATATTTGCACAGGCAGGCCAAAAATATTTGCATCAAAAGATGAGGGTATGCCTCACTCTGTCCTGTTCCCTCTCTCTCTCGCACCATCGCTGTGTCTTTGTCATGTGCAATCTTCCCTCCACCCTGCCCATGCCATCTGAGTGAATATTCAGGACCTTTCTTCTGTCTCTGTGATATTGGAGCATAAAAGGCTGTGGGGAATATTAGCCTTTAATATTGCATGTGGTCTGTTGACTCGGCTCGGCCGAGCACCGTGACGGATGTTGTACTAATCTGCAGAATTTCCTCAGTGACATTAAAGTGACAGAAATGCTCAGACATGTGTCAAGATGATCAACGGGGGCTTTGGGAAACACACTCTTAAACTCTCATGCGCACACTTAGATACACGTGCACACACTTAACTCTTCCACTTTTTCATTCCATCCTTTGAATCTTTATGTGCACTCTATCAGACTTGATCTCTCACTCTGTCACTCTCGCTCTGTACGTTCTTCATATCACCTATGTCTTGAAAGCTGCGTAATATGCAGTAATGTTTCGTACATCACATCATACAATCTATTTTCTGTTTTGTTTCTGTCTATTTGTCTTGAATTCTGTAGTCAGAGACTACAGACATAGAAGAGTAACGTCTCTGTATGTCAGGGCAGTTATATGATTTGCCGATAGTTGGCTGACTGGATGAAACAGCTCAGTTATATTGTCATGAAATGAATCACAGGTTGTGATTTTATTTTGCATTATTTACAGTGAATAGTGTGCACCTTGTGCACATTACAGACATTCTCGATTATCAAAAATGGACGTTTTGTGTTTCTGTGATTGCATCAGCGTCTCTGTGACGTTTATGGCTAGTGACGTTAAGTAGCGATGTTCAGGATGTCTGTTGCTAAAGTCTGCAGCAACAGCAAATTTTCGCCTGTGTTGGGGTTAACCAGGTTAACTTCAGATACTCAAACACATCTGCGTGCACACAAAAATTCTCACAAATGCACATCAGTAGCACGACCTTTCCAGAGAGAGTGCGAAATTGGTCGTGGCATTTAGAATAAGATGGGTTGCCCCTGTAGATTACCACACACACACGCACACACAAGTGACAAGAACATAGCCATGAATGTCAACATACATTTGTGTTTCCTCCTTCTCACTCAGTAGGTTTTGTAGAAACATTCACAGGGAAAGATGCTCATATGCTACCAATACACACACTCTCTTATCTCAGACACACAAACATAATAATAATAATAATAATAATAATAATGTATAAAAAGTATTTTCAGTCTCAAATTACCCCTTTTTTATGCATACATTTGCATGATTTGTCCAGAAAGATAAAAGCAAGAGAAATAAAACAGTGTGCACTAAATCTATAGTGTGCTCTTTTTTTAACTGCTGGTACTGTATACTGACGATGGTGTGCTATGGAAACCTTTTGTATGTTGAAGAGAATGAACGTGTGCAGTTTTCTTTTAACTCCCAAACAGCGGTCCCTCGACTAATTAGCAGGCTGTGAGAGAAGGAAGGTAATTCAATGTTGAATGAAAAGAAAAGAGATGGAAGGGGAAAAATCCTTTCCCTTTAATTTGGTATGGTAATATTTCCTGCTCACATACTCACCGTGGCCATGAGAACAAGTGGTTGAGGGGACGACGGAGACTGTGAGGAAGCGGAGAAATGGGAAGCCCAGAGAGATGTTCAGCCTGCTGCTTTTTAGAAAAAGAAAGGATAGAGGAGGGATGAAGAATGAAAATGGAGGAGGCACAGAGATATGGAAGATGTGAAAAGAAAGTAAACAGAAGAACTTTATCTTGCATGTTGACATTTTGTCTGGTTCTAACAACTTCAAAGGTCTGTGAAGGGGTTAGACATTCAGTTGTTAAAGTTAGGGTAAGGGGCCTGGGAATCTATCGGGTTATTAAGAATCCTCAAAAAGAGAGTTTAAAAATGTATGTGTGTATGAGATCTCCAGAGAATCAATTGAGAACCAAAATGACCAAGAGACAATTGAATTTTCAATAATGTAGTTTCGGTGAGAAAACCAAATTTGTCCTCTGGGTGGGCATTTTGCCATCTCTCTTCCAAAAATTCTGCTGTGGACACTTGTTTCAGAGTGGTAACAGAAATTTAGTTTCAGAAATACTACATTGCCAAAAGTCTTCACTCACCCATCCAAATAATCAGAATCAGGTGTTCCAATCACTTCCATGGCCACAGGTGTATAAAATCAAGCACCTAGACATGCAGACTGTTTTTACAAACATTTGTGAAAGAATGGGTCGCTCTCAGGAGCTCTGTGAATTCCAGCGTGGAACTGTGATAGGATGCCACCTGTGCAACAAATCCAGTTGTGAAATTTCCTCGCTCCTAAATAATCCACAGTCAACTGTCAGCTGTATTATAAGAACGTGGAAGTGTTTGGGAATGACAGCAACTCAGCCACGAAGTGGTAGGCAACATAACTCGACGGAGCGAGGTCAGCAGATGCTGAGGTGCATAGTGCGAAGAGGTCACCAACTTTCTGCAGAGTCAATCGCTACAGACCTCCAAACTTCATGTGGCCTTCAGATTAGCTCATGAACGGTGCACAGAGCTTCATGGGTTTCCATGGCCAAGCAGCTGCATCCTAGCCATACATCACCAAGTGCAATGCAAAGCGTCGGATGCAGTGGTGTAAAGCACGCCGCCACTGGACTCTAGAGCAGTGGAGACGCGTTCTCTGGAGTGACGAATCGCGCTTTTCCATCTGGCAATCTGTTGGACGAGTCTGGGTTTGGTGGTTGCCAGGAGAACGATACTTGCCGGACTGCATTGTGCCAAGTGTAAAGTTTGGTGGAGGGGGGATTATGGTGTGGGGTTATTTTCAGGAGCTGGGCTTGGCTCCTTAGTTCCAATGAAAAGAACTCTGAATGCTTCAGCATACCAAAACATTTTGGACAATTCCATGCTCCCAACTTTGTGGGAACACTTTGGAGCTGGCCCCTTCCTGTTCCAACATGATTGTGCACCAGTTCACAAAGCAAGGTCCATAAAGACGTGGATGACAGAGTCTGGTGTGGATGAACTTGACTGGCCTACAGAGTCCTGACCTCAACCCGACAGAACACCTTTGGGATGAATTAGAGCGGCGACTGAGAGCCAGGCCTTCTCATCCAACATCAGTGTGTGACCTCACAAATGCGCTTCTGGAAGAATGGTCAAAAATTTCCATAAACACACTCCTAAACCTTGTGGACAGCCTTCCCAGAAGAGTTGAAGCTGTTGTAGCTGCTAAGGGTGGACCGACGTCACATTGAACCCTATGGATTAGGAATGGGATGTCACTTAAGTTCATATGCAAGTCAAGGCAGATGAGCAAATACTTTTGGCAATTTAGTGGTATATCGACGCTTACTTTATCCTCTTGTTTCTGCCCCATGTCTTCACACAGCTGTGGATTTTTTCTCCTTTTGACAGTCATCTTTCCTTCATCCCAGTGAAAATGTTCAATTTAAATAAGGACCCTTTTTTCTAAGATTTGCGTAATTTTACAAATCTTCCTCCTTTCCTGCATATATACAGTAGGAGTTGATTCTTCATATTTCCATCTGTGTCACCTCCCTCTCTCTCTCTCCACTGTGAAACATAATGTGCCAAATAAAATGGGCCCAGTGCAGGCCTGTGTGTGCCACGCATGGGACGAACACCTGTGTTTTTTTTAAATATATTTTTAATCCCGCCATTTGATGCCCCCCTTGTCCACCATAATTTGTACTGACTGCTGAACAAAATCAAAGGATCTGTGCTTGCTGCTTTCTGTCTCCGCTGTTCTGTTCTGCAGAAAAAAAAAATCATTTTTTATGTCAATTTTCCCCAGTTCCTCCTCCCCTGCACCCACCTGGGTATGTTTATTCTGACATGAAAGTGGACCCTTCTCTGAGCTCTGCCTGTTGTAATTCAGTCCTCATTAGCAGCCTGATTTTCCCTCGACTGTGTGTGTGTGTGTGTGTGTGTGTGTGTGTGTGTGTGTGGTAATCTACAGGGGCAACCCACCTCACTGCACACCTTACTCACTTCCAACACAGTTCATTCTTCATAACACACACATACAAGGATTTAAATATTTTTACTATAGAACATTGAAATGCAACAAGGTTTATTGGTATAAAATTGGTAAGCTGTGGTTAAATATGTTACTAATCATTGTGCAGTTTTTAATATTTTTTTCCCCAGTTTCAGGTTTATATTTGCACAAAGCATAAACTGTGTTTGATCAATAAAAATAATA
This sequence comes from Pao palembangensis, assembly GCA_015343265.1. Classification (NCBI taxonomy): domain Eukaryota; kingdom Metazoa; phylum Chordata; class Actinopteri; order Tetraodontiformes; family Tetraodontidae; genus Pao; species Pao palembangensis. The sequence goes on from CM027081.1 coordinate 7,738,502, forward strand.
CTACATGATACTGGAAAACAAATTCTAAACATAATCATCATTGTCATTATGTCATAATCTTGGAATGTCTAATGTTGCCCTCCGCTCCCATGTTGCCAAATTCCACATGAAACATCTGTTCAGTGCATCGTGTAGTGTATTTCCAAAATATTAGAAATATTTTATGACACCACTCATCCTTTCTACAAGGATACAAACCAAAAGAACCAGGTGTAAAATTGCAAGAGTCTTTGGTATGAATGTTAAATTTGGCCATCAAGTTAATTAGAATTTCAAGTACTTTCTAATGTCTTAGAATTGCATGATCTCGTGGGAGGAATAGTTCTCGCTTGGTTTTGTGATCTAGATGGCACAGCATCAGAAATGCATCTAGTGGGCGACCATATGCGCCGTCAGTCGCTCAAGATTCACAGCGCTGTGCAGCTCTGCATGGACACTTTCAGTGGAATCCCAGCTTAAGTGTGGTGGAAGGCAGCCCTGAACCTCAATTTGACTGCTTTTCTGAAACAAACTGTCAAATTGTAGTTGATAGTGACAACATATAAGATAAACAGAACTGATTCAAATATGGACTTAATCATGCAAGATAAAAATGGACATTATACCATGACTCTTTGATCACATTAATAGTGCAACTAAAGTGATTTAAAATGCGGCTCTGGGGGAATTAGATCAAGGCCAACAACCAAAGGAGCAATTGTTGGAATAAAGATTTACAAGAGAAACACTCATAGCACAGACAGGTGATGATGCAGCAACTTCCTGCAGTGTTGACAGTGTGTCAGACTGGCTCATTTAACTAATCTCTTGTTATTAAAACTCTCCCTCTCCTTCTCTTGGGTCTTTTTCTACCCTCCCTCATGTTATGATTATTAATTAAGATTAAGTTTGCTTTTGCCATCTTTCAGCAATGTTTAATGGTTAGCCTTATCGTCCTTTTAGCTCCAAAACAGTTTCTCATTTTATTCTTTTATCCTGACAGAACATCATTAATCTTCATCATAAAACTCAAACAGGTTCAGTTTGTCTCCCAGTTTCATTTAAGGAACTTCATTTTGATCAGTCCATTAAAAATACAGCCACTATAAAATTGAAACACCCTTTTAACTCTTATTCACAGTTTATTAAAGTAGAAGGTGAGAATGAAACGTAAGCTTTGATTTAAAACAAATCTAAACAAATGTAATGTTTACAGACAGCTTTACCTGCCATGTTTTTTATGCTTATCTAGCTTGGTGCCAAAGTATTTCAAACGTAAAGAGTTTCATCTAACATAAAAAGTTTAATTTCACTAAACTCTAATCACACCGTTGTTAGAATACAGTTTGAAAAGAGAAATGTATGTCTGCATATCTTATACACAGTTTGTAATTGTCTTTCATCAGTGCCAGCGTTGTGCAGCCCTCTACAATGACAAGCCATTCAGGTCAGGTGACCAGCTCCAGCCTATGAACTGCCGGCCTTGCCAGTGTCACAGCCACGCCCTCTCGTGTCATTATGATGTGACAGCTGATGACCAACCAGATGAGCACTATCGAGGAGGAGGAGGCATCTGTGACAACTGCAGTAACAACACCACAGGTGAGGTGCTACAGGTAAACCTCCTTTCTGAGACGGCCTGAACCTCAGCTTGATCGAACACTGTTTCTGTCCCTTTCTTTTGTCAGGGAAGAACTGCGAGCTGTGTATCAGTGGGTTTTTCAGGCTAGAGGGATCTGACCCCACATCAGCTAACGTGTGTCAACCATGCGAATGTAATATTGCTGGAACAGCCAACAGCAGCGTCATTTGCGCTCAGGTCCTCTCGAAAACACCTGGTCAACCATTGTAACTTCAGTTTTGCTCTTTTAGATGACTTTAGGGGCCCATAACCCCTGTTTTTTTGTTTTTTGTTTTTTTCTGTGTCCTTGTTTCTCACCTGCAGGTAGGAGGTCAATGTCAGTGTAAGGTTGCAGTAACAGGTCGTCAGTGTGAAAACTGCTTGCCTGGTTGGTATGGTCTTAAAGCCTCAAATTCAAATGGCTGCATCCGCTGTAACTGCAGCGAAGTTGGCGCCATCAACACTTCAGCAGGAGCTCCCAGTTGCGACCAGAAGACGGGTCAGTGCCAGTGTAAAGCCCATGTCACAGGTAAATGGAGATTCTTCTCATTGCTGAATATATCATGTCAGTAGAACTTACATATTCAGTAATGCCAGAGTGTAAATATTGCAGTCATAATATTATTCTAAATTCTTTTAATTTTTTTCTGCTTTGTTTCTTTTCACATTCACTTTTCTGCGTTCATCTTCCTCCATCATACTAGCTGCATTTTTATAAGCTTGTCCTAAATCAGGCACTCACATTTCTGTCTCCCTCTGATTGTCCAGATGTATTAATGCGAGTTTCTAGAGTGAAATATAATCTCACAGCAGTTTCAGATATATGTACAAGTTATATTTTATATTTTTATAGTAATGGAATAAGATTGATTATCCATATCCTGTCTTTTGGTGTTTGAATGTGTTAAGATTATGTCCATTTGGACTCAAGGAAGATTGATTAGAAGTTGATGTTCAAAGGTCACTGAAACCTAAAATCAGCCTCATTCTCATTAACACAATATTTAGTGCCTGGACAGAATTTCACCTGGGACAAACGTCTGCTTGGATTTAAGCCCGCGCTACCAAAAAATTGATCAAATGTCAGGGACACTGTGACCTCATAAAACAAGGTTTAGCTTGCTAAAGTATTCAACTAATTATGACATTCTTTTACACTTTTCTCTGTGGATTCATGATGTTCTGCCAATACCACTCTGTCAATTCCACAGACCGTTGTAGCTCATGCATTTTTTTTTTTTTTTTTTTTTTTTAATATACTGATTACATTAACAGCAATATATATTTGGATGTGTCGTATTAGTTCAATGATGGTAAGAACTGTCTTTTTAATGTGTGTATTTTTTTAAATTTACATTTAAAGTGTGACAGACATCTATCAAACTATCCTTATAGATCCATTAACAGCAAGCAATGTCATCATATTTGGTGATTTAATTAAGATAAGACAGCATTTAATTTAATTTAAAGTGTATTTAAAAGTTAATTGAAATAAATAGCAACACTGTCATCAGATATTGATGTTGTACCACAGCAGAAGCAGAACTGCAAAATACCTGGTTACTGACTTAGAATTGTGCCCAAGTACATCATTGATAGCTTTTTCTTTTTTCATTTGAAAAGCTTCTCTGATTAATTGCCTAGTAATATTATCTTAATTAATATAGAGGCACAGCTGCTCTTTGGGATGATCACAAACTCAAAAGTGGATATACTCAATGTACACACAAGAACAAGCTTGTATACACACCGACATAAGCACACAAATGCATCCATATCCCAAAGTGTTCTGCCAACCAAAATAAACAGGCTTTTCTGCTGCCGGTGCTTCCAGCCGTTGTGCTTCTCTTTGTGATAAATGGTTTCACTCTCTCCCCTGTGTGTCTTTGAAGAGCAAGCTCGTATGAAATGCAAAACCAGCCAATGCGGCGCAGCTCGTCGCATCTTGGTTATTGCTAAGCTGCACTATCAAGGGCCCATAGTTGTGTGTGTGTGTGAGGGCAGACGTGTATGTGAAATGGTGAATGTGAGTAAGGGTGTCTGTTCAGGAAGTGACAGTGACTGAATGTGCCTATGCGTTCATGTACTTTGGTCCTTACTTAATGTAAGTAATGTTCAGTTCCGCTATATGTGTGCATGTGTGCTGGGGTTTGCTTGTATTGATGCACAAATGCATGCCATTAAGGGCTTAGCTAGTATTTAATTATCTAAATCAGTGCCAAAATGATCAAATCACAGGGCTTCAGCCCTTGTGTTTTTAAACACTCCTTCCTACAAGACTCGCTTGCTCTTCCCCCTTCCGTCCTTGTTTGTTTTGGTCGCTCCCATAGGTATTTTTCGAAAATGAGATTTGATTATGGCAATTTATTACCACCAAGCTGATACTTTTAGTAGAGCAATGGCAGATGAGCTTCAGAAGGACGGAATTGAAATACATGCATGCACATAGGTAGGCACATGTGTACGCACATGCACACTCATAACAAGGTGCCAGAGTGCAGTGTGTACATAATAGTGTTTGAAATGGTGATGCATGAGCCTGTTAACCAGCTGGCTGCTGATAAAAGGGCTGGGCCATGTCCCGATAGAACACACGTGTGCACGCGCACAGGTGCACCTACCAACACAAAATTACCTCCACCCTGCCCAATCTAATATCTTCTATTACATTTCGTTCATTAATGGTCTCAGTTTCCTCTTCTTTTTATTGTCTCCTTATTTCCTGTGGTTCAGTCCCAGTTTTTTTGTTGTTGTTTATGTTGGATCTTACAAAATTAGCTTTAAAAACATCTTTTACCCATTTGGAAATCTGATTTGTAAAACTGGGACTAAATAGAAACTAAAATATGATCTGTCAGGAGGAATACATTCATATCTATAAAGTCATTAAAGTGGGCAGACTGTGGGAAATGCCAAGTGTGTACCACACACAGTTCACGCTGACACACAGGCACCCCGTTCCTGTGCGTGAGCACACATTCATACCCCCCACCTACCAACACACGCTCCCTCGTAAACGGCTGTGGTGACTGTGTTGCCCCAAGGCATCCATTTAGGGACAGATTGCCTGTCATGGAATACGTATGGCATATTCAAATAAGCCCTGCTCGCTCACACTACATATCATAGTTTAACTAGCCTTGTGGCCTAGCACTGCTTGGGTAGCCATTAAAATTTAAAAATCCAGCAGTCTGTTCATTTTCAATGAAATATGTTTAAAAGAAATACAGCGTTAGATGATGTTTGACGTTTTCTGTGGTCCAAGAAACCAGAACTGTGACTGGTCACCAAATAGCTCATTACTAATTAACAGTCATTTAGATATATGAAGTTATTTATTCTCTGAACTTTAACTGTGTGCTGCAATGAAAAATACAGTTTTTAAATCCTTAAATTTGCAAGTACCATTTTTGCTTTTTGACAATTAGTTATGTTTGGAATGGTAAAATTTTTAGAAAAAGATATATTAAATAATAAAAAACATAGGAAGAATAACAAATATCCTTTTTGTAATTTTAAAACAACATTTGAAAGAAAAAATATGCATACCTATATCCATCTCTCACACCCCATCCCTCTTTTTCCCTCCATTCTTGTAGTTTCTTAATTTATTTATTTTCTCACTTAGTGAAATTAAGTGTTTGGCCTGAGGTGAGTGATCCATCATCTGTAGAGGGCCTGGCCCTAATGATGGCAGTTTTATACACTCACCTACCATCTTTCTCTCTTATACTCACACACATGCACACACACACATACACACACTTACCTGCAGAATGAGGGTAAATGCTAGATGTGGAACAAGCATCAGTTCACTTTTCAGATTTTTTTTTTTTTCTCAACAGGTCCCAACTCTCTCATGTTCATCCTCTCAGCCTTTCATTTCCTTCCTTTCTCTCTCTTTTTTCCTTCAGGTCTTTCTTGTGACCGTTGTGAGTTTGGTTATTGGAACCTGTCCCACCCAGATGGCTGCATCCCGTGTGACTGCGACCCCCTCGGTTCCCTCAGTCCATTCTGTGAGCCAGAGGGGGGGCAGTGTGAGTGTAAAGCTGGTGTGGGAGGTCGGCGCTGTGATTCTTGCGGCAGAGGTTCATATGGTTTAAAGCTGCAGGGATCATGTTCCTCCTGCAACTGTTCGAATGAAGGGGCATTACCTGGAACCAACTGTGATCCTCACTCAGGGCAATGTGTGTGTAAGGCAAGTTAAAAAGTTATATTTATATAGATAAAGATATTTTTATATTCAGTGCTATCCTGTAAACATGAAGACATTTGGGAATTATGACTATCAATTATGATTATAAGTTTATCGAATAACAACTTAAGTTACACAGCACAAGCACTTAAATCACATCTCCTAGACCTAGATGAATGAAGTACTCCATTTGAAAATCTTTATTGATTAGTGTGTAATTCATTGTGGATGATCAGTGAAAATCCAGATCATTAACCCACTGAGGACTGGATTCCAGATTATACTCATGGGCTCACAGGCCCATCATAATGTGTGTATGACCTCCACGTGCCTATGTGCACTCTCTACAATGTCTGAGCATGCTGCTGATGAGACAACAGATACTCTGATGGGGGATCGCCATTAGGTCCTGGACAGTTTGTATTGCAGCATGGCGGTAGTAGATGCAATAGTACATGATGTCCAGAGGTGCTTTATTGGATACAGGTGTGGGGAGTGGGTGGGCTCGTCAACAGCATCAACACCTTTGCCATCCAGGAACTAATGACACACTCCAGATACATGAGGCCAAGGATTGTCTTGCACCTGAGGAACCCAGCAGGTCTGTTCGGGCCTCTGAGGACATGCCTCCCCAGAATATCACTGACCCACCAAAGCCATCATGCTGAAGGCATGCAGCAGAACATTTCCCCCAAATTTTCCAGAGTCTCTGGTAGCTCTCCTTCTGTTCCTCCTTGCACAAAGAGGCAGATAGTGGGCCTGCAGCTGGGTTGTTGCTCTCCTAAAGCACAGGCACCTCTCCTGGTGTACTAGCCTCACTAGTATCTCATCCACACTCCTGACCTCCTGATTTGCTGACAGCAGATAGTGCTTCTCGCTACCACCAGTGGTAATGGCTCTGGACAATGTGAGAATAGCCCAAAAGTCTGTTTAAATGTTTTTAGGGTGTTCTGAAAACAGGCGCCATCCTCTTTAATATGGCTTCTTTTATTTATTATATATATATATATATATATATATATATATATATATATATATATATGCCATGTCTTCCGTTTATAGGAACATGTGGAAGGCCGTTTCTGTGACACTTGTCGTCATGGTTACCACACACTGGAGCGACGAAACTCACTGGGCTGTCTACCTTGTGTATGTGACATCTATGGTACTGTGCCAGGCGGGATGTGCGATGAGTGGACTGGACAGTGCCCATGCCGAGAGGGAGTTCAGGGCTCACAGTGTACTAACTGTTCCCCCAACTACTACAACAGGAGTGTAAACTCTCAGAGTAAGAGAAGTGCATGAGTCATCCAAATTTAGATCTCTCTGTGTGCAACTGGACTGTAAGGTTTCCTTAAGGAAGTTTCGGCCTCTCTCCAGAAGGCTTCTTCAGTTCTAAACTTGCTGGGGGCAGAGCTTGAAAATATAGCTCTTGTGGACCATTGGCATAATGACCCCTGAGAGTCGTCGGCAGGGTCTTTCACCTAGTTTCAGTTTGGGTGCTTGCCCTTTGTCTGTTGGGTCACATGGTAATGAGTCACCAGGTCTTGTCAAACGGTGTGAACGTTTGGATTGTTGAGAGAGTGGAGGACTGCATTGTACGTGGGTGATAGAAAGTGCCTTAGTCCACCACCTCTGTTTAAAGACGTTTTTTCCAACTTGATGTGGATGACAGGACTCAGGTGTACTGCTGAGTCCTGTCATGAAGAAGTGGCACGTCTGTGTTGGGCCATTCGTTTATGGAGGGGCTGACATTCCAGTACGGTTCAAACCCTCCAACACACTCAGACAGAAACTGGTACACCCAAAGGACAAGACACCAAGACACAAACAAAGTAATGTTGTCTATGCTGTACAGGAGGAATGCAAAGAACTGTATATTGGGGAAACAAAACAGCCCCTTCATAAATGAATGGCCCAACACCGATGTACCACTTCTTCAGGACTCAGCAGTACACCTACACCTAAAAGAAAGCAGACACTCCTTTGAGGACAGTCAAGTATTGGCCAGAGAAGATCGCTGGTTTGAGAGGGGTGTCAAGGAAGCCATCCACGTCAAGTTGGAAAAATCATCTTTAAACGGGGTGGTGGACTAAGGCACTTTATATCACCCACGTACAATGCAGTCCTCCACTCTTTTCATCAACAATCCAAATGTTTACACCGTTTGACAAGACCTGGTGACTCATTACCATGTGCCCCAACAGACAAAGGGCAAGAACCCCAACTGAAACTAGGTGATCGACCCTGCCAATGACCCTGCCAAAGACTCTCAGGTGACCACCTGGGTCATTAACATGGCAATGGTCCACAAGGGCTATATTTTCAAGCTCTGCCCCCAGCAAGTTTAGAACTGAAGAAGCCTTCTGGAGAGAGGGCGAAACGTCTTCAAGGAAACTTTACAGTCCAGTTGCACACAGAGAGATCTAAGTTTGGATAACTATGACCTGGATGAGTGAGAATCTACACAGACATCTTGCATGAGTCATCCAATAGGGGTGATTGCAGTTGTTACAGTGATACTATAAGAGGAACAGTTTCATTTGGATTTAATGGTGTCATTAAAAAGAACCTTGATACACTGAAATAATTCCACAGATTAACCTGTAATAGCTTGTCAGCTTGGTTCTCATTCTAAAAAGTCAGTAAATTCAAAATTTTGTGTTCATCTTATGTCCCATCAGAGGAGAGGTTCTGGAGCTGTGTCCCGTGTGTCTGTGACCCCAGGGGGACAGTGCCAGGGTCAGTGTGTGACACCACCACAGGGCAGTGTGTTTGCATCCCAACACATTATGGACAAGACTGCAGTGGCTGCCGGCCTGGTGGGTGTTTCACCTTGAGGGACAGATTCGAAATACCTATCAGCTATTGTTACTCAATATTTTTAATGAATTGATCTCTATTATATTTGATCTATCTGTTTAATACCATATCTTTAATATCATGTCTTTATATTTAAGTCTGAGTGAACAGAAAAAGACTTTTACAAAATGAAAGCAGTGAAAAGGCTGTAGGAGATGAAAAATACTCTTTATACAGCATTAGTTGTAGCCTTATTTGTTGTCTTCTTTTTTAGGCTTGCATTGAAACTAGTGTTTATGTTGTTTCAATAAAAAAGATTAATGAAAAGAGTTGAAAAGTTAATGAACAAGCAATCAGTTCTGACCTTTTTTTCGTTTGTTTTTGCCCAGGCTTCTATCTCTCTCCAGATCAAAATCTGTGTGTAGAGTGCAACTGCCATCCTATGGGAGCATCACAGCGTGGGTGTGATAGACAGACTGGACAGTGTGTGTGTGTCCATCCTTCAGTGGGAGGGCAGCATTGTGACCAGTGTCGTGACATGTTCTATGGCTTCAACCCTGGACTGGGCAGGTAACGCTATAATTCAGTCACACACACACACACACACACACACACACAGAGCTACACTGATTAGCAAACGCAGCAGCAGGTGTCTGAAAGTGTCTGTAAAACAGTTTATTGATTAGTTGCTTATGACTTAAGAGTCATTTTGACCTTTACCACTCATGGCTCCGCCTGCAGACGCTCAACTTAAAATACAACTTCTCATAATTAAGGGCACGTATTACATCCTGCACATTACTGCTACACACAAACAGCAGGATTCTCTCAACAGGAAGTCATAGTTGATAGATGATGCAAACACTGTTTGACTGGTAGACCACTGTCTGTTTTTATGTGCACATATGTTAGTTGACCTTGTCTGACAACAAAATTCCCTGATATTCATGTTGTAGATGACATCCTGTACAGCAGAGAAGGATGGGATGATTGAAGTAAGAAGAGTTAGCATCTGTAGTTATTAGTTTAATTTATTAATGATCCAAGCAAGGGGAGCATGGATTATTTAAACGGTGCTGTTTTGATATATGGTGCAGTATGTCCTAAACTATGAGCTTAAATCAGTATTTGCAGTACTGTCTCATATACAGCGTAACAGTGTAAAGTCGCATAGAGCTGTTTTTAAACTGTAATAGTTTTTATATTTATTCATATATATATATATCAATGGTGTGCCTTTTTATTTTTCATCTTTGATAAATTTACCAGACTATTTATTTCTTGAGGGTTTTTTTCTTGTTCTTGAAGAACAAACAAAGTCATCAGTTATTGGTGCTGGATGTTTTGTTCTATCATAAGCATTTCTTCATATAAATATCAAGTAATTTATCTTGCGCTTTTAATCAATAGGCCTTACACAAATGAATTTGCACAAAAAAAATTGATGTCTGCAGTTGGCTGAAGATACTTTCTGTCTCTGTCTGTGTCTGTAAAAAATAACTAACCCCTGTTCCATTCATCAAAGAGAAATATAACAGTAGTTTTCAGTAGAGGGGATAGAACTTTGCACACACTCTATGTACTTTAAGTGATGGCGTTTTATTATTTTAAAGCTGATTGACTCTTACTTAATAATGGAGCTAGCCAGCTCCGAAAAGTTATTTCACTACACAACAGTTGAATGCGTGTCATTTGTAATGTTTTATTTTTCTAAATACACATGAGATATTCTCTTTCATACTCACAATCACCACATAGAAGCTGGTGAAAAAGGAGAGAATTGGTGTGATGTCACTGTTTTCTTTCTCCTTGTGAGTGGACTGAAGGTCGAGTAAATGTGGCACTTCTATGTATTTGTGTGTTTATGATGGTTTGGGTGTGTGTGTGTGTCTGTGTCTGTGCGCGTGTGAGTGTCAGCACCAGTTGACAGGACAAATTTGCGGCTCATTAAGAAGCTGTGGTTTTTCACACAACAATGTGGAATGTGACAGTGTGTGTGAGCACAAAAATGCATGCAAGTACAATGTCTGTAAGAAGTATTTATGTGTGTGAGTAGGAGAGAGAGAGAGAGAGAGAGAGAGACATAAAGACTGACAGATACACTGTTATTCTTTATGTCAGTGCTGTGTGTATGTGTGTGCAGTATTCAGCATCTTCCATAAACCTTATGTTGCCTGTGTGTGCGTGTGTTTGTGTAAAAAGACTGTCTGTAAAAGTGTGAGGTGGCTGGCCGGATGATCACCCTCTGCTCAGTCCCAGTGCGGGTAACACCATGCTGCTCACACAGACACACAGACCTTCAGATCCACATATGCATATGTGCACGCATTCAGGCACACATCTGACAAGTGTAAGGGCGAGTACAATTTCTTTGGAGATTCATTCACATACATTCATACATTCTGGGGTGGGACAGACCGTGGTGAGGAATGAAATACCTTTTAGATTCACACAGTTACAGTGTATTTATGGGCATCTTTCCAATTATCCAACCACATAACAAAAACTGGGAAAATGTAGATTGAAAAAAAAATATCTAGAAAAGCTTTTATTGCAGTTATTATTATTATTATTATTATTATTATTATTATTATTATTATTGTTTTTTATGTTTTTGTTTTCTTTGCCAGGTGCCAACCATGCGCATGTGACCTGATGGGCAGTGTCAATGGTTCATGCCACCCAGACTTGGGTATATGTTCTTGTAAGCTGCTGGTAGCTGGAGATAAATGTGATCGATGTCAGGCCGGAGCGAGCCATTATGACCCTGGGAACCACTTCGGCTGCAGTAAAGGTAGTTAGATTCAAATCTATACATCTTCTCTTCTGCCTTTTTCAGCATTTGTGATAATCTGTACTGGTATTCATACTGTATGTGTTATTTGCGGTTTCTATATGCAGCACCCTCCCAGCAACCAGCACCACTAGGTATTGCTTTTAGTTATTCTTCTATCAAACTCTCCTGGCATCCACCTGACTCCCCAAACTCAAACAGACTCAGCTACACTCTCATCAGGGATGGACATTCAGTGCATAATACCCAAAGTAGTTATCCATTCAGTACGTATACACACACACTTCAAACAATTTAACATTATGTTTTTACTCAAAAAAAACAGCTTCATCTCAAAATGTTTGTATTTATTTCATCTGTCTTAAGGTCCTGAATCTTTTGAAGACAGCGGTTTGTTTCCCTACACTAATTACTCTTACCGGCTTATAACTGCTAACGTGGCTGGTGAGACAACAAGCACACCAGCTTTATTCCAAACTTTAGCTGCACCACCTGATGCAGAACAGCTACATTTAATGCTTGTGGGCCAAACCAGATCGACTTCTGCTAGCTTTAACTGGAGCTCACCACCCAGTGACAAAGGCCCAGTGGAAAGGTAGGAGAGATAAGCGGAATAGGACAAGCTGTGTGTGAATGTATTGGCAACGCAGACGTTCATCAGGTCAAAAAATAAAAACTGTTGATCAATAATTTTTGTCCCTCACAGGTTTATCTTATCCACCAATGAGTCATTCAGTGGAGCACAGCCTGTTAGCCATTTCTCAGGCTTATCTACACAGGCTGTGGCAACTGGTCTCAAACCCTTCACCCAGTATAGTGTAGTACTGGAGGTAGGTTGAGTGTCTGCATCCCTATAAAATATAAAGGTGGTTTAAATTTATTATACATATTGTTTTTTTTAAACTTCAATATACATATTGTTTGTCAATTACTATATTGTGTTTTAGGCCTGTTCTTCTGGAGGGTGCACTTCAACCCCACCTCTGTCATTTCTGACAGCCTCTGCACCCCCACAGAACCAGCCCCCACCCACAGTCTCTGCACTAGGACCACATTCACTACAAGCTTCCTGGGAGCCCCCAAGTCAACCAAATGGTAGGACAATGAAAAAGATCACAGAGGCATTCATATTGTTAACTATATAATGCAATACAGACATACCAAATGTTTAGGTTATTAATGTTCATGGCAAAATGAATAACAAAATAATCACACAAACACCACACACATTTTTAAGACACAGGAAACACTTGCCTAAAAGTGTAGCTTTCAGGCTTGTGTCACTGAAGAAGTGTAAGAACAAACTAAAACCACACACACACAGACACGCGCTGAAGTGGAACTGCCGTTGGCAAATCCAGAGAGCTTTGTAATGGCTCTAAGGCTCAGTGTCATACAAAGCCCTATAACCTGGTTTTCACTCTGTTTGTGTCTCTTGGTTTATTTTTCCTGTCTGCTAAGCTGTGCCACTGTCATACTGAGCCTTGTTACATGAGTTTATCTGTGTCTACTTCCTCCTTTTTTTTTAACTGCCATCAGTTCTTACTTAAAGAATTGCTGGGGATGATGTTGATATACAGACATGGTTGTTTATCAGACTAGAGGAACCACCCTTAAACAGAGGTAGAGGCCTAAGGATGAACCTTTACATTAGTCTCCCACCAAGCTAGTCAGAACCAAACAGTCCTCCAGTATAAGGGGCAAAATGCCTTCCAGTTTAGTTCAGTTGACTCTCAGCAAGACACTGAAGAACTCTTATGGGTGAATGAGATGTTTCATGGAGGTTTACACCTAAACTTGGAAAATATGTCCACACATTTATACTGAAATAATATACAGCTCGACCACAGTTTGATGTGGCTGAAAGTAGACCCTAATGGATTAACATGCTGCCCTTCAGCCGCACATGATTACGCGTCGTCTGGCAAAGCCGTCTGTACAATTCAGACTCTTTGCATACCTTCTTCCCCAATGGTGGAACGATCTCCTGAGCTCTGTGAGAACAGGACCAACCCTCTCTTCCTTCAAAAAGCTCTTGAAGACACAACTCTTCTGAGAGCACCTGCTCTCCTGACAGCACTTTTCTTTCTCCTCCTCTCCTTCCCTGCTGTTTATATCCCTCTTCACTCCCACTCCATAGTTCTGCACCGTTTCTTGGTAGTCGCACTTGTACTTGGTAGTTTTGGACTGTATGATACTGTTTTATTCACATAGGTCTCAGTTTCATGCTGCTTGACTGTTTCTCTCACTGTAAGTGGCTTCGGACAAAAGCGTCTGCTAAATGACTAAAATGTAAATGAAAAATTATTGTCAAACTGGCTGATCTTTTGTAAGCAATAAACAGAAACTTTGAATAACTGAGAGAGACAAGAATGAGACAGTAATTCTAGTTTAAATGCCCTTTACAGGTGTTATCAGGAGATATGAAGTCTTCCTACGTGGACCTATCAAATCACAAAACCTCTCAGTCCTTACTGATGAGCGGAGAGTGTTTTTCAGCTCTGACTGGTTCGAGTCAGGTGTTTCCCTGGAAGCTCAGCCTACAAACAAAAGCACATTCTTGCCGCCCCAGAACAGTACCATAGTAACTGGACTGCAGGCGTTTTCCACCTACCAAATAAGAGTGGTAAGCATCAATAAGGCAGGAAGCGCCACATCAGCATGGACCACAGCACGCACGATGGAAGGAGGTTTGTAGACTAATGTAAACTTGGTTGTACTTAAATCAGTGCAAACTACTGATTTCACATGCACATGTGTAACTGATCAAGACAGGGGTGTTAAATAAAGTGTTCCTTTATTGTTTTAGCATTGCATTTTTGCTGATTAGTCTTCAGTTTTATACATTAAATGGCCTTTGCATGGGAAAATAATTCATGTATTGGCCATTATATTCCGAGTAAATTGAATTAAGTATTGTGATGCAATTTTTAAAACTCCATGCTCTCTGCAAACAAAGGTATACTGAATAAAAAAAATGGATTTCTGTCATAAGGAAAGGAAAGGAAAAAAGGGAAGGGATCAAAACAGTGAGTGGGGGAGGGAAACCTCATTAACGTATCTGAATTTCAAATAGATGATATGGCTCATTAGGACTAAACGATTGCCTCTAACATCACTCTAAGCTGTGTGTCTGGATAACAAGCATGTGATAACACCATTTCAAATGTGGAGTGTGTGTCAGTGTCAGTGCGTGTACATTTGCGCTGTTGGAAAGAATATGACTGCTAAGAAATCACATTTCACAGCATATTTCATAGCTTGGCAGCAACAGTGGAAGAAAGGTTTTTCCTGTTTAATCTGTCATGTAATCGTGGCAGCATCCCAACCACTGAATGGTTAAATCCATTTAATTCACATAAAAGCCAAAAGTCCAGGATTCAGTTTTGGAGTTCCTTCACGTCTATTTTTTGCTTTAGTTTCAATTAACTTACTGATTTTAATTAGAAAATAAAAACAGCAATAGCTATTATTGGCTCACTGCAGATGGATGAGATCTCTAACCAGGTAACACCTTCAATAACTGTGTCACCCTGGGAAACGCCACAGTGTCTTTCATTTTTTTCTACACAGTCCTATAAAACAATGTTGTGTACAGTAATTATTAAAGTCTGTGTGTGGTGTTTTTTACAGTCCCAGAGTGGATTGCACCTCCAGAGGTGTCTGCCCTGTCGTCAACCAGCCTCAGAGTGGAGTGGAACTCCTCTGAGGGTCATGGAGTCGTTGCCAGGGGACAAGTTGTGGAATATCAAGTCAGCTTGCTCACCGAGCAGACCACCAATCCTCATGCACCGCCACTTATTAGCCAAGTAAAACATTATTTTTTTTTTAATTCCACCCTTGTTATCCCCGACCTAAAACGTGAGTTGCATAATATTGTAATGTCCTCTCTGGCTTTTCCTTTTCAGGTCGTACACAGAATGAAACCCTCAGCACAGTCTGTTTATGTCATGAAAGGGCTGAAGCCGTACCACGCCTACAACTTTACTGTCACAGTCTGCACAAAGACTGGTTGCATTACTAGTCTGCCAGGGGCAGGACGGACCCTACCTGCAGGTAAAAACAAAGAAAGCTTTAAACATCCATCCATCCATTCAGCCATCTACATATTTATCCTTCCATTCATCCAAAACCCTAAGGTGTTTGAAAACCTCAACTTGGGAAACAGCTCTGTAACCCAGAACCTGAGAACCGCGGCCTCTTCTTCAGAGGTGGTGAGCCTCATTCTGTCCTTTTCACACTGGGCTACAAACTAGTTTTTTAGTGCAAACTGGAAAGCAGTTTCTCATTAGGGCAATAGGACTGTGCAGTCTGTGAAAGCAGGGACAGAATCTCATAGCTGCAACATTTCTAGAAGGGTCATATTGAATTTGGAAATAATCTTCTATCCATTTCTACATCCTGCATGTCACAGTCAGTAAAAACAATAAAAATCCCCTCTTATTTACTGTAAACTCTTCTTTATTATTCTTCATAACATTCCTAATTTGTAGTGGAGGTTTGTAGAGTTGGGCCCTGGGTGCTGGTGTGGGTCCTGCATTTAGCAGAGCTGTTCCAGTGCATTTAACGGATACTGATTGGTTTTGTGTTTGAGTCATCATCCTCAGCAGTTTTTATTCGCAGTATAATGGCTTGATCAATATTTTTTCACTTCATTTTACTGTGGTTTTGTTGCAATGGTTGGTGTAAAGCACATGGTAATATTCTTAGCACACACACATTCAAAGCTACATAGTCTGTCATTGGGTACTTAAATGCTGACAGCATTAGTCGTGTTAACCAGGGGGGATAGTCATTGCACTCTGCTGTAATACCAATTTACTTTTAATTACAAGGAAAAAAATGTTCTGTAGCACACACTTCTGGTGGCCATGGATCACACACACAGGGTCACTAATCACACACACATCTCATTCTCATATACATTTATTGTTAACCATTATAAGTAGAAAAAATGGTCTGTTTAATAACTCCTGCACTCATCCAAAACAAGTGTAGTGACGGCTACATCCAGACGCAGAGACTTTTTTTACTTAATTTATTTATTTTTAAATCTGTTTTACTACAACCGTCTGTCACTTTCTTACAAATCCATCTTTTTTTTTTCTGCCTGCCATTTTCACACAAAGTTGCACCTGGCAGCAAAGAAACATGAATCATTCTGCGGTATGTATATATCGCAAACATGAGCTCGCTTGACCCTCCAACGCACTCTTCCATCTGCTCACTTACTGTTTATTCTTTTGGTTTTTTTGTTTTTTTTTTTACTTTTGTTTATCCCTTTAGGTGGATAGACAATGGGCACTCTGAGTAAAAAAAAAAGAAACTTTCATCTATAAATACTTGCTCAGGGATTTGTGCTTTGAGCACATTCTCAACAGCTACATCTGTTGACATACTATTGGCGAACATTTTCATTTCTTAACAATTCTCAAAAAACTTCTTTGTTTATTGTGATGAATGATGCTTCGTATTGCAATCAGTGGACTTTTTAAATGCATTTTTAATGGCTGCATCTGTTGACACAGCGACAATGTTTATTTCAAGTGATTCATAAGACTACTCTTGACTGTAATACAGTACAGTACAATATGGCTTATTGTACCCAGTTGACTTTTTGAATGTATTTTTAACAGCCACATCTGTTGCAACCATTTTGTTTCATCTAACACCAAAGATGTCCCTTGTTTCAACTATAAGAAATGATAATGGCATATGCCATTTGGCAGTTTTTTAAAAACTAACAATTTGCATAGCTTATTTTTTACCCCTCTGGGTGTTGAGCTTATGTTGTTTCTGCACGCTACCTATCTTTTCTCACTCTCTTTTGATTTGGAGTTTACTAAAAATAATTTATTGGCATACCTACCCAGCCTTGTATTGTATTAACAATATCTTGAGATATGGTATTGTTGTTGCTTGCATCATCTATACAACAGATGTTGAATTACCAGGAATGAATGTATTAACTTTTCTAAAATTATGCAGAACCTATAAAACTTTTGACTATTTGTATGGATAAAATGTTTTCAAATATTCTTTAACAATGGTTTGGCACCAAAAAGGAAAAAAAAAACAATATAATACCTTCACAATGAAATTTGCTGTAGAAGAAAATTTAGTGCTACTCTTGGTAAGCTGCACTTGAGTTGGTCCTGATGCACTGATAAATCTTCCTCACATAAGCCTGGGCCATTAGAGTCAGCCACCATCTGCTCAAGTGAGCAGACGGCATCTGCGAAACCACTGGAGTTACACCAAAAGCACATGACTGAACATTAGCACACACGCTGAGACAGACGTAACCACATGAGGAAATCTCTGTCCAAGTCTGAGAATGCATTTACGATTGTTTCAAAGTGCGTGTCTTTCTCCAGAGTTATTGATCATGGAGTAAAGTGAGTGGCTAATCAGGGGCTGATGGTGATGTTTTATGTATCCTACATCCATAAAGGCTTGTTCTACAAGACACACATGCACACACATACACACACTGTAACACCACTCAACAGAACAGGAACTTTATTGATTTACGCATAATTGGCCTGAGGCCCTTGAGCTTAGAAATATGCATGGCACGAGATTGCTGTGTCAATAAGAGGTGTGTGTGTGTGTTGTAACTGGACACTGAGAGCTTGTGAAGACGTGTCAGTCACAGTAAAACAGAAAACACAAACAAACACAATTCCTTATGGGAGCAAGTTCTTGATTTATCTCCCTCATTACCATGTCAGAAACTAAAATTAATTTCTAAAATAAATTTTCCTGCTGGAATAGTAAACTGTGTGTGTGGGGGTGGGGGGGGCGGGGGCGGGGGCGTGTGGGGCTATTTGTTTAGGAATATGTCTGTTTGAATAAAAAATGACAACTCGACGGGTTTTGTCACACTCAGTTTGTGAGTGTGTTTAGTTCATCTCTCTGAACTTCCAACAAGCTGATACAAAACATTAATCCACGAAAACAACCTAAGGGTTTTAGGTCCGGCTGTCTTCCTCGATCAAACGCTGAAAAGACCTGCTAGAGCTTTTATTAGCAAGGAACATTAAAGTAAACTGGGAGGTTGTTTCCTGCCATCCACATGAATGTGTTTACCAGTAAAAATGTGACTGCTGGGTTTTCATTAGGCTAATTTGCAGCAGAGGAACTTCTCCAATCTAAACAGGCCCTAAAAACTCACAGCTGAGGACACGAAATCTCAGGGAAACATAAAATAGTCTTAGTAATATTTATTTTATTTTTAAATAAAAATGTGATGCTTTAATTGTACATTCAACCATTTTAAACGGGAGAATGTTCAGGTGTATTCTCAGTGTTCTAACTGTCACCGTAGCTAAATTTCAATAGACTGATAAGTTATCGATTGGCACTAATTTATGGTTTTGCGTGTCAAGATGAGGTGCCTAAGAAAAGCTGTCCACTTCCCTTTTAAGAGCTCAATTGGAACTCATTCTAAAGACGGCACACACACACACACGTGTCACTGAGAGCTAATTTACTCCTACCAGGACCATTTAGACCATTACAGAAATACACACACACAATTCAGTGACACTTAATGCATACACATCTTTCCCATCTCTGTACCAGTACATCACTTCCTACATATCTCTCTCCATTCTTCTCTACCTCCTCTCACCCTATCAGCCAGTCTAGCTGATTTATATGATACGTGTTGAAGCTGCAGTTTCAGTAGCTTCCTGTGTGTTTCAAAGGGACATTTAATTTAACATCTAAAGTGAAAGAAGAAAATTAAATTGACCCTCTACTTAATGAAAGGGGGACTTTTGTCCATCTCATCTAGACATCAGCAGGAATGAAAAAGCCAGGCATCAAGATCACAATATTATATTGTCGATAGGTATAACCTCAACATTGGAATGCTTTTGGATCAGGTTGAGTATTTCATGGTTTATTCAAGATGCATTTAATGAATAAATAAAGTATGAAGGCAACTCATCAAGGATCTGAATATTACAAAATTTGGTTTATGTATTAATATAGGTTTAATTTATTTCTCCTCTTTTCCCTATAGCTCCAACAGGACTGTCTCCACCTTGCTTATATCCAGTGAACGGAACCTCCATTCTGATAGACTGGGACCACCCAGCCCAACTAAACGGGCCTCACCCACTATATCAGGTCTGCAAGAGTGTTGTCTTCCAACCATATGCTTCATCAGTGGATTTGTTGTTCAGAGCAACATGATTCAATCCTTAAATTTCCACTTGGAGATTCTTCCACCGTAGTTACTTCTCTGTTGATGCTTTAGGTGGAGAGGGCTGATGTCTCTTTGTCTGACCCACAAGATCGAGTAGTAAGGGGAACCCGATTCCCCGGAAACAGTTACCACCAGTTCCCGAGTCACTCTCTCCCAGTCAACAGTGACTTCACAGGTAAGGTAGTGTGTGCACGTGTATGTAAATAAGACTGCATGCGCGTGCAGACATCTGCTGCTGTTCTTGCTTGACATGTACTTTTCTGCTGCTCACTGCTCAGACTGTGGTGCGGTTCTATGAGAATGACTTCTCCAGTCATCTTAAAGGACAATTATCTTTCTGTTTACCAGCATCATTAGAGGGTTGAGCTGCACATCCAAACATGTTCTGCTTCATCTGAGAACATCACCCAGTCTGACACTCATAATTAATGACTGCTGATACTGATCAGTGGGATTTGAGCAGCCAAAGCTCTTTAATGCCACTTGAGATTACATCACTGTCCTACACAAGCCTTGTGTCCCCAGTTGTTGTCTTTCTTTGAAGACCTTTTTATTATACTTTTTTTAGTCAGAGCAAAATTGTTTTCGTTCCTTTAAATGTTAAATGTATATGTTGAAAGAAAAGAAAATTCATTCGGTTTTTCGAAAAAGTTTAAGGTCTGAGGGTGACATTTAAGCAGTGGTAGAGGTAGGAGGAGAAAGCTTTGAGTCCAGACAAAGAAAAAGTTAACAAGTGTATAAACTGATTGCTGCACTAACAGCAAGTGAATTTTTCTGCATTTGATTATTTATCAAAGACAAAATAAGGACATTTTGTATAGCTTATTTTAGTTCATAGTTCTTTATTGTCTTTACAGTTTCTGCTCTGTAAACAAAAGATTTTTAATTGTATTCATGATAGTCACATAAAGCTCAAAGGTAAATAGATGCCGTGTCTCTGAAAATTGCTGGAAGATAAATGATGATTTTTTTTTTTGTTTTTTTTTTTTTGCTATTGGGGCCTCTCTTCTTCTTCACTCTGCTCCTTCGTAATGGATCAGACAATAACTTTAAGACCAGATCTATTCTGCATCATGAATGTGTCGCCAGTCCCCAAACCATCGCCCTTTTACAACCATCAATACTAATAGCATCATCTACAGACAATTATTCCCATCGAAGCGCATGGAACAGCGAACAAATCAAAGCCAAATTGGATTATGACTGTAATTCAGTGTAATGCCCTCTCGAGAGTCAATTGATCACAGAGGAGAGACTCGTCAATTGTGGGTATCTTGTGGAAACCTAGTGACTCCAGCAATGACAACTGTATCTAGAATCTAGAAACCTTTTAAAATCTGTTTCCTGTCAATTTGGAGACCGAAAACAAACATATTTACTTAATTTGTTGCTTTGAAAGTAGTTTTATCCAGCCATTGTGGTCTGGTAATCCCAGCAGCATCAGTTTCTTCTCCATAAATAATATGCACCACTTTAGCAATATTTTCATTAACTTTTTTCATTTTATAAATTCTCTTTCTCAAAGGAGACTATTGCATACCCTAAACATTTAGGTGTGTCCACTTGTGACTATTGTACGTGTAGAAGAACTAAAGATTAAGTTCTGCTTTGTAAAATCAGATGCTATTTGCCCTTTCATCTGCCAGTTTATGGCCACTTTAATATTTTTTTTTGGCTAAATAGGCTGTATTTAGTGTGCAATTATTGTGATAGAAATGGATGTTTCCATAAATGATAAGTCCGCTCAGATGTGATTAACGATGCTTCTTAATGCTGAATGAGTTTAGAGGTCAGTGTTTACCACACTGAATCTTACTTTAGATAAAACGTGATTAAAACCATATGAAATTATGCTGCGCTTACGAATAACCTGTAAGTGCTTGTTTCCATAAATGCATGCGAGTCCATTCATCTTATCTGTAATGCATCTATATCTAAATGGGACATCCTACTCTCCTTGTTAATCTCAAAATTTAGAAGTCTGCATTTCAGTTGAGAGAGGAATACTGTATTATATGATGATCTAGTTAAAAGGTTACTGGTTCACTGCAGGTTATATACTCCTCTCTCCTCATTTGTAATTTTTAAGTATCATAGCTTAAAATGCTAAAATATCGGAATGAGAATGATGGGCTGCTCATATTTTCACTAATCTAGATGTATTTCTCCCACTCAGAGCAAATGGAATGTAACCTACAAATGCAGGAAAAAAAAAAAGAATGGGTAAACAAATAGGCTTGGAAAAGTTCCAGACATGTCTAATAGAATACATCGCTGTAGCACTGCTGCTGTACAACTGGGCAGGAAAAAAAGGAAATGTTAAATGATACAAATTATTTTCCCTTAATTAATATGATTGATTGCCAGGCTTTGACGTTGAGAGGAGAGGGGGAGAAATGTGTGAAGGGAAAGTTTGCACAGACATCATTAGTTTTTCTCCATTTAAAGATTAATCAGAAGAGGCTGGGCTCTTTAATTCTGTCATTTGTATATTTAATGGGCTGCTGCAGAATCTATGGGTGTAATTAGCTAGCTGCCGCGGTCTCATTAATACGCAGAGCCCTGATTAATGCCAGCAGAGAGCTAACATGACTGGAGTTATTCAGGTTATGTTGTGCAGATGATTGCACACATCTTCCACTGTTTACTGAGGCAACACAAAAACACGCGAAACAATACCACCTAATCAATTAAAAAGTTAAAAGTTTAAAAGCCTTAATATTGTCTAATGTTTTTATTGAATTCCATTTTTCAGTGCACTGAGAGGAATGCAGTGTGTGGACATTACGCTTAGCAAAAGAAAACCCAATTTTTAATTCACTAAGACTCCTTTGAAATGAAATTATCACCTCACTTGAATGTGGCGCAGTTGACAATCTGTGTAGAATTGTTTTTTGTACTTGTAGGTAATCTCAGGTATTCTTCAGTACGTACGCGTTATTAATGTCATAATGAAACAAAAGGCGTTGCGCTGTATGGTGGCTTTACTACCTATGCATTTACGAGAGCCAGCAGCATGTATGTTGCTGTCGTGATGTATGTTCATCTTTAACTGCTGATGACTTGAGTAGCTGTCATTGTGAAGTAGCACACATCCTGTGGGGAAACCTGAAGAAAGCAAAGCTGAGAATGAGCGCTGTCACTCAGGTACAGTTGATTTGGGAAAAAAAAAAACAAAGAAAAAATTTCAGAGAGATTGCAAGACCAGCAGACAATTTGCTTACTTGTACATCTTTTTTCAGAAGGTATATCATTTAATTCTTTGGGAAAACACCTGCAGAAATTTGTGTTGTTTATAGAGGCATTACACAGCTATGTAATGTTACATGCAACTGGCGTGTCTACCGGGAATGTTTTTATGCTAGTGTGTTCTATGTTTTACAACCACTAACTTGAATGGGGTTTGGAATACAAGACAAAGAGGTGGAAAAAAATGAAAATTAAAGATGCAGGGACAGAAAACACTGAGATGATGTGAGGACAAGGAGAGAAGAAAGGTCAAGAAAAGGACAAGGAAGGTTAAAAGCAATGGGAATGAAGACGTGAAGCAATGGGGAGATCAGGGCAGTGCGACACATGGAGAAGGTTAAAAGGGAAAAATGAATTGTCAGGTATCTGTCATGACTTCACCCGTCTATGCAGTGACAAGGTCATGGATGTAAATGACGGGTGCCTGTTTGATGTACAGAATGCAAGTCCTGGGCACATCTGAGTTGTTTTTAACAGTATTTCCCCAAAATTAAACTGATTGAAATGGGAAAATTTTACAACGATTTTTGTAAAAGCCCTCATGCCACACCGGATTCCACCATATATCAGTTCAACAAGCAACTTTTTGTGGGTCACACAAGTAAAGAACCCGCTCATCATCATGTTCAGAGCTTTGTTGTCCTGAACTGTTTAAACTTGCCGTTATTAAAATCTTAAAATTTCCATTTCGTTTTCTCTTCATGTCCTTTCCAACATGGCAGGTATCCGTGATTTAACTTGTAACTCCTCACTTCTTTACAAATGTCACAATAAACCTACACGACTCGCAGTTTTAGGCAGGTTGATAACAAAAGTCAATCTAAATCTGTGTTTTAATCCCAAAGGTTTAACAGTGAACTCTGAGCCCTCCTCTCATTAGTAAACGGCTCCAGATTAAAACAGAATCTAAAATGGTGTGAAAACTGGCAGCACTGAAATTGGCATTCATCTTAAGCATTCCATGTAACTGTTTGACTTCTCTCTATGTTAAATTAATTCACATACTAGTCATTTTGCTAAGACTGGCTTCTTCTGAACTCTCAGCTGCCTCCATTCAACTTCTCAGATCTTCCCACACTTCTGTTCCCTGCAGAGACACACAGAACTGGGTGATGTGCACACAGCCAGACACGCACTTTAAATCACGTCCTCTGTGTCATTATGTGGATCTGGTGGTGGATTAAGATCCAGTCTATGATCCACTATAACATAAACAGCGCACAGTGAGAGATCCGTGTGTATCAGAGGGCCTGTAAATTTCCCACGTTGATGTGAGGGAGGTGCAGTGTGTAGCACAGAAACACCAGAAAAGTTGTAGTTCCTGTTCTGATGCCTTTTCATGTGGAGTTTGTTGGATCTCTCTGTTTCTAAGGAAATTTGTGCTACCTACTAGCTTGTTTCCTTTACCTAAACAATGATCACGATGCTTAAAATGCCAACAATGTTTTGATGGTCATTTACGCCACATCTAGACAGATCATGTCAAACGGCTGTGTATTTTCAGACCTTTGAGTTGTTACTGTTTATCATGGTTGGTGCTAGCTGAGAAGTCAGAAGTCATAACTTTGTTACATGACTGCAAAGTATTTACAAATTTAATTGTGCCCACAACGAAATCAAGTCTGTTTTTTATGTTGTCTTCTTGTATAAACTCCCGAAACAAAAACTCTCGCTCCCCTTGTTTTATCAGGTATAGATTTGAGTTTCAAGACTCGCTCCACAGACGGTCTGCTGCTTGCTGCCTTCTCTCCAGGAAA
The DNA here is from genome assembly GCA_015343265.1 of Pao palembangensis. Classification (NCBI taxonomy): domain Eukaryota; kingdom Metazoa; phylum Chordata; class Actinopteri; order Tetraodontiformes; family Tetraodontidae; genus Pao; species Pao palembangensis. Next base: position 7,763,117 of record CM027081.1, read on the forward strand.
CCAAGAAGAGTTTGTAGCAGTCCAGATCAAAGATGGACGCCCTTACTTTTTGTTTGACCCACAGGTACGCTTTTTATTGACACTGTTGAAGAATGTGAGCATGAAGAACTTTGAGATTTCACACTCACACACACACACACACGTGTGCCATATTTGACACAAGGACGTACCCAGATGTCTTATAATTTAAGCAGTGTTTATTTAATCATTTCAATCACTTGACTAACTCGCTCACCTTCACCTGTCTTTTTATTTTTTCTTATGGTGTGCTTCCATCTCTGCCTTTCTCTCCTTTCTTTTCTCCTCCCTCCTTCCCCATGCATCTCCCATTTTCTCTCTCAATTGCTCCCATCTAACAAATGTGATCTGTAGCCCCTCATTGGTTTCTGTCAGGGAGACGGGGAGAGGGGAAAACTTTGAAAGTGTGTCAACGTTTGAATTGGACTGCAATTAACTCATTCCCTGCAGTCAACGTGCATGAATACCAATTGCAGGCTAATTAAGCTTTGCACACATACACGCACACTCCTTATCCAGCCATACAGACACATGTAGAGGGGTTAAAGAGTCAACGACTTGGATGATGAAAGTGATGATGAGAGATGATTATATATACTTCCACGAGGCCACCAACTAATTACACACCCAGACAAACACACACACACTTACACTTTCCTTCTTCATCACAATCGCTATCAAATTCTGGATCAGAATGTAACCAATGAGTTCTGTCTGCGTGTGGAGTGTATGTCTGAATTGATCCTCATTGACTTGTGAATACTGTGAGATTGTGTGTGTGTGCGCGTGTGTGTGTCTTCTACAACTGGGTTGATTTCCTTGTTTAGGCTACTTTGCAGTAATTAACAGTGGGAGTGGTGTCATGGCTTATTAGTGTTCCCCTAGATACATATAGTTGGGCCCATTACTTCCCCTATTAGCCTGTTGAGTTAGCCTAATGGGATTACTAGTGCAGGGGGGTAATATAGCATGACACAGGAAAGTGATACGCTCATAAATATGTGCACATGTGGACTGCCACGCACGCAGTCATGCAGTAATGTTTTGAAGAGTTTACATTTACTTGAACGTGCAGATATATACCTGTGCATGTAACCTCCGCCTTTCTGGACAGATTAGAATAATAACTTTTTGACATTTTGTGTGTATATTTTAACTTCTAAAATCTTCACAGGACCAATGCTTTGGGCCCCACAGCTGTATGATTAAATGTAAACATATGTATATATGTATTCATGCATCCTTTCCTTTATATAAGTGCATAGTGATGGAATCCAAACATGAGTAGAAGAAAATCTGTATATAATCTGTTGTGAAAGTATATACTAAACTTTGAATGCTGTAGCAAATAGTTCATTGTTATATGGAGACTGAAGTGTTCCATGAGTCCACTGTCACCATCCCTCCATTGAGGAATTTGGTTGGGTGTGTTTGTGTGTCCACAGACAGAACTCCTCCCAAATCGTCTTGTTAAGTAGAGCCGTCTAGTGAAGGCAGTAAAGATGTCAGAGGCTGATGTACTCTGGCATTCTTACATTTATCGATCTCATCATTAAATCTTCATCACCATGTGTGTGTCTGAGTAGATATTTGCTGTCTGCATGCACATCCTTGATCCACCTTTTTTAATACATTACTTGTTGCCGACTTGCTAAAAGCTGATCACAACAATGATGTCATACTTAATAGGCAGCAAAAAGGCCTGTAACCACACTTTGATGATAATATCCATGTTTGTGTCCTTCTGAGGATGGTTCGTGTACGATGAGTGTCAGTGACCTTAATGGCAGACGTTGTTTGTCCAACATATGGATACTGAATCAATCATTTTGAATGTTGGAAAGCAAACTGTTTGATGGCACAGATGTGAAAAGGGTGTCTTTTCATCCAGAGGTCACAGATTTATTTAAGTAATTAAAATGCAGTAGTTGTAAGACCTGTGGTGGTCAGAGTAGAGAAACAAGCATAATTCAACCAGACACGTCACAATTAATGTATAAGTGTTAGTACCGTCTATATTAAGAGGGGTTAGGAAGTATTCACGCTTTCATTTTTCACTATTTCTTATGGTGAAGCCTCATGTCAATATAAAAAAAAAAACCATTTCTTTCCTCATCCATCTGCACTGAGTACCTCACGAGGACAGCCAAAACCCAGAAATGTTCACAATTAATACAAAAAAGTAAAAAAATTAACTATCACATAAGTATTTAGACCCTTTCCTGTCACACTATTGTAGGCCATTTCTTTTGTTCAGCTTTGAAATGGTTCTGCATCTTCATCTGACTCCATCTGTGTTGAATGAAAAAGATTGGACCTGATTTGGAAAGAACAAACCTGTCTAAATAAGGCCTTACAGTTCGTGGTGCATATCAGGGCTAAAATAAGATCCATGAGATCGATAGAACTGCCCCAAGTGCTCAGACACCAGCTGTAACAAGACACACATCAGGACAACGCAAGAATAAAACGAAGCCTCCAGAGCTCAGCAGTTTCCAACTTTCTCAAATATAAGAAGAATGGATCAACCAGAACTCTTCCTGAACAGCTGGGGGGACAAGATCACTCTGACTGAGCTCCACAGATCCTGTGTGGAGATGGAGAAAGTTTCAGCTGCACCAAAGCGCTATTGTTTACGGCAGAATGGACAATTGGACGATTCTTGTAAGAGAAAGACACATGAAAGGAGGGTACATGCAATATCCACTGTCGTCCGTGTGTTCATGTGTAGGGTTCAGCAGTGGCGGTGACTGCGCAGGATGATGAAGGACGCCGCTACAACGATGGCCAATGGCACAGCATCACGGCAAAAAGGCGAGGGGCCGTGGGAACAATCGTTGTCGACAATCAATACAGAGGTAAGTGCTCTCATATTCATCCCAAACATTGTGTGTATGTGGTGTGTGTAAGTGTTTTTACGCCTCTCTCTACATGAAAGTGTGATGTTATAGTGAAAGAAATGTGTCTGTGTTTATTTATGATTCTGTGTGTTTGTGTGTGTAAATCCCTCAGCTCTGCATGGAGGTATTAGTGAGGTTAATCCCAGCCACTCTTTATCTGATGAGAAAAATATTTCTTCACACCCAGAGAAACTCGTGTGTGCTCACCTGTTTTTTTTTTATCAAATGTTTCTCCTTTGCATCTCAGCTATCCATCTCTCCGACCCATACACACACACACACACACACACAATCACTCGTCTTCTGATGTCTACAATTGTTTGGCTTTGTTTTGTTCCTTCAGTGTTCACGTTTGCTTTAACTTAAAGACACAGCTTCAGTCTTGAGAAGCAAATGCTATAAACATCAACTGAAACCTTTAATTATTCTTACGACATAGCATTTCTTACCTATCTGTTGTTTATTTTACCTATTGATCCTGCCTCTGCAGGTAGTAAATCAACTTCCAGTGGCAGCACCATTATTGGTGAAAACACCGGAGTGTTTATTGGGGGACTTCCTGAAAATTTTACCTTGCTAAGAGAAGATTCAGGTAAGACCAATACCCACAAGTCTACTTTGTATTAATTTTATTTTTTATCTGATCTTCCATGTTCTCATTCACTAATTAAAATGAATGATATATGTATTTTTTTTACATTATAAACACACAAAGCCGTCCACTGAAGAAACACGTGTAAGATAATTGTAACTGTTGACATTTTGATGTTCAATCTTGCTAAATAAATATCTTAATAAACTAGAAACATGGGAGTGAAAACAGTTCAGTTGATGATAAGGGTTCTTTCCTGGCAGGTGATGCTCAGCTGGTGCGACGTGGTTTCTCCGGTTGCCTCAGAGATGTGAGGTTTCTGACCGACAGCCACTCAAATGAATGGAAAGATCTGGACTGGGAAGCGGCCACAAAGAACATGGCTTCATATGCCAGCTGGGAGGGATGTCCCCTTCAGTCTGTGGATGGAGCCCATTTTCTGGGTCATGGTAGTGTCTTATCATAACCCCGATAACTGCCTATGACTTAATTTCTGATTCCCCCCCTCCTTTATCAATATAAGGATACGAGGATGTTTCATACAAATACATTATAATATTAAGTGCAAACTCGAGTGACTTGGACTCACTTGTTCAGTGTTTACTGGCAACAATGTAAGACGCTTGTTGCTGCTGCTGACAATAATGAGACTATTGTTTCATCTTGATAAATGTGATGATGAGTTAATTGGCTGGTGTGAAAGATCACATCATTACTTTGTAACCACCTATTCATCTTCCTTCTCTACTGTCACATTTAAATATTTGACAAAACATTTCATCCCTAAATCATCTTTACAAGGTTCCAAGACAATAGATGTGTCCTGCTCTACCCCATTGAAAGAGTGAGAATACCACTCCACATTAATGATTATTCTCTGTCTTTTTCAGGTTATTTGGAGATTGACAGAAATGTTTTCAGAGGAGGACAGGACTTTAAGATTTCTATGGAGTTTAGAACCGACCAACTGAATTCACTTTTAATCTTCACGTACAACAAATATACTGAAGATTTTATGCTGGTAAGATCGTCAGCATGTTGACATTTATTCATTAAAGTGTGCGAAAGGAATGATTAAATTGTGATATTTTGTGTACTGATGTGCATTTTTAGGTGCTAATGGAGGGAGGCCTCCTGTCAGTCATTTTTGCTGTTGATGGTCACAAGACTGAACTCAACATGTGGGTGGGGCTCAGCTACTGTGATGGAGATTGGAAAAAGCTTTCAGTCGCCAAGCGCGGCTCGCTTATCTTTGCTGCAGTTGATGATTGGGCAGAAGAGGTGAGAGGAGTGGGAGAAGCGGTGAGACTGAGCGTAGACTCGGCGTTATACTTGGGAGGAGTACCTATGGAGCTCCACCATCCCGCATTACACAGCCAAAATCACAGACATGGTGAGATATAGAGTAAAGTAAGCACACACTGGGTAATTAAAATGGAGGCCGTTGACCCAGAAAGTCCATTTCAAGATGAGTTGTTTGATTGTATTAAGAGTTCGCTGGTTTTGCAGCTATATCCCTGCTTTTGGTGTTTCCTCCTTTTTTTATGAAAGTGTATTTGGTGTTGTTATTTATTAACCTTTGGCCTTGCTTGGTTCTCTGGTGCCAAGACAACATTTTAATTAGTGTTAGTTCAGACAGTTTTGTATTACTCCATTTAGGTTTAACATGGAGCTGTTGAGTAATTATATTTCTTTAATTTAATTGATTCAATCTGTTCATAAATTTATCACAATTATGAACAGATATATTTTTTCTGAGTGTATTTAAAAATATTTAAAATTCAACATCTCACCATAAATCCATTAACTAGCCAACATGCTAGATACAGGATGTACATGACATCGCAGTAACAGTTAATTAAACTCTTCATTATGGTTTTTTTTTTTTTACCAAACTCGACAGAAAATATGGTTAGAAACAAAATACTGGCACATGTGATTTAGCCTGTGTCGAACTTATCTGCAAGAAGCAGGAAGGGTATCTTAGATGATACAAAGTAAACAAATGGCCCAATCACAGAAATTTAGTAGCCTTTCTGCTGAAGTTCACAGAAGATGGTGAACAGCTCAGTGCACGACTACTAAGATGTAGGTCCAATTCACAAACAGAAGATCATGTAAAAGAATCATTACTTCCCTGTTTTAAACAAGGTAAGTGTTCAATGTGACCCGTCTTTAACGTTGGGTTGTAATAGGCTAAGTATCTGCTTTACTTTGATATTCCGTCATTTTAGTAAATTAAAAATCAAACCGAAACACACTTCTGACATGTTTTTCCCTTTCATTTCTTCATTCCAGGCCTGGGAGGTTGCGTAAGGGCCCTGACCATACAAAGCGATGAAACAAACCCTCCCATCAGTCAGACTGTCGATCTTAGTCTCGCCTCTCGGCGTTCTCTCCGGGTCTACCTGGATGGATGTCCCACCAGTGAAAGCCGTTACAACTGCAGAGGAAATGACTCAGTGTTGGTGTACAGTGGGAGAACGACACAAGCCACGGATTCTAATTTACAACCTTTCAGTGGTAATGATGTCTTCTCATTTGTACAAATATTTGGACACATATTTATACACACACCACTGAAAAACTACTGAGCAACTGTCATCACCATGAATGATGAAACATGATAGTGGTAGACACTTCTTTCACGTCAGATAAAATATTAAATGTCATTTCTCTTTCTCGTCTCTCTTTTCCACACAAGAATACTTGTACAGGTTTGTGGCCTTGGCTACAGGAGGGTGGACAGCAGGGCCTTGGCAGAGAGGTCGCAGCCGAGGCACAGGTAAGTTGTGTGTACGTGTGTGACATACTGTACGTAAATCCTGGCTGTTTGTCTGTGAATGTGAAATTTGTGTGTCTATTCACTACAACTGAGGGATTTTCCTTCCGAGTGTTGGAACATTTTTGTTGTGGAACATTTCACGTTTATTTTGTCTAAAACCACCTCCGTGTCAAATATGAGACTTATTCAAGCCGGGTGATATTACGTGTGCCTGACTGCATGAGAGATTGATAAGGCCTCTATAAAGGGCATCCCAGTAAAAGGCTGTTAACCCAAAATGGCCTGTGTGGTCCCCCGCGTAATATAAAGCTGCTCGTTAGTAGTGAACGATACACTGGCAGGTCTTGGTGTACCATATATGAACAGAGGGAGCAATGAAGGAAAAGGGAGGGTGAAAATAGAAGCTGAAGGGAAGCAGAGGGAAGTGAAGAACCAGGACTGAGAACAGAACCAGAACATTTGTGCCTGTAATTTCTCTTTTGTTTCCTACATTACATTTTGATGTTTACAATGGCAGCTAGTCTACTGTACAGGGAAGGGACAAATTCATGGAGGGTGGAAGTATGAATGGAGACAGAAAATTAGGTTGGGTTTTGAGGCGGGCAGATAAACAGAGAGGCTGTCAGAAGGAAGAGGGCTGCAATAGAGAAGGACAGAGGCTGAGTGCCTTGAAATATAGCCCAGAATGAATGGCTGGCTGTATTAATTCAGTGCTGAAAAAGTTACTGCTCTCATAAATAGAATGTATGCTAATGGAGAGGTTTGATTTACTGGCCCTATTAAAACAGAGGGGATCCATTTTCTTACCAAATGTACTAGACCTATTGTTTTGCCTTCTTTTCTTTGTTATTGTTCTTCTTTTGCTTTCCTTTGACTCTTATTTCTCCTAACTGTATATATTTTTGATGTTTTTTCATGCTGTTCTGTAGTGCATAGTGTTATTTATTTGTCTAATATTTAACCCTCTAGCGCCAAGATCTGTACTACATCCGACGACAGTGCAAAGCTTGGATGGATTCAGCGCCATGGTGAGCTGGTCACCGCCCACTGGTGACATCAGAGGACTGGTTGACAGATACGAGTTGAAGGCCTATAAGAGAGACCATCCAGGCTTACCGCCTGTCAAAGCCACGTACTCTGATGAAGAGTTCACAGGTACATAGGTGAATGATAACTGAAAATAGCTTTTAAACAAGGTAAAGACGAAAGACATTAAAGAAAAAAATGTATTTGCATTTTTGTGCTGGTTTTTAGATTGCATTTGTAGAGCCACCTTGCACACACACAGCCATTAAAAAGTAGTCATTTCATAATTTATAAGATAACTGTATCTTAACTTGTACTTGTCCCAACTTCAACTTTTTGCAGTTTCCTGACACCATCTTGTGAGATATCCAAGTATGGCACTTTAATGTGAAAACACATTCTTTTTAGCCATTTCGCTCTTCATACAAACTCATAGACACTGCTTCCTTGGCAAGTCCCCAAGTTTAGAAGAGTGTGTCCATTGGAACAAGACACTTAGGACTACCCCAGTGATGTCATACCCTGGCAGCACGCCTTTTCCCGCCCTCTCTTTTTGTTGCTCACTTTTCGATCTTCCCTCTCTTCGTCTTTTATGATGATGATAATGTCTGCTTTTGCTGCTGCTATTCGTCCCTCCTCCCCTCCACTCTTCCATGTCTCCAGGCAAATATGAAGATGAGCTCTCTGTCTCCGTCTTTCGCGGCGTCTCCCTTGTGCTTTCGTTCCCTCCCTTTTTCTTTGCCAGACATTAACCATCCACCGTGATAAGGCTTCTTGTTAATTTATGATGGCCTCGACACCTGACTGTAGAATTACACCAACAGCTAAAAAACACAGAGAGCAAATGGGGGTGTAATGGCAGTGAAGTGGGGCCCTGGCCCCTAATTGAATTAAAAGACATGGGAGAGAGAAAGAGAATAAGAGAGTGCAGGGTGACTGGAAGCAGAGGGTGAGGAGAGTTTGGAGGGTGTAGGAGGGATGATGTTAAAAAATGACTTAGGAAGTACAGGAGAGTAGGGAGGGCAGAGTCGACTAGGACAAAAACATCAGAGAGACGACTCAGGCTTTACAATTAGAGTAGACTCTTGGTGTTTGCCAAATGCGGTAAGTTTGCGTAGCAACAGTAGCACAGAGACACAAGCGGTGCATTTAAATTGCATTATTGAAGAATGCTAAATGCATACCTGGTCTGACAGTTAAAGGACACTGAAAGTACGTAAACCAGGATTGGGACAAGGAGGCTGTAAAGGACATCATCAATATATCTTAAAACACATTTAAAAATGCACTTACTGGCATGTTTGAATTAATATAAAGCTTTAACTGTCTCAGTTAATAAGAATAAAAAGTAAATATTTTCTAAAGTTAGCCTTTGTAAAGCTTTTGCATCTTATTGTGTTCTGTCTCTGCCCCCTCCCTTGAATACTTTCCTAACCTTCTACAGGTGTGCTGTCAGGTCTGACCCCGTCCACTAAATACCTGGTCACTGTAAGCGTCTGTGGCCCTTCTGGCTGCACAGAGAGTCTTCGTAACGAGAGTGATTTAAGCTCACACTTCACAACCCCAGAAGAAGGTAAGCACAATATAGCAGACTGTCATACACACATATGTATTCACACACACACACACATATATATATGTATCCTGGACAAACGTAACACAAATTATAATAAAATTCTCATCTGAGAAGTGGACAAACAGGACAAAAAGGACAAACGAACAGAGGAAGACTGAAAGACATTGACTGCAAGACCAGTATGAACCACTGTGAGGTCACTGAAAGATTATTTGTATAAGGAAAGAGGAAGTAGAAAAGGAAAAGACATTAATCTGTATTGGACCTGCTGGCCTTGTTGTGAAGATAATGTGACGGCAGGGGTCAGTGCAGAGACAGACAAAAATCAATCCAAAGTAAAAGAAAAAAAAAGCACATTACTGTACTGATTCTCACTGAGTGCAGAGTTACGATACTGAACCTTGTGGCGAAGACTAAAGATAGAATTTATAGTAGTTTTAAAAAAAAAAACTACTCATTAAGACACATTATAGACCCCTCTGTGTGAGAGAGGATAATTTACACTGAGCCAATGAAGTAAAAAATATTTGTTTGTTCTTCAAGCACTGCATTATAAATATCTGTGTAGATTCTCACTCATCCAGGTCATAGTTATCCAAAGTTAGATCAAGTGGACTGAAAGGTTTCCTTGAAAACATTTCGCCCTCTCTCCAGAGAGCTTCTGAAGAAGTCCAGTTGAGTCCAGTCCAGTTGACACAGAGAGATCTAACTTTGGATGCGTTATAAATACATTTTCATTACATGGAGCTGTTTTTAAATCTGGCATTGGCTTCATTGCTGTGGCTCCTAATATAAAACTAGTATATTTTCCAGTATAAAACATTGACAAAATGAATAAATGGTTGTTTTTCCTAATAGTTCCAGATGCCGTCTCTTCTCCAGTTTCAGTCTCCTCCCCCTCAGCTCTTTATCTTACCTGGGATCCTCCAGCAAGGTAAATTAAAGACAGTTTTGAGGTGAAAATGTATGAATCAATAGATTAAACCATGCACACATTTTCTCACCTGTATGAGGATGCCTTGATCAAAGTATAAAGTTTAACAAATAATGTGTTGCATAATAATCATATCACAGGCAGTTTAACGTTTTTCTGTCAATAATAGACCCAATGGAAGAATTACAGAGTACCTCCTCTATCACAACAACCAAATGGTCTACAGGGGAAAAGACAGACAACACAACATTACTGGTAATGAGTGTGTGTGTGTGTGTAGCTGTGTAGAAGCTGTGACTGTTGAGGGATGGGGCCACGCTGTAAGGAGAAGAGTGAAGAAAAGCGAAATGGAGTGGAGGATTAGCATTTGAAAGAAAAAAAGAGCTTCTCAGTCTTTACCGAGGGAATAGCACTTTGAAAATGAATGCTTAACGCGCGCGCACACACACACACACACACACACACACGCACATACATAAAAATGAAGCAGCACGGAAACAAAAACCAGCCAATATTAGTGCACGGGGATACACATTTTTCCTTGAAAGCTTTTAACAAAGAGACTTAAAGAAGGTGCCAAACATGTCACACCACTGAGACTGCAGCGCTGCACCAGGACTCTGTCATTGGAACATGTGCACGTGCAGAAGGCACCGGTTTTGATATGAGCAGAACAGATTAGGACTGATTTCAATGTTACACACGTGCACTTACATTGCAAAACTTCCCACTGTCCAAGACTGTGCGCATGTCTTTGTAAGTTAATGAATGCATGAGAGAACATATCATCCATGCTGGGCTAATAACAGTGTCTGATGTTCACAGTGATTGGAAGGATTATGGATGCAGTAATTATACAGTATATACAAGGATAGATCATGTTTCCGAGGATGAGAATGCAGCTGTGAGACCGATGGAGAGCAGTTTTGAGTCAAAGATAGAAATGGAAAGAAATAAACAGAAACTGAGCTAAAAGGACAGAGCGCAGAGGAATGTTTCAGTAAACACAGATTTAAAGGTCCGACTTGCTGTAAATGACTGCTTTATAATGTAATTCAAGGTTTCTTTTGTGTTGAGCTGCTATTGTGTGTGTGTGCATGCTTTCTTGCTGCACCACTGCCTGTGTGTGTTTGTTTCAGGACTCGGTGTGTATTCCACTCATGTTCTTGTTCTGAGTGCGTGCACTTCGATGGGCTGCTCCAACAGTTCACAAATCACCATGCTGACCTCTCAGCTTCCTCCTGGGCCTCTGCAAGCACCAACTCTTACCGTGCTGGACTCACGGACTATTCTTGTAGAGTAAGTACAAACACGCGCACAGTTGAGAGGTGACACACCTGAAGGGAAATCAGCATTTATTAAACCATTGTTCATTTTCTATAAATCAGCATGAGGGACAGAAGCTTTAAAGTACCAGTATACTATTCGTCTTTTATACTTTATTTTATATGTTGTGTCTATAAAATACTGAGTACCAGGTAGGTTGAGGCAGAGCCAGTGACCTTCTGCAGTTGTGTTTACTATGCAGAATATTTTTCTGCGCTTGACCTTTCACCTATAGAGGGAAGTGTCAGAGGAAGATAGATCTCTTCACATTTTCCATCATGTTCGTGCGCGCGTGTGTGTGTGTGTTTGTGTGTGTGTGTAAGAGACTTTGTGTCCCTGAATCAATCTATGTGAAAGCCATCAGTGTCCAGACTGTCACTTACAGTGGGACTCACTGCAGGAGGGCATGGTGCCACCCTGTAGTGCACGCACATAAGCTCATGCATAGACACTGTGCAACAGACAGGGGGGGATGATGCAGAATAAGTAATGTAAGGCTGTATAAAGTAGATGTGATGATCTTGCCAACGCTTCTACACATACATATGAAAGTATCTGCTCAGTAAGGGGACTATTTTATGTGTATTAAACCTTCATTTGCTCCTTCTCTGATGTGTAAAATCTGGATAGCACACTGATTTCTTATTAGACAGACGTCAAGATTGATACTGAAATTTCCAAAGGAATCAAAATTTTCATTAACATTGTTTTACTGGTAAAGGCAGTTTGTTGTTATGCAAAATACACGTGTGTGTGTGTGTGTGTGTGTGTGTGTGTGTGTATATATATATATATATATATATACACACACACACACATACATACACACAGTATTTTTTTTTTCCAACCTGCACTGGTTGACCATTGACAGCTTTAAAAACCCATTGTTTTGTGTAATACATCATCCATGAGCGTAGTGCTGTCAGGGATGTTTATTATCCCTGAGCATTTTAAAATGTTTTCCAGCTGTACATTCACCAGGTGTGGGAAGGCCATGTATTGCCTTGTTAGCATATTGATATAATGGGCAGAGGTTGATAGATCATAGCTGGTCAATAACTTTTTATTTGTAAGTGAGGGAAAAATGAGGAAAACGCAGAGTGGAAACTCAGAAATGCAAAGAGGAGAAGATCCTATTAGGCTTTAAAGCAAAAGAATGGAGAGAAATTATGAACGAGTGAGGATGAGAGGCTGTGAGAAAGGTTTATGGAGGCTACATAACGCTACGAAAACAATATCAGATTTATTCCCACCCATTCCTTCACCCAACAGTACCTGACACCTGCACGCGTGCACTCATACACACACACACACACACACACACACACACACACAGACTCTACTGTGCAACATTCTGTCAGACATTTGCAAATGCAGAAGAACCTGATCATACTTTCTTTTGTGTTTCATTGGAAATATTTATTTCAGTCTAGGTCCTTTAAAGTAGTCCCCAGGACTCGATTGTGCGGTTAGTATGTCTTGATGGATCTGTTGCTGTTTAGATGTGTTTCACAGGTTGACGCTCAGAGATGATACAGATATCAAATTGATTTTCGAATAATGTGCTACAGAAAAAACACTGTCTTTCTCAAACTAATTTCATAACACATTTTTAAAAGCAATGATTTTCTAAAACCATTATCGCTGTGAATTATGACAGAGATTATTACAACTCTCCTTTGATTTAGTCTTCCAAAAGTGGACATACATCACTGTGCTAATCGACAGCATATAAATCTAATAGATGTGATACATTATTACAGTGGCTAATTGTATGTTGCCACACACTCATCATTCATTCCAAAACTGGCTTTTAATGGTTCAAATCAGGAAAGGAATTCATCACTTTTTAAAATGGCCTTTCTTTGCTGTTCTGCCAAGATGTTTGGAACAGAGATTTGTGGGAAACAAAACAGAGCCCATTTTTAGAACAATATAAAAGAGCCTTTTATAGGAATCATTTTTGTCCAGAGATCCTGATAAAGGTATGAAGATGTTTCATTTTAAAGAAAATCCCTGTCGCTTTATTTGTTTTGAGTTTTTTATTTTGATTTAGAATATAAAAAATCTGAATATTATTTTGCTTATTTCCCATTAGATTTTAAAAAAATCTGCATAATTTTGTATATTCAAGAGCAGGTCATGGCACTTGTAATGAGGTTTAACTGTTCATGCTCTAAAATATTTTATATCTATTTCTTGAAAATATGAAAATATAATGGTATAATGATGTCAGTGTAACTTACGCCAGCGTTGCTCCTCTTTTCCATAGAAAATATTGTGTCCTCAACATGTTTCTATTTATGCTTACGCGTTCTCTCCCTCACTCCTCGGTACTGCTGGGGATGACCTTCCTCTTCTAAATATAGAAAAGGAGACACCTCTGTTCCACAAAGCATAGTGCCTATTCATGTGACTACGTCAGCGTCTGATGGGAAGAAACTTTAGTACAGAATAACAATGTGGAATATCTGCTTCTTTGTAAGACGTGAACACACACTTTGCTCTTAGTATGTGGACTCGTTTAAAGAGAACAGCATAGCATAGTTTAAAAGTGTTTTTTTTTTTTTAACAAACAATGACCTTGTTTTTTAAATTAACTAACAATTTGTATTTATTATGAAAAAAAGAATAGGTGGTATTCATTCACCTTTACATAATATTAAACCTGCGCTGGGATCTTTACTTTCCTCTCCAGGTGGTCGCGTCCCACTCAGGTCAATGGTGTTTTGGAGTTTTATTCAATCTTCCTGTCACATGAGGGTTGGGAGCCTGTGCTCGTCTACAACAGCTCAGAACTTTTTGAGGAGCACGCTCTCCGCAACCTAACCCCTGGCACAGCCTACACCGTCACTCTAGCTGTGAGTGCCTTTCTCCTGCACCCTATTTTATTTGCATTCTGGCATTAACTGTTGCGTGTGTCCCTCTCAGGGTTGCACAGGGGGCGGCTGTACGTTAAGCCCTCCTAGCCAGGCTCATACGGAGGAGAGCAGTCCAGAGAATGTTCCTGCACCACTGGTCACGTCTTTGTCCCCACACGCGTTCAACGTGAGCTGGACACCTCCTCATACTCCAAACGGTGAGAGGACTTCAACTCTGCTGTACATCTACACCGAGCTCTTAATTTCAGAAGAAAGCAATCTTTAGAATAAAATTCAATTAAATACTTAAATCATGAAGGTTTTTTGTATTCATGAATATGGAACAGAGGGTTTTGTGTGAAGGAGACTGGATACGTGTGCTCGGCAAAAACACAAGGGAAACAAGCGAAAAGCAAGATGAGGAGGCCAAAAGAGAGAGAAAGGAGAAATAGACAAAGGAGTGCAGAGATCATATAGTTTTCGATGGAGACGGACAGAGTCGGGGATTGAGCCGGCAGCGCTTCACCAGGCTCCTTTTAAGTGGATGGAAAGTGCTCCCTTTTGACTGAAGAGAGAACTGCAGCCTGACTCCCTGACTTCCTTTCCTATTGCTTTATTTTACCTGCATTCCACTTGGAGCGCAATAAGACTTTATTTTACGGAGTGTACCGTACTTCTAGTAATGTGAATTTAAGAAATTAGTTTAGACTAAAGAGATTTGAAGTGTGCAAGTGGAGTTTCCTCTACAGGACAGTTTTGGAATTTGAAGGCCTGAATTTACCTTTTTTTTTTTTTTAGATGTTCACAATGGCAAACAGACAGTTTGCAACAGTTTAAAAATATTGAAAACTGTAAAATAGAAATTAGAAAACAGCTGTGTCTACCAACAAAAAAACACAAAACATTTATGTTGGCAATATGTATCAGGAATTCATTTTATTTTAATTTGTTGCATGTTTTTCATTTGTATTTTTAAGTAAATCAATATACTAAATAATCAAGCATCAGTTACAAATGCAATTCCACATATTATTGTATTGTATAGCACATGTACAGTGAATTGTGTGTTTTACGCTCAATGCCACATGAGTGCTTCCCCCATAAACCCAGCGATGTGTGTTTGCATTAGCCCGGATAAATTACTTAAAGCTTTTTTTCATTTGATGACAGAAATTTATAACAAGGAGACACTTAATCACGATTACCGGATTATCTCATTCTTAAAAAAGATTTAATTTTTGCTTAAAAGGGGACGCCTATTTTTTCCATTTTCTCCTCTTTTCATAAACGGACGGCAATGATGGTGATGGGATCCAGAGGAGCGAGATTCTCTGTCTCTCTCTCCTCCCTTCTCCCCAATTCCGCAGGGATTTGTGCGGGATAATCCTCTCGGGGATTAGGTCGGGGCAACACGCAGACAAAGAGGGGAAATAAGCCTGTTATGCATTCACTGCTTCATTTCCCAACCTGTCTTTATTACAGCCTATACTGATATGGGCTTACTCACGCACACAAGCACACGGAGACCTCCACATTCATATACACACACTCACTCTCACAGGCGAGTGATTGGCCACATCAAGAGCTATCCCAGATGTAGTTGGCGTCCGCGGGGTTTTTGTGTCTTCATTTCCCTGATAGGTGTGCATATCTGTATTGAGCAATAATAAAACCCACACATGATTAAAGCAGAATGGGCTCTTACTTCTTAGCACTGATCTTTTGAGCCGCCTGTATGCATTTTTATTAAGGAAAAGCACCGTACTGTTTCATTTTTTTATTAGATGGATGTAATGTAAAGTAATTATTGTGTGTATTATTGTCTGTGTGTGTATGAACAAGAGTTGAACTGTGCATGTGTGCACCTATTTGCTCTCTAACTTGTGTGTGTGTTGACTCTAGTACAACTGTCCTAAGGGCATTTCTCCTCATAACGCCTATGAGCATTGGTCGTTTCCAGACCATTTTCATTTCTAGATCACACTAGGACAGACTCTAATTCAGTATCATGTTAACCCAGACTAACACCTAACAAAGTAAAGGTCACCGATGGAAATTCCATGCGCTCATAACACACTCTCACAATGTTTGCGGGGGGGTTCAAACAAAGAATGGTGCCAAAGACAAATCTATAAGACAGTCCTTGAACTCAGTTATTGTCCTCTTGAAATATTTTAAATTCTAAGTTGTGTTTGAATGCACAGAACTAATGTTGTGCTTACGTGAGAGGAGAATAATGTACTCACAGAGATACTTTTTTGCGGCAGTGAGTACAAAACCGTATTTGCTCAGACCCCTGAAAGCTTCGGTCAGCACAGTTGCCTGAACACAGATTACTTATGTCATTTTATTTTCTTCTTTATCTCATGTTCCATGACCGAATGTGTTCTCGTGACAGGTATTATAACCAGCTTTGGTCTGTGGCTGGATGGAGTACAGATTTTAAACTCCAGTTCCACCCAGCGTTTCTTTGTGGTGGATAGACTCGATCCATGGAGCCGACACGTACTCAGACTGCAGGCTTGCACTGCACAAGGCTGTGGCAAAGGACCGATGGTGAGCGCTACTCTTAAACACTAATTCATTCACATACAAGTATTTGACCTGGGCTTTTTGTGAGATGTTTTACATGACATTAAACACATAACCTTGGTAATGGGTTAAATCAGTAAAAGTAAAATTGTAATATATTTTTTTCATTTAATACCTCATGAGTAAGTTAATAAAACTCGTAAAAGTAGGCAGTCATGTAGGACTAAGGACTAAGATATTTGTATGTTGTGTGTGACCTGTGTGTGTCACCGGATGTCAAAAAGCTGATCGATTTCCTCTACTCGATAACGAGGGTTGGTCTGGCGACAGTGACATTTGGTAGAAAATGTCAGTCCACTCTTCATGATGTCTCTGACGACCAGCCATATTTTGGGGCATTTTTCCAATATCAGCGCCGCGTTTAGTCAACACCGGCAGAGTAGCTGACACAGCAGAACACCAGCAGATGGGGGAGGGGGGCAAGAATGGGAGGGGAGCAGAAAACAACATGAGAAGGTGGATGGGAAAAGATGAAGAAGTGATTCAAGGAAGTAATAAGTTTAGGGATAAAAGAGGGAAGGATAGAGTAAATGGTCAGAGCGAAGCCACATATGAGGTGAAAAGTGAGTGCGAAGGGCAGCAGAGGAGAGTGAGACAGCAGGACATGAGACAGGAAGAGGAGAGTGGACTGATGATGGAAACAGAAGAATGAGCAGATTCAGGTACAACTGAGAGGCTTTCTTTTTACAGAAAAGAAAGAAACCTTACACTTATCTAATTTCACCAGTAAAACATATATGACCCTTCAATCAGATTTTAAAGTGTCTTTCTTTTAATATTTATTTTTGTCCTTGCATAATTCTGTTGAACTGAAATCAGGTGGAGGCTCGTACACTGGAGATGGCCCCAGAAGGTGCTGTGCTGCTGGAACTGAACGACGTGAGCTCTCGATCTCTCCGAGCACGTTGGACAGCCCCACCGAGACCAAACGGGAACCTCATCTACACGCTGTACTACAAGAGCAAAGGTTCTAATGAGCGCTTGCTCTCACAGCTCTTAGCGGCACATTAACAAAGTAACAGTCAGCACACATACCTGAAAACAGGCTCCCCAGGGGACATCACACAGTGACATGGAATGTTTGACATGGTTTCATTCTCTGTTCCGCAATAGGTAAACGTTTCAATCTGATTTTTATCTGTGATTAAAAGGACAAATTATTGCAGCCTGAATTAAATATACACACACACAGACACAGTTCTCACCAACAATGACAAGGTAGCCTGAAAGTCAGACATGAAATGGGAAAGTGGAACAAGTAATCAAACCACACTGGCAAAAAAAGGCTGAATATTGTGTTTATCTGAGACTTGAGAGAAGGTACGATATAAGATTCCAAAATAAAACAACAGAAGATAGAAGGAAGGTCAAAGTCAAGAAGTGTTTAAAAAAGTATATAGAGATGGGACGAGAAGCTCATATTTCCATAGATATATCAGAAAAATATATCAGATATGGAAAAAACAAAACGCAGCAGATGAGAGTAAAGCAGCGGCAGATGAGAGTAAAGCAGAGCTGGAGATCTGGACCCAGGAAGAAAAGAGTCCAGAAGGAAATTGAACAAGATGAGGACAGGAGCAGAACGCACGCACGCACGCACAAACACACACAAGCACGCATGCACACACACACACACACACACACACACACACACTTCCTCTGGAACTTTGATCTGTGTCTCTCAGAGCAGAGTGACAGATTAAAATGAGTGTAAAGATGGACAGTAGAGGTGTGGAAGAAGGAGCGATGGTGGTTTGCTCTAGTTACGCACAACCCCTTGTCTCTTTGATACACAATGCCTTCATCCTTTAATAGAGAGAAAGAAACGGAGAGCGTGTGCGTGTGTGTGTGTGTGTCCATCTGAATTTATTGGATAGTCTGTGTAGTGTAATTTTTTGATCCCTATTTGTTGCCTACCCTTGCATAACTTCAATATAGAGATCTCGCTTTTTGATCATTCTCAGTTAATCTCAGTCAGAATTCTTCTCTTCCAAACTCACATCTTCTCCTCTCTGCACATTCACATGTCTTTCAAGAGCTGCCTTTCTGCCATCATATTGAAGCCTCTAAGGAATAAGTTTGTCGTGGAAACATTACTGTCGTCCACCTCACATTCCATACTTGGCCTATGACCTTACACGTCTACTTTGTGTGGCTCCCTGCTTTCAGATGGGGATGGAGCGTTGGATGGAAGTGCAGCCGCAGCAGCAGGCAGCTGGTTGACTGTGACTGACCTGCAGCCCTACACCAACTACAGCTTCTGGATCAGAGGCTGTAACACACAGGGCTGCGTTGCAAGCCTACAAATCAGCGTAACTACGCCCCCAGCAGGTAAAAGCAATCCCTGAATGACAACTGTCAAAACCGTCAGTGAGTCAGATGTATCATATATTCGCTCAGTATGCAACCAAACTAAACATAAGTGTCCTACAGTAAGAAAACGCAGGCAAAAGTGCGATATTCATAAAGCAAAAATTCACTAAAGTGTCAGGAGTTATAATGTTTTCAATGTTTTCAACATACACACATTCAATAACTGACCTGAAAACAGGCGTTTGGCTAATTTTACCAAAGATGACAAATATGTTGATTGACACTTATAAAAACAGGATCAACCACGCCACCATCACATCCATCAGTAGAACAACAGAAGACAGACTTTGGAAAGTTCTACTGTTCAAGTTCAAAACAAAGGCATAAGAAAGTATAAATTTTAAATACCAGACGTTTCCTCTCTTTCTATCTTTCTACCTCTGTGCCTCTGGCATCTCTTTAGACTTCTTTAAGGAAAACTGTCTTGATGCGTCCTTGTTCTGTAAAAGAACAGAGAGCAGATAGTGGAGCAAGAGACAGAAAAGCCGAGGAGGAGGAGAGCAGAGAGAGAGAGAAGTGAACATAAAAGTGCATAGTTTAAAACGATTAGTGACACCTCTGATATAGCACCTGCTAACGCACCATGCAACAGAGACAGGTTCAACACAGTGTGTACCTGTGGGTGTGCATGTGTGTTACAATAAAAATACACTCAAGGAATTTGCACAGGTATCCAATAAAGTCTTTAAGCATAAACTACAGACAGATTTTTTTTTTTTTAAAGTAGCAGCTTGACTTAGATGTTTCAAGTCTTATTGCAAGTATGATACTTGACCTAGAACTAAATTATACAGAAATCACCAGAAACTGAGCTGAGTTTACGATGAGAGCTGCCTTGAATTCTTTAAAATGGCATAAGTGATATATTCATATGTGAAAATTTAACACCAAGAACACGGTGAAAAAACAATTGGTGCACAAATATAAGTCACATGCACACACACACACACACACAAAAATACGTGTATGAAAGAAGAGAGACTTTTGTTTCAGCTTTTTCATCTTGTGTGTGTGTGTGTGTGTGGACCATCTTTAGGATAGGAGGTCTTCAGCAATCAGTCTTGCTGTAGTGGAAAGGCAGCAGTGTGTTTGATTGAAGGGTCACTTTATACACAGAAGGGCCTCCTTTTATTTCACACAGTCAACACTACAGTCATTCTCATTTTCTCCATCTATTTGTTCTCTTCTCTCTCTCTCTTGCGCTGTCTCTTGACACATCTGTTGAGCTCTTTTAGATGTCATATGGAATCAAAACATTGTTTTTTTATTTTCATGCACTGTGCTAGTTTATGCTTTTGCATGATGCAGGAATACAGAGTTTCTTTTTGGCACTCTCATCGTTCTTTATCGAAAATATTTTATTGTGTTTTCTCCAATCACTTCCAGGAAATGTGCAATGGAGTCCTTTTATTGTTATCCTTTTATTTTTGCATTTTAATGTGTCTCAACTTCAGCACCATTTTGATTTTGGCCCCCTTTTTCCATTTTGTTTTCACAGCCCCTGATGGGTTATCACCTCCGAGGTTGGTCCATGCAGCTAGTAGGAGTTTGAATGTGTCCTGGGCTGCCCCTGCCCACTCCAATGCACCAGGCCCCCTCCTTTACAGCCTCCGGATGAGGGCATCCCCACAGAGGCCCGTGATAAGGTTAGACAGAGGTTGCAGTGGACAGCGACATCACATACAATAGTGGACAAGTTTGCACTCAGTTGTCCACACGTGGAAGCGATCTGACAAAGACATGATGAACCTGACATATATATATGCTGTGTGCACTATCAAAATGTGCACACATATGCATACACATGTACATTTAAAGGGGTGAATTATACAGTACAGCTGAATATGTCGCATCAGTATGACAGACCATCAGAACAACAGAGAGGAAATGAGCCGAGAGAGATGAGGGTGTGAGCCAAAAAGACAAAAAAGAGAAAAATGTGATAGAATAAAAAGAGAGAGAGGGTGTGCATCTGATATGTATTCATTACATGCTTCCTGACAACAAATTGCAATTTAATCCAAGAAGAGGAGGCTCTCATTCTGCGGTAATAAATAAATGACTAGCTACATGTATTATATATCAGACAGCCATGCCCTCCTCCTCCTCTGCTATGGAAATCTCATTGTTCCCTGATTTATTCATTCATTCATCCTTTCTATCCATCTGATGCTAAATGGTCAACGGTCTCTCATTTGTGACGATATTCTTTTACTTTGTCGTACATTCCTTTGTGTGGTTTTATGATATGGGATCACGTACAACAGGAGGGTAGAAGGAAAAGCTGAGAACAGAGTGATGGTGTGGTAAAACCGTATTCTAACATGAGTTACACGCTGTTACCACTTTGTGAAAAAAGAAGTTTTTTTTTTTTTTTTTAAATCATTTACTTTCATTCCATTTACTAACCTTTGAGAGTCATTTTATGCCAAAGCATCATAGATATGCCACACACAAAAGTTCAAATTTGGTGTGTAAAAATGTTACTGTTCGATAATTGTGAAGTATGCTCATGTGTGTGTCAATCTCTTTTTAGGCTTTTGGAAAATGCTACAGACACCTTTTCCTATTATGTAGCGGGCCTGTCACCATACAAGCAGTACTCATTTAGAGTGGCGGTTGGACACACACACGGACAGACGGTCAGCCCCTGGGCGACCCTGCTCACTGCAGAAGATGGTAGGTTTACATACCCTCACACTCATACGCACATTCAATGTGTGCCATTTGCAGATCCATTCATGTACACATTTGCTGATCCATTCAAGTACACATACACAAAAAAATCGGCCACCTGTTGGCATTCTTTGTTTTCACGTCAGACTGAGATGTGATTATATCAGGACAGCAGCAGCGACCTCTTAGAGAATACTTGCCTTATTTCATTTAAATTCTTGATGGAGGTGGTCAATGTGATCAAGACACAAAAGACAGTAGTGCAAGCAAGAATCACAGCTACACAGATGAGATTTGCATGTTGAGTGAGTGCGTGTGTGTGTGAGAGAGTGAGTGAGTGACCTAGCCAGTGTCATTGTGGGCTAATTGCTGTAATAGAATCATATTAGCCACTGGAGCAGCCTCCTCAGTGCAAAGTTATAAATTAATTAGTACCACACTATTATCACATACATTATCATTAAGCAGCTGAGATTTGCATACATTGGATACATGCTCCCGTACTCACATGCAACTGTGTACGTACCAATATACACGTATGCCGTTACACACTGACGCGCACACAGACAGACATGCAACCGTCGACATTCGGGATGCATTAAATTATGGCCGTCTGATTTTCTCATTGCCATTCAACCTCTATTCCCTAGATGCACAACAGCAATCTATGAGGTGGGCAGTATTTGTGTTTTGTGTTTGCATATGTGTGTGACTCTCCTCATGTCTGCCCTTGTCTGTACCAACTAATAGATGTCTCTTTGGTCACACTGTGCTTCATCATTCAAACCTCCAGCCTTTTTTTTCTGGCGGTCATAGACCTCAAACACACAACGACACGCTGAGAACATGCGTCATGCACGAGAACTTGTTTGTCCTTCTTATCAATCACACAACTCATCAGACTGACTTGCACACAAGTGTTGGATTTTCATGTGTTCACCATTTTTTAATTAAAACTGTGTCATAACACTGAGTAATATGTCCCTACTTCTGTAAGTACGTGTATTATCATGATTAAATTATCCTTTATGACGTATCTGCCAACATATTGATGAAACTATAAGAAACTATGACAGTATCGTCATTAAACCTCTGCATGCACGTGATTTTATAAAAAGCAGTCCATTATCTTGTTCTTAGAGAATAACTTGTTCTAATCTGTTTTCTTTTGCTTACACTGTTAAATGTCCTACAATTTCAATTGAAGTTTACATCCATGCATAGGTGCACAGTGGACCAAAAGAAAACCTTTTAAAAGTGTGAAGGAAAAAAAAAATTATATATTACAGTAACAAAGTAGACATGGGAAGCTTTTAATAAGAAGGGATTTGAACACATGATGGGAGAAAGCCAAGTGTAGCCAAATTGGATTTTTTTTCCCCCAACATTGATGTGTAATTTGTCACCATAAACCCATCCTCTCATCATCTTGGCAATGACATGAAAGGCTGCATTCCCCCTTAATCTCTTCTCCCTCACGCTGACAACCTTTTTTTATAATGTATATTATTACTATTCATATGTGCTAAAGCCCATTGTTAGACTTACATTTATGTTGTCTTTGTTATGGAACTATAGGTAAACTATACATTCTAATCTGATTTGGCTCTTTAGCTTATTTCATTCTACATCCTGCCTTTCACCTGCTCCCTCTTTTTTTTAGCGTTTGACAACATGAAAGTAAGCAGGGAGGGAAAAACGGACAGAATGTCGAGTATAAAGAAGAAAAAGGTAAAATTAGGATTTGAGGGATGAGAATAAAAAGAAGGTCTGATGGCAGAATGGTCAAAGAGGGACTCGAGCTTCTTCCTTTTTATAATTCCATTAAAATTTCATACCCATCTTTTTAATGTAATTTGGTCCCTGTGAATTCCTGCAGCAGCAGAACAGACAGACAGCCCCTGTGAACATAAACCTTAGCCGTGTTAGACAGCTCCCTTTCCTCTGTCGACTCACATGTTCACACTGGCTAAGTGATCTAAGACCGTGTGCGCGAGTAGGCGAGCGTGCATGAGAGAGTCATTACATTGAAAGGAAGCACTTTTTTATCATATTGATCTTAAAGCACAGAGAGGTGTGAAGTAGAAAGATCTGACAGAAATTAGGTTAAAGGTAATGACAGAACACAAAGAATTCATGTTAGTTAATGACGGACTGACTGCATTAATGAAATAGGACTTTACATTTTTTCACAGTATTCTGTTGAGTTCGGTGTCCTAAACAAAATCTGTCATGTTTGCTGCTCAATCTTTCCTCATTACTGTGTTTTGTTTTGTTTTTTTTTTTAGTTGTTTTCATGAAGAATGAGTATAATCAAAATTATATATAATTATTGCAATGAAATGCTTAAAAATAGTCACTCATTTGTCGTGGCAGCTCAAACTCTGTATTAAAAACAGTCAGATCACAGTGAACAGTTGTGTCCAAAGTGTTCTGGATCTAAGCGCTGCAGTCTTCCAGCTCACCTGTCAATCATTATCCTTATCACATTCCATCTTTATGGGCCATATATAACTTTGCAGTTGTTGTTCTCCCTCTTTGTAAATGGAAACATCAGAAGGTTACCCGGAATTAAACCATCCCAGTCAACTTCTGAAGAGCATCTTTTGAATGATTGACGTTTCAGCCTGATGATGGTCATAGTTACTTAAAGGCTAATGTACCTCTCATATACTCATAATGTCATGGATGGAACTCAGGCTCGCGACCTTGGCCGTGCATCTCTGACTGTCATTTCGGTGTCTCTTAATGCAGCAGTGACTTTAAATAATCTGTAGAAAAAGTAAAGATATGAGCTACAATGTAAATGCTCGCGTATGACTTGTCACGCTTTGACACCGCGTTGTAAGCATCTTGATTACTGTAAAGCTCAGCGTTTGTCCTCATTATGACTACTGGGAGCCTCGACTCACCTTCAGAAACGGACACGCGCACACATTTGTACATGCACACACACAGGACCCTGTGCAAGGCTAAAAATAATACCCTTCCTCTTCTTTCCATAAGGATATACGCAGATGTGCACACTTCAATCTACATGGGCCCTCTTACACACACACACACACACACACACACACACCCTCCCCCGTCACACAGCCCTTGTCAGTTGATTGTGTTATTACTATGCTAACCAAATCCTTATAAATGTGATTTAAAGCATGCCGTTCCTACACTCCTCCTTTAGCCTTCAGTAACTGTGTTTTGCTGGACAGAGGAGGGTGGGAGTGGGTGCGGAAGGGAGCACGTGAGATGGGGAGGGGAAAAACTGACTGGGAATGAAGATGTTTGAGTAATTAAAGTTTTGTTAACTGCGAGAAGGGGAAAAATAAAAGTGGTTGAGAAAAGGTGGATGAAGAATGGAAGAAAGGAAAACCATTCGAAGTCCTTTCTTCCTTCCATTCCCTCAACACTCTTCCTTCCAACGTGAGCTGTAAGGGTCAGTAAAATGAAAAAAGGAAAAAACCATCACCTGCATCTTAAATGAAAATTTCAATTGAAAAACTTAACAGCCCTTCAAATTGCAGAATTTTACACGCGCCAGTAAAGCCTAAATAACACTCAACACTTAGAAGGAGAGGGTTATGGGGAGGAAGTGAGAAAGAGAGAGAGGAACAGGAGTTGGTTGTGGGGGTCATTTTAGGGTAGATGTCGGAGGATGGATCAAGGTGATGGATTGGGTTTTTCTGGAGAAATTATTCTCAATTGAGGGCTATCTCTGTTACCTGTCTGTCTTTATCAAGTACATACGCAGTGATAAACGCGCAAACATTCATCTCACACATACACAAACACACACACACACACAAATACATTAAACAATGCAAAGATATAAGTGCTTAGTAAATAATTAGACAATTGAACCTAATGCAGAAGAAGAACGAGAGTGCACTGAGGCATGCAGACAGTCAGGCAGATATGCGGCTGGTCAGACAGAGAGAGAGACAGACGGGTTTCTTGGTTATTCGTAGGGTTCAGTGGACCTTTTGGTGGTAATTGAATCAGTGTGAGTGCTGAGTAGAGCTAGCATAAAAACCTGTTAACCTAAAAGGTCAACTCTCTGCATTGTTTATTTAGCAGGGAGAACAGTGAGAGAGCGAAAAGGAGACAAACCGCGACACAAAGCAACGGAACAGAGTAACGGAGAGAGACAGAAGAAAATGAGAAAGTGGTAGAGAGAGAACTTGAAAAAAGGGGTCAAAGAGAGGAAAAGAGAAGAAAGAAATGGGCAGCTCAAAGAAGATATGTAGAAATAGAAAAAATGTAATAAGTATCGTTTAAGCTCCATATGCTCAGTGACACTGTCTTTCTGTCTGTTTCTGTGTGTGTGTGTGTGTGTGTGTTTGTTTTGCTGATATTCTGAATATATGACAAAAGTGAATTGTAGACCCAATTATAATAGTTAAATATGACAAACCTTGTACTTTTCAAAACTTTTAGTTAAACAGTTTTCTCCTGTTTACCACTAAATGTTTAATTGGCAGGTCAGTTTATGTAAAATATTGCCATTCCATTCATCAACAGTCTTAACATTTGTCTGAAATGCACATAGCCATTTTACATCTCATACATTCATGCACACATTCTCTTGACTGCTCATCTTATTACACCTCTCTCTCGTTCTCTCTCTCTCTCTCTCTCTCTCTCTCTGTCTCTCACACACATACACACACCGCCATCTGGGAAAGCCGTTAGCGGTTAGCGGTAGCACTTTGCGACGCAGCACGCTCCCTCAGTCCGCTCAGTCACCTTGATCTGCTTGCCCTTCACACAGCACCATTACTGCTATACTGCATCACTGTGGGTGTGGGCTTGTGTGCGTCAGGAAGAGTGTGCGTCTGTGTATACGAACATGCATCTGTGTACATCTAATAGGCAGCAGTATAGCGAGATGTAAATGCTGAAGAAGGAGGGGAGGGCATTACCTTCAAATGAGCTACCGTGGAGTGAAATTTCCCTTTGACTAGTCTTATAGTCCCTTAGTCCCTTTGACTAGCTTATCTGTGTGTGTGTGTGTGTGTGAGAGAGAGTGTGTGTGTGTGTGTGTGTGTGTGTGTGTGTGTGTGTGTGTGTTTGTTCACCTCTAATGCCTGTGATGTTTCTGCCTCCTGGACTTCAACAATCCTAAACACTGATAGTGGCGTTGACAGTGTATACATAGTAGGCCCAAATGACACATCGGCCCACTTTTAGAGTGTGTAAATTCTTGTGTTGCATTTGCACTTTATCTCATGAAATATGCAAAATACATTTCTAATTGTTTTATATCTAATGCACATATTTGATTCTAGTTAGTGTATTAACTGTAATTGCTAAGGCTCCAGATGTGTCTCTGGTTGTAATGAGATTACGGGTCACACTTTATGTTTTCATGCATGTTTTTATTTAATTGTAGAAGCTGGATACAGTCGGTCATTGAGGTCTGTCAGGCCTGCACATCACTTCCTAACGCCTTCTGATGAATGATGCACAGACTCACATTCAAACAGTCACAAGTACTGCATAAATCCATAAATACAATCTCGGTTTGCTCTGGGGGTGAATATGAAAGAGAGAGAGTTTCCATGTTAATCCCTGGGATAGGGATGGCAAAATCACTCTTTGTCCTTCTGATGTCATTCTTGATGTTGCTTGTCAAATAATTCTTTGGGATAAATCCCCGACTTCTCTCTCCACTCAATTTTCTCTTTCCACACACTTTCTCTCTAATTCTATACTTGTCTAATTTATTTATTAATTTATTGGTTTCTCTTTGCTCCCAGAACCAGGACCCGTGGATCCGCCCATTGTGTCAGAGCTCCAGCCACGGACTGCGACAGTAAACTGGACTCCTCCCTCCCCACCGAATGGCATCATCACAAATTACAGCATTTGTTTTTGTCCCAGTTCATTCTGCAGCAGCAGCAGCAGCATGGCCCTTAGCTCCAGTTTAGATACTAAGCCAAGCCTACCAGTATATAACGCATATATGAACTCAGAACAGAACCTCAGGTCCAGTTCTGTGACCCCCAGTTCAGGCCACATCACCGACGTGAGACATGGAGACAAAGATGGTGGTTTAAGCACAATTCGAGGTACTAGAATCAGTCTTCTCCCTGACCCAGGATCTGCTGTCACAGAAGACATTCAAATTAAATCTGTTCATGGAACCACTCCAGGCCCGAGCAGGAGTTCTGCCTCATCCCTTTCTACTGAACCCAGTGCTGCAAGCATAAAAACGAATCCCAGTCCTTTATCCAACACTCCTGTGAAGAGAGTGTCCGTCCATGGTCCCATGTCTGATTGTTTTACTGCAGCTTCACATTCAAGCTCAAACCTGAGATCAGTCACCGTTCCAGGGAACGTCACTACCTCCACTCTTCTGGACCTGCTTCCATACCAGACCTACATACTCCAGGTAATAGCAGGGTCTGTTTACGGAAATAGTGTTATTGTTTAAAGTTCTACTGGATGTATAATCATTATCAACAGTCAACCAATAGTTTCCATTTATATTCTGTACATATTAATGTTTGCTAAGTTTAATTCAAATTTATTGGACATTTACATTAGTACTTAAGTATTTTTAACTTGTTCTTAGCACTCTGAATTAATGCCTTACTAATAAAAGGCATTTTTTGCAAAAATGTTTTATTGAAAAGATGGAAGCGTGTACCCGTGTAGGATGCACAGTCTCTGGGATGTCTGAGAGATTTCGGACACTACCAGCTGCCCCTGAAGGAGTTCCTGCACCTCATCTTTACTCAGAGACACCCACTTCTGTCCTTTTATCCTGGGGAGCCCCAGAGTGGAGCAATGGACCACTAGAGCGGTGAGAGATAAAGCACACGTTTTAATGCCTCTGTGGGGCTAGTCTTTGTCTGACTTCTACTGTGTGAATGTGCCGGATTTAGCTGGGTGATCGAGCGCAAGGTTGCAGGGACCAAGCAAGTGTCCACAGTGGGCACTCTCGCAGCAGACACGCCTCTTTCCTTCCTGGATGTTTCATCAGCTCTTAGTCCCTGGACAAGCTACCAGTATCGCCTCATACTCCATAATCAGGCTGGAAACACCACGGGTAAGGCTGTGTCGATGGTCCTATGTGACCATTCATTCAGTTCTTGTTATACTTACCTGCAAAACCTCCAGTGGTGTCACAGAAGAATCTTTACCCTCACTCTTTTCATTTTACAGGACCCTGGGTCGGTATCACCACCAGACCATCTCGGCCAGCTGGTCTCAGCCCGCCAAAGGTGAAAGTCCTGGGGCCAGACTCACTTCAGGTACGTGTGCCATAACTGCAGCCAGAATGACTTATTTCTTTAGTAGTCAGTGTATGTTTTCTTGTATTCGCTGATACCTTTGACTGTACATTTTCAAGACATAAACTCTATAACGTCTGAAGCTCTTATTACATTTAGCCGGTAGAAGTTGTTTGAGTCGAAGAAAGAGATTTTGGAATTTAAAAAGTTTATTCAAACACTTAGTCTAACTGTGGAGCTTTGCAGCCAGTCAATGGAAAAGACAAAGCAATGTCACACTGATTCCTCTGTCTTTCAATCTGGGGATTTAATGAGAAAGAAAAACATTCATCTCAAGGTCCCCTTCAGAAAAGGGGGACGGGCTGTGACCCTGTCTGATGACGCTTCCTTCCTGTCGGCCATTTTGAATGAGGGACCAGAGTTAAGTTTCACTTCCAGCTTATCCTAATGCCACTGCTATGGTATTGTATGCACACACAGAAAGAGTTGCACACATGCTTACACATTGTCACACCCCTGCACTGATGCTAACTGCAGTAAAATGCTAATGCCTGTCATCATTTTGGAAACGCCCCTGTCATCTTTGCAGCAGCGCAGCTTTAGGGTTCACAGGTCAGAGAGGAAAGTGTTTCTTCCTGGTTATTGCTAATTGGACAGACAGACAGGCCACTTCCTGGTTATGAATTGACCTTGACAATGCAGGCAGGATTTAGTAAAAATCTGTCTTTCTTTACATTGAGTTTTGGGCCCAGGAATTTACAACAGAGCTGGCTTTTATCATCAGATATTGTTAGAAATGTTCTTTGTCTTGAACAGAGGGCTTTAGCTGCTCCCATTTGCTTTTTATCATTTTTTTTTAAGAAGAATGGGTAGCTACATTTTAAGTTTGTATGCGCATACATTTGGATAGTGATGCACCTGTGTTTCATATCTTTGTACTTCTGTAGGTGTGATTGATATATAGGATTACAGGGTCACACATTTAGCCCTCATAAAATACCTAAATTACGTTTTTAACCACTAGTTTTGGCGTAATCCCATTTTGTGGAGCCTTCTGATTCTAATAGAAAATATCCCAACATTTTATCAGCAATCCAAATCCGGTCAGATTTGTTTATTTGTCACTTTAATTAATATGCTCATGTGTGTTTCTTTTGAATAATTTGACAGTTGTCATTCTGGATCATCTGCTCTTCAGGTCTTAATGGAAAAAACTCAGAGCTCCTTGAAATTAGACAGTGTTTACAAATGATGCCTCTCTTCATGTTAAGCTGCTGTGCTGAATCTTAGCTGTTTCTTGAATCATTTTCTTCTGGACAGAAAACTGTGATTTAGCTGTTGGAATATGCTGGAGTAACTCTTCCTGTATTTACTGAAGTCGAAGTTACAAAAACTTTATCACCTTGTATGATGGTTGGTGTCAGGCATTGAAAGAAAAGTTCTTGAAAATGTCCCAGTTAGTCTGCAAACATCTCTGACTCAGAATTGCTGTTTAATGTGTGTATATATTTGGAAATATTTGTTCACCCACATACATTCATCAGGGGTGTTTTTCTCTGTCTGACTTGAAAACAAAGCACACACTTGCACATGCGATGTACTGGCCTCAGCCCTTGTGCTCCATGTCAGCTCCGGGTCTCTGCTGTCTTCACCATCTCCAGATTACATCAGGCTTTTCAATCTGTAAATGACTTCCAACACAAAAGCACACCCTACACGCACTTTGGGAAATGAGCTCCCTAACTCAACGCGACCCTGCCAGCATACGGCTTGTGAGTGTGAGTGTGTGTGTGTGTCTGTCCTGTATCACCTCATGCTGTCACTTGTTAAATGAATATCAAGGTTGCGTGAGAAATAATCACTCTTGATGATCATTCATAATAGACTCATCAGCATGGACCACTTTATCACGTCAACTTTAAACAAGTTGTGACCTGATCAGTTTCTCCAGACACCTCACAGAATATGAACGCAGTCCTGCATGTGTGAACATGTGCATGCAGGATTCAGTGGATTTATATCCAGCGTTTTATCAAACACAAACTTAACGGCTGTGGGTTTGAAACCTTCACCTTCCCTCTGAAATGCTAACAGACAACTGTTTCTAGATCAGCTGCAATGCTCAATGACGACCAGCTTTTGTTTTTGTGCATGCAGCAATACCATTAGGAGCCGTTTTCATTATTTCAGCATGATGTTTGTGCGTGTGCACTTGTGTGTTTGTGTGTGTGCCCATGCTTTAAATTTAATGAAAGGAATCTTCTGCTCAAGTCAAAGTCAGGTTGTCTTTACAGACACATACACAAACACAGACACACACACACGCACTGATCATACCGCTGTCATTGTGTATGCTCACAGGGATTCTACCTACATGAAAGTGATGGTAGCACTGAAAAGACCACATATGTATTCACACTCTGATGTTTGTAGATGCGTTTATATGAGCACACAGAGCAAGTCTGCTAAAGCATTTGTGCACGCGCATAGTGCCACGACTTCCTGTAGTTCATCCATCTAAAAGCTTTTCGCTGTCCCCGGCATGTGAGAACATTCACTGCAGCCAGCCAATGAGATGACTTTTCCAGGATCACGACAGAACAGTTTGAAAGGATCAAGTGAACTCGCCCCATAGTTTTCTACAAATCCTGTATTTCAAATGAACAACCCAGCTGTTAAATCGAACATGCTTATGTTTCAGGTCACTTGGTCAACCCCTCTGAATCCCAACGGAGAAATCCATGGTTATGAAATCCGCCTTCCGGAACCCCGCATCTCCCACAACAGTGGAAACACCTCTGACCTCAATGTTACAGTGACAGATCTCATCCCATATACAAACTACAGCATCACTGTGTTGGCCTGTTCCACGGGTGGTGGGCACGTAGGAGGATGTACTGAAAGTCTGTCCACTTCAGCTACCACATTACCCACAGTCCCTGAAGGTCTCCAACCACTGTCTGTGGTGGCCGTCAGTGAGTCTTTCCTAGCTGTTTCCTGGCAGCCTCCAAGGAGACCCAACGGACCTAATATCAGGTTAGCGATATTACACAGAGAACTTTATTTTGATGATCCTCTGCACACTGGAAAGTTGTGTTTTTGTGTGTGACGGTGCAAAATGTATATCTTTTGCCAGTTGGATGATACCTTTTAGCCCAAACTGCACCAAAAAATCCCACCATTTTTACATGGATAGTCTATATACCGTAAGTTTATCCAACATCTCGACATTGAGGGCTGGTGACATGATATTATTTTGCATTTGCAACATGATGGAAATGGACCTGATGCTGGGAGAAGATAGAACCTGGAGCAGTTTGTAGACATCCTGGGTTTAGTATGTGTATGAGATCTATATGTCAGAGAAGGAAAGACAGTGACAGAAGAAGACAGTGGTGAGTGAATGATTAGTGATTTGAGATTACTGGGAGAAACATTCTGCTAATGTTCCATTGTTGCTGAGAAACTGGAAGACAGTAAAATTTGAACAAACTGCACCCTCCAAAATGAAGACTTTTTAATCACTTTATTCTACACTCTTGTGTATTTTCTCTCTGTCCTGTTCTATTCTGTCAGAGATTAGACATAAAAAAGGTCAGTTTTTTTTTTTTTGTTTTTTTTTTTCCTGGGAGCCGATTAAAATGCATGAGCCTGTCTCTGTTCAGCTCTGCTCAGCTCCGTGTGTTTGTCTAAGTGGGTTGGTTAAAAGGCAGTATTAAGCCCTTCTCTTCTGATTACAGCGCAAATTAGCATCACTGTGGGGAGAGGAAAACACCAACCCGGCAGAAAAAAATAAAACAGAAGAAGGGGGAGATAGAGAATGCAAGAGAAGAGGTGAAATAAGAGAATAAGAGCGGTTGGGAAAACAGAATAAACTAGCCATTGTGTGTCTATATGCAACGTATGAGTATATTTTCTTGTGTGTACATTCGAAGTGGTGCGTTTGTAAGCACACATTGTGTTCCAGCGCATTCCTAAACCTCTAAACAGTGTGTGCGCATGTGCATGCTTAATTCTATTCAAAATTTCTCCTTCAGATACAAGCTGTTGAGACGTAAAACCCACCAGCCTCTGGCCATCGCCTCTGTCCCCACGGAAACAGCCCCATCCCCTCCCCCTCCTGAAGATCTCCATCGCTGGCTCCATGTTTACTCCGGCACCAAATTGTTCTACCAAGATAAAGGCCTAAGCAGGTGAGATTACTGAAATGAGCTCTAGAGCAAACGCCGCCGCCGTGTGTGCAGAGCCGATCGGCGGGCCGCTGCTGATGCCGATCTTTTAATACCGCTCAAAGATACATTAAGCAAATATCCCAAAGAATTAAATTGTTTTTCACACAGCGTCCCCTAATCTCAGCTTGGCACTTGGTGGAAGCATTTTTTTTTTCTTCTGTGCTTGCTAAACAGCTCTGGGTGTTCACTTTTTAGGTTTATTTTTCTACTTTTTTATCCAGCCAATAAAGTGACAAACTTTTGAATGCGTTTTTCCCCTTTTTTGTTGATGTCTTCAGAAGCATTTGGATGTGTTTATTAGACATCAGTGAACCAACAGTAACTAAAGATTGGACAATTAAATTCACAATACTGTAGGCACTGAAACCCTTGGATCCTTAGAGCATTGCCATCAAATCAGTTACTAGCGAGTTGGCAAATGGCCTAAATGGCTGTTTTTAGAATTTTGAGGTCATTTCCCAACGCATTTACTCTAAAAATAAATCAGTATTGTTTTGTGGCAGATTCACACACTATCAGTACCAGTTAGAAGTACATAACGATGTGGGCTTCTCCACTGGAGAGATGGTTAATGCAGTGACCATGGCAGGGATTCCCCACCACCGCCCATCTCTGTCTGCCTACGCCATTAATCACACTGCAGTGCAGGTCAACTGGACACAACCCAGTAAGAATAACCTCTCTTATTACAACCAAACAGACATGCCCATTGTATTTTTAATGACTGTAATAAAGCAAAAGAAAACCTACTGTTTGCTTATTTGCTCATCTTTTGTCATGTTTTCTTTTTTTCCAGCTTTGCAGGACTTACAGGGAGAGGTGGAGTCTTACTTTCTTTCAGTAGAGGCTGCCCTGTTCTTTCAAAACCTGATTTTGCCACCCAAGACTGTCTCCATAATCATAAGTGGCCTTTGGCCCGGCACCACTTACCTAGTATCATTACAAGTGTCCAATGGTGCCCATAATACAACTAAGGCATCGGTCAAAGTCACTACAGAGGATGGAGGTACAGTATGTGTATATTTATGTGGGTTTTGGAGGTAGTCATGAGTGGTTTATGTTTATATAAGTACATTCCATTCCTACGACAGAGAGGACCGTTTAGGTGCAACTCGACAACTTGGCACCTTGTGCTGAATTATAAAATCAATACTCTGTGTGCATCTCTCTGTCTGCCTGTTCTGCATGTGTTTGTGTCCTTGTACTTGCTACTTACTGAGTACCAAAATCCACATTCTACTAGCAAAATGAGGACATTTTTGGGAAGTGAGGACATTCGGGCTGATCCTCACAATTTCAAAGGCCTGTTTGAGGGTTAGGATGTGGATTAAGGTTAGGGTTGTCCTGGTTAGGGTAAGGGGCTTGGGAATGTGTTATGCCTGCGAAAGTCCTCACAAAGCTCAAAGTACAAAGATGTGTGTGAGAAAAAGAGAGCGAGACTGTTTATACCCTAGTCGACATCGACATGCTTTTATTTTCTTACACTAATTTTACATTTTACTACTCGAGCTTTACATATGCTCACATTCAGTATTAAAGACCTGTGATGTCCTCATGATGCACCTCATCTGTGTGAGTCAGTGGAAATATAATAATGAGATGATTAAAAAAAAACTTTGAGAATATTTATAATTTATCCTCAACATTGTCGTTATACCTACCTAGAGTCCTCTCAAATCAGAAATCGCTCTCTGTTATGTTCTTCTTCCACTTCCTTGACACCCTTCTGGCCATTTCCCACTTCCAGCTCATTGTTTTTCAGTATAATCATATGTCAAAGGCCTTTCTCTTTCCCTCTAATCCGAGTACTATAATAAAAAAGTGCATTAAAAACATTAGAAAATCATTAGGTGCTAAAGGCAAAGCATGGCTCGTTTAACTGAGAGGGCTCTGGAGGTAATTTCATTATTTTACAGCCATACAAGTACACATGCATGCACACACGTGTGTACCAGGGCCAAATATGTTTTAACTAATGCAGTGCAACCCCACCAACCATGCTAACACAGCCAACGATCTATAGGGCAATGCCAACATCAAGACTAATTGGCAAGAAAAACGTGTGTTTCTGTGTGTGAGTGAAGAATGCCCAATGTGCAGCATTCCGTTGTTAATCATGCCTTGCAGTAAATGAAATGTAGAGCAGTAGGTTGGGTTTAGATAAGTGCATTGGCAGCAAATGAATTGGGTTAACTTGCTTGCACTTGAGTGCATTTTCACTTAAACTAATAGAAAGGTTCAATATGATCACCTGTCTCACACGTGATCTCTCACATTCTCTACCTCTGACCCTAATTCTTTACTTTGCTGTTTTAATCACAGCTTCATCATATTACTGGATGTATACAGATAAACCTTTTATACTCACTTTTCCTTATTTTATGTGTAAGAAAGACTCACTATTGGATTGACAACATTTTTTTACCTGTATTTGTCATTTCCTATGTTACCATGTGACCTGACACTGGCATTGTTCATAGGAATGTGAAAAACACTTGTATCCACAGCCATGTCAGTGTAGCTGTAGATGAGAGATTACATTGTAACTTGAGAGCTCTGGAAACCAGGTGTGTACGTCTGAACCCAAAAATGTCATATTTTCAGCTCTGAAATGTTTTGTCATTGTTTGAATCTCCTCAGAGCCAGAAGGAATGTCCGCTCCAGAGGTGATTCCAGTTAACAGCAGCACAGCACGTGTGCTCTGGCTCCCTCCTCAACAGCCCAACGGCGCAATTACAGGTTACCACATCTACCTTAATGATCATCTTCATGCCAGTGTAGACAACAGTTCAGGGTCCTACCTGCTGGGGAACCTGCTGCCTTTCACTGTCTACAACATCCAGGTACACACTTACCAAATCAAATACACACGCCTCTGTGCACAAATTCCAACAGTCTTTTTTAACTCTGTCTTAATTCAGGTGGAGGTGTGTACTGTTTACACCTGTCTACGGAGTAACGTTACCCAGACGACAACTGTGGAGGACCTGCCTGCTGACCTGGACACACCACACACACAAGTTGTCACGCCCAGGTGACGTTAAGTTTTAATGTGAAAACAACTGAATGACAAAGGTTGCGTGCTAATGTTATATATAGATAATAATATTGCTAAGTGCAATAAATGACAACAATATTAACAGGAGATTGATGATGATTAAATGACTGATAATGATTGAGGAACAACATAGGAGTTTATATAAATCATCACCAAAATTGATTAAGCTTTGATTGATTTGTCTCATTTATCTGCATTTTACTGCGATCCATCCAGCTGCGGTGGTGTGAAAGACTGCTGCTCAGATCTGTGTGTGGTCTTGCTTCGTGCAGAGAACCAAAATACAGATTAAACTAGCAAAGTTAAGACATTTTGGAACTTTGTGAACTTTCACTGAACTCTGTAGACACTCTTGGAGCTGGATTGGACTTTGTTTTGCTTATTTTCATCTCACTACCTCGGTCACATCACAAGGGAAAAAATGAATAAAAATTCATTGAAATTAAGTGTAGTAGTTTGTGCAAACTGACAGATTTTGCTAATTTATCTGTAATAACTGCAAACTGTATAATCTCATTAAAACCACGTTATTTTAATGATTGTGCAGATTTGTCAGGGTTTAACTCAGCTCTGCTACAACAACAGACACTTGTGCATCTCCCAGTATGACAGATCACATTCACTCTCCTGTGCTCTCTTTCTCCTTTCTCTGCCAGGGTTGTGAAGTTGGACTGGTCTCACCCTGGTAGACCCAGTGGGATCATGCTGGGCTATGAGATCTTAAGGCGGACTCTCAGGTCCTGTGAACCTGGGTCGACAGCAATCGCATCCTCTTTAGGTGAACACTCAGCAGGTGGCCTCATGTTAAGATGTTCTTACCTGCAGTGTCCTGCTGCTTATGGTGTGTGTGAGGTGTCCTGCTTCCACATTGACACTCAGGTGATTATGTTTTGGCCATTTCGCACTTTCTGTATTTCTCAGTTCTATTTTCTTCAGTTTCACCTGGATATGAGGGCCTTTTCACCGCGATTTGTCCGTTTAAAATGTGTTAGATGTGCTGAATGTACACGGTCTTTGGCTGCTCTTTGTAAATACACAGTTCTCTCTCTCTCTCTCTCTCTTTTTCTCTCTCTACCACACACACACACACACAAAGGGAGAAGAGTAGCCCAATGAAAACATTCTAAAACTAATCTGAGCAGACTCTTTGAACTGAAGAAGGTGTGATCAAGCTCTCAATGATTAATTTTTCTAAACAAATTAACCTGTCATCTGCATTCATTTCCATCCTTGTGTCATTGAACCCCAGCCAACTTGGCACAGTCTAAATGCCAGCCTCATCCCATCACTACAAACCAACAACAGTTACCAAGTTAAGGACAAATATACTGTTATACGCCTGTGCATGAAGCACACACACTCATAAATAAATATACCTGATATATAACTATATACAATATAATAGAAAATGATGTATTGTCTCGCTGCAGTTTTCAAAAGCACAGTTTTCTGCTTTTCCGGAGTGTTATAGAATGTTATATCGTTTTTTTTTCAATATTGAGTGTAAAAGGATGAATTTTATGTGTTCGTAACAACACTCTGAGCAAAGTGTGCCAGCACACAGTATCTTAGATCATTGTACATGTTGTGTATGTATGTATCTTGTTCATTTTAACATAAAATGACCCCACATACCAGCTGTATAGTCATGATGACAAGAAAAAAATCAGAAAAAATGATATCTGTGATTTGAAGTCCACCGAGCAGCTTTATACCAGGTCAAAGATGGGAGTTTATAAATTGTTTTATTGGTAATTAATATGAAAAACCATTATAACACTCGGTGTGTCTCTCTTTTAGGTTTGTTGTGATGGCAGAATATACACAAAGAGGCCTTGGCATCACTGCTGTCGGGATAGTTATCTGAGCTGGATTAATTCCTCTGATCCAATATGCTGCAGTGGAAAATTGCTCCCAGTTCTGCCTGATCACCAGTGCTGCGGAGAATACTATGTCCGTGTAAAATCCAGTAAGTTTCGGACTGATTTCCATTTTTCCGCCTGGTTTTCAGGCTTCTGCTTGAAGTGTGCCCTTTCTCGTATTAAGTGTTTCCTTCATCTGTCCTTGTCTTTATAGATGAATACTGCTGTCCAGACCACTCGTGGGGACGGGTCTCAGTGGGGCTGGGTGACAGCTGCTGTGGAGGGGTTCCTTACTCCTTGAGAGGCAGCCAGCTCTGCTGTAGTGGGACCCTCCATGATGGCTTTGGGGTCCATTGCTGCGGAGGTCGGCTTGTCGAGGATACACTGGTGTGCTGCGGTGAAGCAGACAGGGGGGAGGTGCACGCACATGTTCCAGGTAATGAAAGGATATTAAATTTAAAAACAATAACTGAACACACACACACACAATTAGAATTTTCTTTTTTTCAGCGAGATGATGTTTTTATGCTGAATGAAGGCTAAATTGCTAGAAAGCTTAACTTGTGTCTCTAAACTTAAAGGGGACTTTGTTAGGGTTTCTTGTTGATCACCATTTTTATGTAAGAAAAATGTAAGGAGAAAAAAGATCAGAGGTAGACACATGGTGAAGGAACGTAGGGTCATTTCCTATTCTCCCTCTCCTGCAGGGTCCCAAAGTGCCCCGATACCACAGCACAGATGGGACGATGTGTATGTGAGGTGGGGGTGGGAGCGTATGTGTGTGTCATTAGACATCTTTGTCATGGCAGATGATGATGAAAAACGCTCGGGATGGCACCTTTGAGGGCACTGCCAAGCACGCAGCGGGACAAATACACACCCGTTCTCGCCTTCACACAGGCACGTACACAATAACTTGTACACATAGAGACATATTACACACCCACACATAGGCACAAGCGCACACGGAGTCAACAGGGTGCCCTCAGCAGGTTCACTTAGTGTTGTGTGCCAGAGACAGGCACGTGTGGTCTATTCATCACACATAAACAATGGCCCCATATGGACAGGCCTATAGCACTCCATTAGCCTGTCCACAAACACATGGACACATGATGGGCTGATAGACACTAAAATATATCCATCTTAACAAAAACACAGAAAAACTGTCCATATTTTAGGCTTTGCACATAAAATCTGATTTCTTCTTGATGCCACGTGGTATTAAATATTCCAGTTCTTTTTTTTTTTTTGGTCAGTTTTCATTTGGTCATTTTCATTTCTCCCTCTTTATTTATTTAATCTCTTCTCTTTTGGCCAATTTTTATTTTCTTTTGCTCATTTGCACAACCACTTCCTCATCTCTGGCCTTTTGCACTTTTCCAATCACATCTTTTCTTCTTCTGCTACCCCTCACCTTGCTTTTTCCCTCCACCTTATTTTATGTGCCCTCTTTCCATCCACTCATCAGTCATTAGCGTTAGCTTCCCCATTGAGAACATATGGTATGATGGATCGCAGGGCTAGCGGCGCTAGCAAGGCTAAGGGCCATTTGCCGGGTGCGCTGCGCTGTCGGGAAGCCCTGGGGCCAGCTAAGCAACCTCAACACCATACGTCTGTTTACACACACTCACATGTACACACACACAGACACACACACACACACACATCCACACACTTGATAACCTTGGCACCACCACTTTCATTTCTACCTCTTACCATGTCAAGGGATTTGTATTTTTTAATGATATAGTGTGAGTGGATGTAAAAAGATAAGGAAAAATTGAATGTAAGGAAGAAGGAACAGCTGGGAAAATCAGCTGTCGAGATTTCTGAAAGTAAATCACCCTGTAAGTAATTTCAGTATTCTTTTCTGGCAAAAAAGTGAAAGAATGGAGAAAAAGGAGACGCGTGACCTCAACTCCATTGCAACAGAAAGAGAAAAGAAAAGTGCAGTGAGGAGGTAGATGGAGCAGATTAAAGGAGGAGTGAAGGGTATCCCGTTGTGCCCAGCTGATAGACTAGGTTAGGCTGATGTGATTATGGGGTCCCTGAAGTGCGATCTATCACACATTACCGTCCACACTGTCAACAACCATACACACACACTGCGGGGGGACAGCAATGCCGGGAGACAGCCGTCTGGCAACAGATAGACGTACCCGTTTGCATGTGCACACACAGGCATATACAGACACACCATGAACCATGTGTATGTATATAGAAAATACGTGCACGTGGCTTTATCAGAAACACAAGTGAAATAGAACCAGTTTATAAAACAGCCTCTTCCAACCAAACTTGACTCACATTAATAATTACTGTACTTGATAACTTTTCTGCCTCTGTACTGGTGATAGTTGTGGCCCAAGGCTTTAGGCTTACTGACATAGAGCTAGAATTTATACATTGCTAATGGCAAATTTTCAAACTAATTCAAGACATTAGAGGAATGACCAGGAATGCAACACTGCCTTACATAAATTACATCAAGTTTAACGCTACTGAAACAAAATCTCAGTGCTTAGTTATTTAAACTCATCAGAATAAACTTAATTAAAAGTTAGACTTTATCGGTTGGCTTTATTTATTTTTTTTTTTTTCTGTGCCGGTGTCTTAAAACAACTTTTAAGCTGTTTTTGTGTTCTTCATTTCTTCACCCTGAGTTTGTAAAAGTGTTTAGCTAAGACTTATGTGAGCTTAGATGGTGTTTAAAGGAACGTGTGTGGTGTCTTTGGCCTCCCGCTGCTCCCCAACTCTTCTTATGTCCCCCACCTAGTGTGCACACTTCACTAATCGTTTCTCCTTCACACTTTCCCTTTATACTTTTATAGTTCTTTAACCCTTTCTTACGCCCTTCAACCTTACCAGCTTCATCTCTCAGTGCGTGTGCTACCATTAATGCCCCCCATCACACTTTTTCTTCTTCAAGTAACTGAAAAAAGTATGCATTTTTTAACTCCTTCCCCTACTCCCACCCTCTGTCCCAGCCCAGCAGGCCCTATCCAAACGTTCAAGGACAAATCTGAATATCCCTTTTCACCATTTAAGTGTTAAAAGCCTGGCGGTGCTGGGGTGTTATCTTAACGCGCCTTGCCGTGCCATCATCAGAGCGCGTGATGAAAATGGCTGTGATGATGCTAAAAGAAAAAAAGAGGAGGGGGGGAGAAAAAGTAATAATCAAATATGTTTTTCAAGGGCACAGTGACCATTTGCTGGAGGGAAATTATCCAAGTAGTTAAGCTAGCTCACTCCGAGCCTGGCGGAGTTGTGCGATTGGATGTGTTTTGTGTGCTGAGAACATACTCAGTAGAAGGATGTTTTCATGGGTTCTCTTTGCACATCTGGATACGTTTGACACATTTTATAGGGAGATGCTCTCGTGTCTCAAATGTCTTTTTGTTGTTGCTGCCAAGAGATTCATCAGTTTCTGAATGGATTTGTGTGTGTGTGTGTGTATGTGTGTTAATCATTGCCAAAAGCCCTTCATCAATGATGGGTAGCAAATGGGCAACTGTAGTGTATTCCAAACAGCAGCGTCTGGCTGCTTTTGAAGATGGAGTGTTCTGTGAACACAGGAAGACATTTCTCTCACTGTTAATGTATTTATGATGATAGCTTTGTTTATTAGGGTTGCCCTAATGACTGGCAAGAGTGAAACCAGAGTTTGTCAAGAGCATAACCATGAGCTCTGCATGAGATGGATGCGTTGTTGCTTTAACATATTTTAGTTGCATGTGACAGAAGATCACACAGGCAAACCATAACTAAGAACACCAAACACCTCTTCCAATTAGAATACATTATATTACAGTCAGGTAGTTAAAGATTCTGGCTTTTAAGCCCTGTCACTGTATTTTTTATTTTTTTTTTTACTTATTATTTTAATGCTCTTGTCAAAACCTGATACCTGAATGGCTGAGTTGAGACTCTCTGAGCTGTGTTGTGTTACTTCTGTGCTCTAAAAAAAGATGCACACAGTGTCACTTATGCCCAGCTGGTAATGTTGCTGACTTGATAAAAAAGACATCAGAAAGATGAGGACAAGCAGTTAGGAGGGAAAAGAGAAGGTGTGCCTTTGATTATGTGTGTGCCGACATCAACACAGGCCTGTGTCCACCGGGGATCTGTTCACTGTGTGAGAAAGTCCATCCACTGTGATTTTGTTTTTTTGACATGACGTATACAGTCTTGTCCCCCTGGAGTGTGCTCTCTCTCTCTCTCTTTCTCTCTCTCTCTCTCTCTCTCTCTCTCTCTCTCTCTCTCTCTCTCTTTCACACACACACACACACTGAATTCCTTTATTTTTAATTCATTTGACATTGTAATAACAACTGTTACTTTATCCTGTTTAATCTCAATTAAAACCTTACGATTAACTTCCTGAAATGTAATCTGAATGTAATCAAAACATTTGTTCCACTGAGGATATGGAAAAGATGATGCAAATGGAACACATTAATTGCCATCATCTACACAAATCTCAAAACACTGTTTGTCTGTGCTGAGTTAAAAACGCTGTTAATAACTAGAAAGCCCCCATTATCCCGCCGCAAGAGCATTTGTGTGTGCAGCTGTTCCATCTCTCTGAGAGCTGTTCAGTTTGTGTGTTTATGCTGGTATGGATGCACAAAAATCTATGTGTGCACTTGATCTGGACTTTGTGCCAAGCCCCCTTTTAATATATTCAGGTATTTAAAAGTGTTTGGTTTGTTTAAAGTTGTGGAGGGTTTTGGTCTCCTAGAGAGCACGGATAACCCTAATCCACAACACACATTTTTATCAGTAGTTCATTGGCAGGGCTAAATATTGACTTATCATTAAGTGGAATGACTGAAACCCTAATAATAATTCACGTTGTCTAAGCACCTTGTGTTGACGCAGCGCTCCCGATGCTATTAACGAATGTATGCAAATCCAACGTAAATCTGAAGATTAGGGCTGAAGCATTCTGCAATGCAAGAGAGAAAACAAGAGGTGTGTGATAAAATTCTGTCAGCGCATACACACAAATTTGTGCGCTTGCACAAACACGGCTTAAAGAGCAAGAGAGAGGTGTGCCTTTCAAAATGTTAACACAAATGTGCAAGCATGTCACACTCCCTCACACACAAATAACAAAGACAGGCACGAGATATTGATAGTACAAAAGTAAAGTTTAGCTGCTGTAAACAAAGTATGACGACGTGTGAAGTGAGTGACAGCAGGGGGAGAGAAGAGCCGGTGGGAGCAGGTGGAGGTGGACACCTGAGGAAGTGTTAGAAGTAATGAAAGCAAATGAGAGAAAACCATAAAAGGCTGGAGGAAATGAAGTTCAGGCAAATGAGCTAAGATAATGAGTTGCGGAGAACTCGTCCGCATGGAAGGGAGGAGCAGAGGGGAGAATGTCGAGAGGACGAGGGATGAGGAGAGGAGCTATTTTGGAAAAGTGTTGAGCTGTTTATTTGCGCGTCATTGAAGCTGAAGTAAGGCGCTGGGGGAATTGGCCACCAAGCCTCCGCTCCGCAACAGCTGCCGCAGCTAAGTGAGTTACTGGCCGTCAGACTGCTTTTATGTCACCCAATCACACACATGCACATGCATTTTCCTGTCATGTGTTTCCCATGATGGATGCACTGAGCATATAATGCACTACAACAGCAAGG
Source organism: Pao palembangensis (assembly GCA_015343265.1). Classification (NCBI taxonomy): domain Eukaryota; kingdom Metazoa; phylum Chordata; class Actinopteri; order Tetraodontiformes; family Tetraodontidae; genus Pao; species Pao palembangensis. The sequence goes on from CM027081.1 coordinate 7,806,811, forward strand.
GAGAAAATATGCCCTTCTCCATTTTTTGGCCTTTAAATGGAATGATTGCTTGGATTAACAGCGTGTCATGAGTGAACGCTGATTAGCTTGTTAAACAATAAGTTATTTATCACTCTACAAGTAGCTACAGTACCAGGACGAGGCCGTGATACACAGCAATGACTTAATGTTTAATGTGTGCTGTCAAATGAAATGGGCAGCACAGCTGGGGGCACAGACCAGCACGCCATCAACCGTTATATGATACATTTGCTAAATATCTCATGAAAGTTAGATGATTTTAACTCTAAACTAAATAATCACAAAAGACTTAGGGGGGTCTTGCAATATTTCAATCTGATTTCAAATGAGAGGCTTTCAGCTGCGGACTCGCTCATTAAAATGCGATTTATCCTTCTTCCTTACTCCACTTATGGTATTTAAGTCGTGCCGTGTTGTGCCTTTCCACGCTCATTTGTATTTCCAGTGCATTCTCACGGCAGGGGTTCCTCTGCTGACTCAGTGTTATGGCAGGGCAGTATTATTGCCATAATCCATCGCAAGGCTAAAGCTTTGTCCTAGCCCTGTGATGTCAGGGTAACCAGATAACTCACCTTGTGTGATTAAAACTGCTGCAAGGAAAGAGGCACAATGCGAATTTTATCACAAATCTTATTTTTCAGGAGTTTTGTTACATCTGCATTTATTCATTTAGACACAATTGATTATGTATTTAGGTTTATTTTTCTTTGTTGGGAGCATCTGTGATTTCTATCTACTGTAAATGGAAAGTGAATTCCCGTTTCAGATATTCCAAAATAGGCACGTTTACGTTCATTCAAGGGGTAAATAAACTATGCTAATTAGACAAAACACGCTTTGAGTTTGGTAACAAAGGCATGGAAACATGTAATTACAAAGTACAAAGCACTACTGAGAAAACATGACTGTCAAACAGAAGAATAAAGGTTATTTAGCTGAATGATCTGAAACTGTGAGGCTGATGGTTGTCCTCTAACATAAGAGATGTGCACGGTTATATGTTGAGATAGACAATGGGCCAGATGATTATTTATGTAAGAAGACACCCTCTGCAGAAACAATGACCTCTGATTTCAGTAGCTTTTTATTTGTCTTTTTACCTTGATACCATAGTGCTGATGCATTTTATTTTAGTTTTTACCGTACATTATTTTTTTATTTTTACCTTAAAATGTGATCAAATTAAATTATATTATACAGTTGTGAATGTAACCTTAGACCCCACTGACAAGTTACACCTTTTTATGTACATCGCTAAATATGTGACAAAAGATTAAGCATATTCTGTAAACCCACAGAGCAGCAACATTGTGAGTAGGCGCAGTGTGATTAACTGAACCTATCTGTTGCATTAATGGAGATATAAAGCACACTGAAGGCCAAAGCTCAGAAATGATCCTCAACAGTGTTACTGTTAATAATCTAATAATCTGGATTTTTAGGGTTTTTAGAAATGAGTAATAATAAATAAAAATTGACCATTAGCTGTAAAAGGTCTTCCTGCAGTCAAAACACTGAAATAGAAGCATTTGTAAGTTGTCTACGAATGAATCTGTTTAGCCACCAGGTCTGATGTCATGAGTTTTTTAACCATCCTCATGTTATTCAGATTTTAAAAAATTAAGTGCTGGAAAATGCAAAGAGTCAGTCTTGAAATTTGATAGTCTGCTGTAAAAGGTTTCCAGAAGAATGGAGTGATAGCGCGTGTTGTAAATGTCACCTTGCTGCTGAAGGTGAAGCAGCGGCAGGAAGACATCAGCTATCACTGTCAGAGATGGCAGCTCCCAGAAAAACACACTTCCACTCCTGCTTAACTCTTTTGACAGTATAGGCTTAATATTACTGCCATACAGAGGCATGAATACTGGAGAGGAAGAGAGGCATGCATGGGAGTAGAAGAGTGAGGAAGGAGAAGAATGTATATCAGAGGTGATAAGAATAGATGCAGGCTAATATTCAGAGCCATAATACTGGTTCTGCAGATAGGAAAAGAGGGGCCAAAGTGAGAGAAAACAAGTTTGAAAAGTATAGAAACGCAACCTTCCAGTAAGTCTGGGGTGTTTTAAAGAATCCAGAAAAAAGGGGAATAAAGAATGTGGAAGTCAAAGAAAGAGGAGTAGATGATGGAGGGAGGACAAAAAGAGTACAATTACCTTACTTATGGGGAAGGTAAAAAGAAAAAGGACAGGAAATCAAACTGCCAGAGCTTAGCCTTTTCTGTCTGGAAAGAGCTGAAAGTGATCCTCCATCCATTCATCATCGTCAATCCCATCAATCATCCTCAGGTTTTATCTGCTGTGGTCAAGACTACATAAATTCCTCCACCTCTCTCTGTTGTGTGAGCCATGATGGAAAACCCACAACACACCCTGCTGGGAACGCCACTGTAACCATGAAGTGCTGTGGGTCAAAGGTCATTCGTCAGGAAGAGGAATGCTGCAACGGGATTGGCTATAACCCCGAACGGCATGTGTGTGCTGACCGGCCCACACCTGGCCTGCCCATACAGGTGCGTGTTTAGGGTTAGTAGTAATACATTTATGTGTTTGCACTTTTTTTTTTTTGCTTTCTCACTCACCATTCTGTAGCAGGTCAGTGGTGACAAACATCCACCATTTTCAGCTATGTCTATTCAACATTGTTACTGTTTGTGCACATAGTTCAATGTAAACAACTTATTTAGGAAATATAATTTGAAAATTGGCATGTATTTTTTTATTCTTAAAAATTTGTCTGACAAATGTTTTGATTGCCCGCAAAATAAGAACATTTAGCTCCACCTCAAAGTAAACGTAACACGATAAAAGTAGCCTGGTTTCAGCTTAGTCTGCAAACCTTGTGTGCTGATCTGATCCGAGCTGAGACCCGAGCCTTCACACAGACGCATCTCATTTCTTTAAGTTATTGTCAGTCACATCATTGTTGGGAATTGGAGCTATCTTCTATCAGCTCAGGTCATGTGATGTTTGTATGTTACCATCACACACACACACAAACACAAACACACACACTGCTCATTACTCCTAATGAAGACATTAAGACCAGTCACATTCACATGTATAATTGTGTTGCGCATGTACATGAGATGCACTTTTGCTGATGTGAGATAATAAACATATTTAAGATTGCAGGTAAGTCTGAGCAGGTAATCTGTGCAAACCACTCTTCTCTCTCCTTCCATTGTTTATTATTAACTCCTCTACCTTTCCATCTCATCTTCCTCTGCAGCACCAGTGTCTGCAGGGTGCACTGTGCCCCGTAGCTGCAGCACCAACTGCGTACTGTGGCGCCTGTGACCTCGATCCGTCTCTGACCACCTGCACATGGGTCTTGTCTGCTCACACACATGACGACAAATTCTCCACAACAGACTCGCCTTCCATCAACGCTATGCATGAGATTGCCATGACAGGCCTGTCTACACATGCAAACAGTGTTAACGTTTATAAAATGGTCAAAGAGTACACTCGCGCACGCACTGAGGGCGTTGAGACTGTTGGCGACCTGTGTCCATCGCATGAGGAGGTGGTGTACAGCGGGGACGCCAACACGTACACCTACACAGGTAATCTATACCTGTCATCTAAACACAAATTGACCCCTTAATCCTAACCTTAACCCCATCTTAAACCCAAATCTAACCCCAACCTTAAAACTAAGTCTTAGCCCTCAAACATGTCCACAATTTTCTAATGGAATGAGTATTTTGCTACTCAGTAGGTAGCAAGTACAAACACACACACAGACACACAAGTACATTGGCTATAGAGTAGAACACTGAAAAAGCAACTAAGTGAACACTAACACAATCACAACTTTTAACACAATCAGCCACAACCACAATCAGTCTTAATTACTCAGATAAATAATGTGTTTGAAAACCTAGACGCAGATGCACACACACTGAAAACCCCTTTAAACTGATGAATATTACAGGGTGTTAAAATGGCACTTAAACGCCCATCTCTAAGTTTTAATGATGCAGAAGTGTACTGTGCAGGAGAGCGTTAACGTGTTGCAGCTATCAATGTGCACTGCAACAGCTGCCATCCCGATGTGATGGTGTGTGTGTATGTGTGTGTGTGTGTTTTCATGTACTTGTTACATACTGAGTACCAAAATACTCATCCTACCTGCAAAGTGAGGACATTTTCTGGAAGCAAGGACATGTTGGCTGGTCCTCACAATTTCAACTTATTATGCCTATTTGAGTCCTCACGAAGATAGAAGTACAACGCTGTGTGTGTGTGTGCGTGCAAGTGTGTGCTTGTGTGTGTGTGTGTGTGTGTGTGTGTGTGTGTGTGTGTGTGTGTGTGTGTGTGTGTGTGTGTGTGACATGGGGCGATTAGGATAAGAATTTCAAGTCAGTGCTGTGACACCATCTGGGCAGAAGCACATAAAGCTGTCGCCACCCACTATACACCAGATGTTTCTCATACACACATACACACACATTCAAAAACAGGGTTCCAGACGACGTTCTGTGGAAGGGAGGAAGATCAGACACAGCTAGTCCTCCAGGCTTTTATTCTTTTGTATTGATATAGAATTCAGATTTAAAGATGTAGGGTTTGGCTCTGAATCAAGAATAGATCTCAGAATCAGAAATTTTAACTGCACTTGTGCCTCACTTACGTTTGCTTTAGTTGTGATACTGTTGTAGTAAAACTGGTTGTCCCAGATTGGCAGTAAAAGCATGGTGGTATTTACTGCAGCAGTCCCTTAACAGCCCTAAAAAAAACAATGCATGTGTGTACATATATTTTATATTATGCATCATTTAAATGTACACCTCCACACAAGGTTGTTGTAACCTGTATCCCACAATGCTTCACCCGTCACAGGTTTTACATGTCTACAAATGCCTATACAGACCCAGCACTGTGTATCTGACTTTGTCCAAATTAAACCATGTTTTTGTTGCCACAAACTGATTTTTCTTTTAATCAAACTTTTGTTCTCTTTTTTTTTTTTTTTTTCCAAATCTCTGAGCGTTGTTGGTGTTGGTGGCTGTAATGACTGTAGTTGTCTTTTTTACTAACACTAGTTTACTGACAGGTTTGTTGACTCTTCTGTAGATTCTGACCTGGAGCCCTTCACCACTTACCAGTACAGAGTAAGGGGCTGGAACAGTTTTGGCCGAGGCACCAGTCATGTTACAACAGTAACCACCCCTGAGGAGAAACCATGGGGGGTGGCCCCACCTCACTGGCGCCGTCTAGGTGAAAGGGATGACATCGTCCAACTACAGTGGCAAGCACCTGCCAGACCTAATGGTGTGTGTTTGTGTGTGTTTGTGCGCGCGTGTGTTTCTTTGTTGCAAGTGTGGTGCTGACTTTAGTACTGAGGTAAAATCAGGTTGAAGTGACATAGATTGTCAAAATGATGTTTTCTATTTCAAAAGGTGACATCACCCATTATGTTATACTGCGGGATGGACAAGAGCGTTACCGTGGTGATGAAACCAGCTTCACTGATGTAGGCGGGATCAGGCCCTTCCAGGAATACCGCTACCAGCTCAGGGCATGCAACCGTGCAGGGTGTGCCGACAGTACACAGGTACATTTTTGGTAATAGGATTTACTTTTTGATTATGTGTTTTTTTTTAACCTCCCTATGGTTGGTTGGCTATTAGTTGCCATTAAATTATATGCATCTGTGAAAATATCATTTCCTGTTTCTTCGGTTCTGAAGCTTTCTAACCTTTGCTTGGAAGAATGACGTGTAAGCATATGAACTTTGTTCTCTTCCCTTGTTAGAACAAGTTTATATTTAACAGCGTTTTCGCTCATCTTGGCCAAGCAAGGTTCTGGATTTGCTGATCCTGCCTGATGTTTGTGATAGCGACCATAATAGCTTCATACAGAACTCCCTCTGCTATCTCTCTGCCTATAGCTGAGCTGATATCACCACAACAATTAATTTCTTTGGCTTAGAGGTGATGAAAGCACACACTGCAAACTCCCTTTCTGCCTGTTTTAAGCTAAATTAGCAGCTCGTTTTGAACACATTTCTACAGAAAAAGAAGGGGTGAGGTGGTGGAGACGTGATTGATTGAAGTGGCTTTGGGTAGTTGATCGGTAAATAGGTGATGGGTGGATTATGGTACACAAAGTATAAAGAGTGGGGAAACGAGGGCATAGATGAAATAGAATTGCATGGATTTAGGGATGTGATGAAGAAAGGAGTGTCAAATGGGTAGAGAGATTAAGATAGACACAGGAAGAAAAATCTCACAACCTGGCACAAGATTGGATAAACTTTTTTGCTTAACATGCAGATCAGCATGAGAAGAAAATAAATATAAAATCAGACAAGGTGGAAGCCAGGGGAGAGGGACAGAGATGGGCTGTCTGCCTCCAGCTTATAGAATCCTTTAGCTGCATCATGTGACCTTAATCTCCCTGATGACCTGATGGACCATCCATCACCACTACGGCCCAATACAAAAAAAAAATATTTGCATTCCACCAGCAACAATCAGAAGTCAGACGAAATGAACAAACTGAATCTCACAACAGTGTCATACAAAGTATGTGTGAGACGAAAAGAGTGAGATTCTGATTGGCTTCAAAACCCTCAAAGTCATTGATTTACTCGTGATTAGACTGCCACTGATTTTTTTATAGAGCCTGATTAAATCAAAACCACGCAAAGAGAGTGAATCAGAGGTTTCCAGGCCACCTATTCACTTACAGGCAACAACTGCTTTCAGGCTGTTTCAAAACAGATGAATACTAAAATCTACACATCTACAATCTCTTTCATCATGTCTGTTAAAAATGAACTTCAGATCATGAATAGAGTCAGTTATACATTTTGTGTTTTGCAGCCACTTTCAATGTAAAGTTCAGACAGGGATGTGGATCCACTTCAGTAAACTGGACATAGACTTAATAAGTATCATTAATTGCACGTTTGCCTTGTGAGTTCACGTTAATGTGTCTGAGGTGAAAAAAGGTCTCTTGTGTGTCTTCTCATACTGTGTATGTTTCTTTGTCATCACTGAGAACGTTCACAAAATTCCCTAAATTCTTTCGTCTGTCTGTCTCTCTCTCTCACTCTCTCTCCCCCTCCCCCTAACACACACACTGTATCTTCAGGCAAACACACTCCCTGCAGAAAGTGGAAAGGGAGTGACTTGGATTAGTTTCTACACCAGTTAAAATTGGCCAAACACTTCCAATTATGGGATAACTTGGGCTAACCTAATACACCACTGCAATTACCCAGCATCAGGCCTCTCTCTCTCTCTCTCTCTCTCTCTCTCTCTCTCTCTCTCTCTCTCTCTCTCACACACACACACACACACACACCTGCTGTGACAACAGAAGGTGCTGATCTAATACAGTTGGTCACTTGGTGTGAGAGGAAGAGCCATTGGTCTTCCTCCAGCTTTGAATCCTTTTGTCTTGGTCCCTCTGCTCTTTGTCTTGTGCCATTCCACTCATCGCGATGCCTCACCTTCTAACAAGTATTTCCACTTTCCTTTTTTCTCTCCTCTGTCTTCACTCCACGTGGTAAACAGCTGTATGATATCTCTTTGCTTCCAGCACTAATTTCTGCTAATGAGAGTCAACAAATCCACCACAAAAATGTTATAAATGTAGAAAAAACGTATCTATAACTTCACATAGATTAAAAAAAACCTACTGTGTTCTGCTATGAGAACATACACTGAAGCTCCTTTTGGCCCCTTCTTCCTTATCTTCTTTGCTGTTCTGTCTCTGCCGTCGTCTTTGGTTCACCTGTGCGCACCTGTGTGTGTGTTTGTGTGTGTCCTTAGTTGTAGTAGCAGTGTTCTAATTGCATAGCTGTGTGTGGGACAGATGGGGGAAGTGCTAGTGACAGTCTATTAAGGCAGGATATCCCTGTTGCCATTAGCAGCAGATTGCTCTGTGATTCTGTGGTTTCCACATTCAGCCAGCATTCACAGGTCCCCACAGTACAGGAACAATTTACAGCAAGTATCCTGTACTGGGTTTTTGGTTGTTAGTTTCCGTTATTGTTATTTCAGGTTTTATGTTTTGTTTTAGGTTAGATAATCATACTGCCAGTCAGATTTGGTGACTTAGATGCATTAAAGGCAGATAATCCTTAAATCAGACCCAGCCATCTCTTCTCACGCTGGTTCGCTGCTGTCTATAGAAACACTCTAAATGCTCGTAAACCAAACAGTAAATTATTTCATAAAGATTGTGTTGACCCAATATTGATAACTGATAATTTCCTGATTGTGGAAGCCGCACAGCAATGAGACCGGCGATTATGTTTTGTTTACGTTTTCAGGTAAAACAGTAAAGAGGCTAATGGTAATAATGTGACCTCACATTAAGTTCATTGCCAATTGTAATTGACATCAATTGTTGAAACATCCACATGCACTTTGTCATCATGATGACAGATTGTCAGATGACAATTAAAAAGAATGTTGTATTAAAACTTTGCATCTCTTTCTTTTGTATGTGAAGTGTGTTCTGTTCCGTGCTCATCAGTGTGTGATTTTGTGTGTTTAGGTGGTGGCAGTGACAGTCCAGGGGGTCCCGGAGGGTGTGCAGCCTCCCGTGGTAACAGCTTTAAGCTCTTCCTTACTCCAAATTACCTGGTCTGAGCCCAAACATCCCAGTGGAATCATACAACGGTACCACCTGAACCAGACTGGTGTTGGAACCATTTTTACCCACCATGGTGGGCCCAAAAGTTACACTGTGACTGGTAAGAGTCCTTCACTTTCCCAGCTCTCTGTTATTTTAACTCGTTTAACATTCCCAAGCCTCCTGATGCAGCTTTTTCCCACTACTTAGAAGAAACAAAATCCAGCCCTCAAATCCAGGCACACAGTTTTGACCTCATGTAATTGTGTATTTAGTTTAACTCAACTGATTAAGAGGAGAATATAAATGAAAAAAAAATAAATAAATAAATGCAATTTTACAAGAGAGCTCTGTGGAATATTTATATTATATTAGTTAATTAGATTGTGTAAGAAACAATAGTATCCAATAGATGCTGGATTTCAGTGGCGTTTTCCGCTCACACTTTTACTCTCTCGCTTTGTCTTGGATGGCTACCAGGCAGCAGCTTTGCCAGTTGCTAGTAGACTGGTCCCATGGTGCCTGTGGTTGGCTTGGTGTTCGGGGTTGTTTGCGCACAAGCATGTGTGTTCATATGTGTAGGCATGAGGCAAAGCAAACAATGCCAAATAGAGACGGTAATGTGCTGTAATATTGTACCTGCCCCGTGTGCCAGTGTAAGCAACCAGCGTGAGTGTGAAACTCCCCCTGACGAAGGAAAAGCCTGCGTGTTCAGTCAGCATCCACTCTCCCTCTCTCACTCACTTTCTCTTTGTAAAACATGAATGTGTTTGCAGGGGAGATGAGACCAGCTAATACTCAGGACCGCAGGGATGTGTGTCATCTTTTCTTGACAAGTTAAAAAGTAGCACCAACTCAGACTGTGAGGAACCTAATTGGATTACGTATACAGTGAAATCACTGGAAGGTGGGCAACTCATGCTAAAAGATGGTAAGGGAGGAAGGGAAGGAACGACATGAGAAGATGGATGCATGAATCTAAGTGTTTTCACTGAAATGTGAACAGAAATAATTGCTGTGCTACTTGGTCATCTTTAATATTTATATGTGACTATTCATTTCTCAGATAGTTCTCAGCACTGCGAGGAACCTTACAAACTGGGCCAAAACATAGAAACAGGAGAAATGTAGCTTTACTATTATTATTATTATTATTGAGGAATTATTTTTATTTAGAAAGCTACTAGCCTGACACGTTTTTTTTTTATAGACAGCATTATCATTTCCTGTTTATAAATGCTTTGACTTTTATTTATAGTCCTGAAAAGTGACATTTTTTCACAAGAATAAAGCACTATAGTACAAAAGCTTCCCATGTGAATCGATATTAAGTATTGCTATCATTAGCTCAGAATGAATTATTGCCTGCAATTATATAGATTATGGCATTAATCATGTGTTTAATTGGTCTTTTGGTGGCTCATTATTAATTCAGAACAGCGGGGAATAGAGTGTGTTCTTTTACTTATTAATGTGTTTCTGCTGTAGTTCCTGCTCTGATTGGTGCCTGCTGCATGTACAGGCATGTAGACATGAGAAGAGAGAAGAGTTGGAAACATTTCTTCTCGTTTGTCGGAGCTCGGTAGATGTCAGCAGTAAATTAAAAAAAAACACTTTCTCTGAGTTACTGTAGGTGTTAAACAAATAAGAGCTTTCTCAATACACTCTATCCGCTTCACAAGGAGGCTGCACTACTGTGGAGTCTGTGTAAATGCTACAAAACCAAATGAGGAACATTCATTTATTTAGTCAAACAAAAAAATAATTCATTTTAAATGTAACTGAAGCTGTTATTAGTTAGAACCTGTGTGTGTGTGTTCTTGTCCTTGCTGTAGACTGAGTATAACTGTCCTTGTACTTCTATCGTTGTGAGGACTTTCATAGGCCTTTGAAGTTGTGAGGACTAGCCAAAATACCCCCACTTCCCAAAAATGTCCTCACTTTGCTACTTTGCTAGTAGAATGAGTGTTTTGTGTGTGCGCGTGCGTGTGTGTGTGTGTGTGTGCGCATGCATGCCTGTGTGCGAGTGTGTGTGAGAGAACCTGATCTGATTGTTCCCTCCCAGACAGTCTGCATTAGGGGAGCCACAGACAGGAAGTCAAACTCTTAATAATTTAGGAGAGGTGTTATCAAAGCTATCCTCTCTTTCTCTCTCCCTCTTTTTCTCTCTCTCTCTCTTTCTCTTTGTTTTTCTTTCATTCCTTTGCTCGTTCTCAGTGCATCATCTGTCCAGTTTTGTTTTTAGCCCTCTCTTCCCCTCATCATCTTTTCCTTTCAGTCTTTTTGTCTCTCAGTCTTCCTCTCATTTCTCTCACCTCTGGTCCTGCCTGAATCTTCCACCGTCTCTTCTTTACGTTTGCTCTTCCATTTGCTCTTCTTTCTGTATGATGTATCAAGTAACTGGCGTTTTATTGTGACCAGCACTCTTCATCCTGCCATATTCTCTAATGCAAACAGGGAATGACAACCCGTCAATAAAATTGCTATTTTTACTTAACAGCAGACAAGCGCACTTAACAGAAATCTACAGCAGCAGAACACAGTCCTGCCTCTTTTGTGCTACTCTTGTCAGGTTCACAGTCTCTGGCTGTGGCTTTTTGTCAAGATGTTTTCACCAACTCTGTGACTGTCGGTGCGTTGTGTTTGTGTCTGTCCTGCACAGACACACGTTGGTCCTCTGTGCTGTTTCTAAATGTGCAGCCTTGTCTCACTCTGTGCTGCTCAACTCAAGTCATTCCTGTTCCCGACTTTCAAGTACCACTGCTAAAATAGCTGAAAGTTTCCTGTTTTTAACCAAGCACAAAGACACCCAGATGTGCGCACACACACACACATGAAATATGCACATGCATTCACACACACACACACACACACACACACACACACACACACACACACACACACACACACACACACTTTTGCGCAGCCTGAGACGTGCGAGATGTGATCTCTTCAGAAGACCAACACTGCCCTCTTCAGGCTGTTGTTGTAATTTTTTTGATGTGTTAATGTGTTTGATTATAAACGTTGAAAAAAAAAACATGCTGATATGATTATGACATCTGATCAGTCCACTCTGGTTTTTCATCTGAATTAAGGACACAATTAGCAGATACACGTAATGTCTGAACAATTTAGATTCTGTGTTTTATTTACACAGATCTCCTTTTATAACTTTTTTCTTTTCTTCCTCTCATTTGTATTTTCAGTAACATTTTATATTAGACATTAATTTGACAATTGCTTTTTCAGTTGTCAGCCCTGATACTTCTGTATGGCTGGCAGATTTCCTTTGTTTAACCCAAACACACACACAGGCACACACACACACACGCTACACTCGCACGCACATGTTGATCATGTTGAGCGTGTCAGGCTGTGAGGCATGTTAAGTAGGCAGAGCACTAGAAAGCAATGTGATGAAACTGTGTGATGGTGCGTGTTTCAGTTTTGTTGCATTAATCTGAAGGTGATACTGTCATACTCTCCAAATATGTCGCAAGCCAGGAGATCCTTTTGATGAGTATTTTTGTGTTTGAGACGTCACTTCCACATTCTGCACATGTAATAAATCTCATGATATAAAGAAAAAAATCTGTATATATTATGTTTTTCTAAATCATGACATTCCAAAACATGCCTGACATTAAACAGAGCAAATTTAAAGCTGTCGTAAATAATTCAGCACACTTTATTATGCAATGCAAAATCCCGTTTTTGCAGATGGACATAAAGTAGTTCCATCGCTTTTATTTGTCTTTAGGATTTGATTTGTAAACTGTTGCACACTGTCACAAAACATCCCGCCATCACAGCAAGCGCATGAAAGATTTGCGTCTGTGCTCCTTTAGCCAGCATCGATGCAGAAAACACCTTTAAAGGGAAGAGTGTCAATCCCTGGGAAGTGACTCCAACAACAATATAACTTCGGACGGATACACAACATGATAAAACACAACACGATAAAACACAAAAAATTGATTTACTGTGGTTGTAGTTAAAGCACCACTGTGGTTGTGTGACTACTCTTACTCTGCTCAGCCAGTACCTATAAATAAATCATGTCTGGATGCTGTAGCTTAAACGCATACTGAGGTATCATAATTATCATAGATCAAAAGCTGATGACATTACAGCGTCGGGCTGGTCCTATCCCATGTCAGCTCCGAGGCTGCCCATCTTTATGTTGTTTCATTATTGAGTTATGGCATGCATAATTTAACACCGACAGATATGGATCCATCCATTGAGAGACTCGGGAAAGAGTATGGGGGATGAAATGATAGAGAGACGGCTGTAGTGATTGTGAGTGATAAAAGCTGGGCAGTACATTTGTTTTTCTTAGTCTAGCTATAATTAGCACTTTTTTTTAGTCTTATGTGAATTAAGACTCATGATGTGACTTTTCACCTTAAATGGATTTCCTAATTCATTAAGTTGTTATTAAATAGTGCGTGCCCTTGTCTTTGTGCTCCAGGATTGCAGCCATTCTCTGAGTACAGCTTTGTGCTTGCGGCCTGTACATCTGCAGGATGTGGAGCCAGTTTACCGTCCACAGGACACACTCTGCAGGCGTCGCCTACAGGTACAAACACACAGGAGGTGTCTCGTCGAATTAGCAGTTGGCCCTCAACAGGTCTTACATACCTGTCACATGTTAGATCTGCTAAAAATGCAACATCTGCAGCAATTTTTGTGATATACATACTCTGCTAAAACACAGTTCTTTGGTTTGGGTAAGTAAAATAAAAAAAAAAAATAATAAAAAAAACCACAAAGTTCATTTTTAAATTGTTTTTCTCGACATATTCACTTTTCTTCCATCTATTTATTACTTGATAACTTAATAATCATCTTGACAGCTTTCACCTCTCTCTACCTTTCCCTCTTTTATCTCTTTCTTGTTTTTCTGAACTGCTTGTTTATTTTTTTTTCATGGTCTCCTACTTCTCTTCTTCCCCACCATTTATAAAACTAATTATTTATAGTTGTCCATTTATTTCTATCTTATTAACACTTTTGATTTGTTTAATCTCTTTTTTCCCTCCCCTCATGCTCCTTTCTTGTCCTTTTGTCTTTATCTCACATATTGATCATCATTTTAATTTTGTTTTTTGTGGTTGTTTATTTTAAATTTTAATGATGTTATTCAGCAGTTCTGAATGACTCGAATGTGTTCTCTCAGTCCATGTTATTTTTCTCTTTTTATTTCAATGCCATGACAGAACGTCTGTGTACCATTTAATTGTATTCATAATTTGTCTCAGACTTTGAGTTTATGCCAAAACAAGTTTTTCAAGTTTTCCTTCTGGAAACACAGGAAGCTCCTACTGTTTAACAGATATGACCACTCAGGCCTTCTCTGCGCCTCTTTAGGTGTTTGGTCAAAGCCGAGACATCTGACAGTAAACGCATCTGCAGTGGAGCTGTACTGGGACCCGCCGCAGCAGCCGCATGGACACATCTCCCAGTACAAACTGAAGAGAGACGGCCGCGCTATTTATACTGGAGACCGCTTCCACCAGAATTATACAGACACAGGACTCCAGCCCCACCGCAGGTAGAGAGCACAGATGTTCTGCACACAAGTGCACATGAACAAACACACACGGTGGTTCTGTGTTAATGGTCCACTTATTTCTTTACATTTCTACTCTTTTGTCCTGTTCGTCTCCCTCTGAGGACCTCACTTTGTCCATGTGTGTTTGTGCTGATTAATGAGTAAATGTTTAATACTCACCCACACACATGCACACACACACACACGCACACACATACTCATAAAGCTGATTTTGTTTACGGACAGCAGCGAAGCATGTGGTTTATTTATGTGTTTGCTTAACCATTATTATTCTCTGCTTTTTTTATATAATTGTTATCATGGATTTTTTTTTTCCTCACAGTCTACCCTGTTTAGCCTTCTGTGTCTGGCTCATATCAGCTTGTCTTTATCCCAAATCTATCACCACCTTGCAGTACCCAAATCTCCTCCATGTATTTGTGAAAGAGTAAAGGAGGAAGAAACGCAATAGGTCTGTGTGTGACATTTAATTTTCCCTAATTCCTGATAGTCTGCCAGAAGGCATTCCCATTGCTGACCCTTCTCCTCTCATCACTTGCTTTCCATTCACTTCTCTTTCCTCTTACCATCCCCTCCCCTCATTTCACTCATACCTCATTCCCTTCCTCCTTTCCTCCAATTCCCAATTTCGTCCTGCACCAAGAAGTACACAGGGAGCACCAGCTCCATTATAGAAGGCTGTGTATGTGTGTGCATGTTTGCCTGTCTTTTACCCAAGCGTGCACGTGTGTCTTTCTGCATGTGTGCGTGGAGACTGCTCAAAGTGGCCATTGATTATTTATGACAATGTTGATTAGCTGTCACTTTGCTTCGGTAGCGCAGGAAGTGTCTAAGATGACGAGAGACTTAACCTATTCCCTCTGGCTGGCCCCACAGGACACACACACACATTTTACTTTATATACCAAAGTGATGTTTACATTTAAGTAAATATTTTCCAATGATGAAGTGTTTAAATTTAAATTCATTCTCCCATTGAAACCGTGTGCTACTCTAAAACTCCCTCTTCATCACACTCACTGTCTGCTTCACTCCTTTCATCATTTCTCTCTCTCCTTCTTTCTCTCCTGGCACCGTAGTCTCGGTGTGGTGTATTTATTTTTCCACTCTGCGTCCATGAGTACTTTCCTGACTGTGTTCTCGCTCACCGCTGAGACGCTAATGGCCTCCTGTTCAAAAACGCCCTGCACAGGAACAATAACGCAGCACCACCGTCTATAAAAGCATTTGTGCCAGAGTTTATAGCAAATTAAAGGCTTTTAATGTTAAACGGTGGCCCACTTACACAGCTGATGTAGGCTTTAGCACCATCCAGCCATGCGCTCTTAAAAGGGAAATCTATCTTATGATGTCATGGGTGGGGAAAAAAAAAGGCAGTGAGAGAGAGAAAGGAGTATGAAGGAGATGGAGAAAATGGAGGAAATTTACCTCAAATGTTTGTACTAATCTAAACACTCATACTGATGTTATTTTTCTGGGCTTGTTGTGGAAATCCTGACTTCTAGAATTGTTTCAATAATATGTTCCAGCTGTTTTATGAGTATTGTGTAGCTCATGGGATTTTTGGCGGTTTTAATTTTTTTTAGCTTACACTTTGAGACATTATTAACATTATATCCTTAAATCTCTTGTGTCTTTGTTCCTCGTCTGCCCTCTCATGTTTTGTCATCCTTTCTTCAGGTATGTGTATGAGCTGGAGGCCAGTACAGTCGGTGGTACAGGTGTGAGTGAACAGTATGTCATCCAAACCCCATCGTCCTGCCCCACTGGGATCCAGCCACCTCACCGTGTGACAGTGTTGGGTCCTCACTCTCTCTCTCTTGCCTGGACGCCCCCTGGTAAGTATCCATTTGATGTCTCATCTGTATGTGCTCTGCTGTGTATTTTATAGAAGATGAAATATAAAAATAAATGTGACTGTCAAATAACAATGCTTTTTCTGTACCAGGGAAATTTAATCTCATTTACAGCTTTAAAACACAAGTTCAATCTGAAAGAGCGCATATACACAACATGGCACATTGGAGTTCCGCTTAAAAAAAAAAAACTTAAATATCTAGTGGTACATCAGTCAGTGTATGGCACGTTAAAACTGTGGTTCCCAGCCAGAGGATTAAAATAAGGAGGATTAGCATGAAAATAATTACACTCACCATATTTATTTGTGTTCAGACATTAGCGAAACTCTTGAGTATTTTTCCATTCACCTTCTGGCCTGTCAAGACCTAGACAGACACACAGATTTAAACGAGCATGCACTCTGGGCTGAGTTCCATGCTTATGGGGCAGTGATTGTCTGCCCCAGCCCATCTATCATTGACTATTACCCTCTCATTAGGCTGATTTCCTATCTCAGAAACCTCTTATAGGTCCAACTAGCAAAGACACTTCACTCTGTCATATTTGTGTATGTCTTTCGTTTGAGTATATTTGTGTTTATGCATGCATTTTATGCAGTTTTGTGTGGCTTTTTGTGTGTGTGTACGTCACTGTGGAGAAATTTCCATAGGCAGGCCTATTCTAGCATCATTATGGGTTGATTGTAAAGGTGAGGAAATATCGTCTGGGTTCTCACGCTTGGTTAACTCTCTGAGCCCAGAGTCTGGAGCGATTTTGACTTGGGTGTATGAGCTTATGCGTTCACACCAGCAGTGTCTGTGATAGGTCTGTGTGTGTGTGTAAATGCACGTGTGTTTGTATCTTCATATGCATACATTGACTGCCAAAGCCCTGGCGTATGGCTATTAAAAAGACATTTACTCAAGGATCAATTCATCCCTCCCTGTGTGTGTGTGTGTGTGTGTGTGTGTGTGTGTGTGTGTGTGTGTGTGTGTGTGTGTGTGTGTCTTGCAGAGTAAGGACAAGAATACATATTTCACCTGCAAAGTGAGGACATTCTGTCTGGTCCTCATAACTTTACTGCTCTAAAAATCGGTTTTAGGGTTGAGGTTAGAATTGAGTTAAGATTAAGTTTAGGGATAGGATTAGGCATTCACTTGTGACATTTAAGATGGGTGGGGAATGTATTTTGTCAATGAGAGTCCTTAAAAAGATAGAAGTACAAACAGGTGTTTGTATGAGTAACACAGAGAAAGAACTCTATTGTGTCACAAGTGTGAGCTTATAAAAAAACTTCATGTCCCGAAGTGAGAGGTGTGTCCTGTGTGTGTGTGTGTGTGTGTGTGTGTGTGTGTGTGTGTGTGTGCGCATGTGTGTGTGTGTGTTTGTATGTGTGTGTGTGTGTGTGTGCCTACGCACATACTGTATGTGAGTTGGGGGTGAATAATTGAAGTCTTTCATTTGTCTGGTAATCAGTTCGTTCTCGAGATATCCAGAGTTCATGAATGTTGAATAACCCATCACAATGCAGTTGGCCTGAATTATGGAAAACCTCCGGTGAGAATATTAACAAAGTCAAAGTGTGTGTGTGTGTGTGTATGTGTGTATACAGGGTACATTTGTGTGATCTTAACTGGTAGTGAGACCTTAGGGCAGGACTGTGGTGTAAACTGTAAGTTATAAGTCAAATGTATGCAGGTGTACATGTAAGACATTGTAAACTGTATTTTACAATAGTTTATGTAAATATAAAATATTTAAGCAGTGTATGAAGATAAGATGTTCTGAATCAACCTCTGTTAGGTGGGCATAATTTCTAGCTTTCTAGGCATTAATGAGATCATTTGCATGTAAGTAAGTAGGATTAACTCATGTCTGCAGCTTATTACAAAATAAGAACTTTTCCTCCTCGATTAAAATATTCTGGAAATAAAATTTTGCTTTTTGATCACTTACATGTCAATGCCTAGTGGGTGATAAGATTTAATAATTTAGATTTTTGATTCATTTTGTAAATATATATTTATAAAAAATGATGGTCTCCTGTGTGTCTTCCTGTATTCCTACAGCTCAGTTTGACGACAGCCAGCCTGTAAGCTACAGGGTCCTCTTAAATCCAGGAAGTGAGGTGTCTGAAATCCACCATGCTGGACGAGGCCTGCATCTGACTGTGACGGCTCTACAGCCATTCACCCATTACCTCATCAGAGTACAGGCCTGTCAAACAGGTAACTGCTGTAGATTTGTCATTAGATTTACTGCAGTTTACCATTAACGCAATTAGGTGAGCTCAACATAACGAAGACTCTAAAATAGACAAACAGCTCTCCCATTATTTAATTGAAAAATGGAAACTGTTGACCATGTTGAAAACACTTTTAGTCTGTGAAAATCTTAAAACACTCATATATATCTTCTATGTCTTTTGTTTTAATTCCAGAAAAAAATGGGCTGAACATGTGTTTTAGAAATGTATGTATTATGATACATAAGTTCCTTGTTGTTCCTTGCAGAAGGTTGTGGAGTAGGAGAAGGGGTGTTCATTCAAACTTTAGAGGCCGAACCAGAAGGTCTGTTACCACCCATTATAAAAGCAGCAGGAGCCAGGGTACTGGAGGTCTACTGGTCACCCCCCAATAAACCCAATGGACTCATCACATCTTACCACATATACAGGTAATACACACATTACAATATACTACGCACTCATCATCTTAAAGCCAGCCGTTTTGAGTTTCTGAATTTTTAAAATGAATTATTTAAACTATTTATCAGTACTCTTTTCAACTAAATTAAGGAAGATCTCTCTCACACACATGCACTCCCCATGTGTTTAATCTGTGTATTAATTCAAATATATGTTATCCTTACAGCCAGAGGAGCAGAAAAGCTTTAGTGAAGGAGTTCACTCGCTCTGAATGTGTGCATGCACGCGGATGTAGTAATGCCTGCTGAAGGTCGCGGTCCGGTTGTTGATCAAAGAGTGTGCGATCTGTATGCAGGGTCAGACCAGAGTAAGCCCTTTAAGTCCTCAGGAAACACACATTAGCATAGTGGTTAACACACACACACACACACACACACACACACACTTACACCTGGCACGATCAGACTCAAGCAGACCGGGACTTGGATAAAATAGGAAATTCTCTCTCTCCTTCTGTCTGCCACTCACACACACACACACACACACACACACACACCTGACATCCAGCTATCGCAGACAGAGGCTTAGCAAGACATTAGGTTGCTTGCATCAGCTATTGAGTCACACACAGTGTTTAAGACGTGATGTTACATTTTTTTATTCAAACTCCAGACAAACTACTTACTTTTGTACTTAGTTTTATTGCACTTACATTAAAACTAAACTGTTCTCCACTAATTCACAATGATTTTTAATTGTTTCCCAGTGAATATAACCTTCAAAATAATTGTTTAACTAATGTAATAAGTGATGAATGACGATGAGTGCCACAGTGACAGTTGAGGATTTCAGTGTGCGTGCCTATCCACGCCGGGTTTGCTTCACCCACTTTTAGAAGTCACGCTAGCTTAAAGTCCAGTTGACACCTCTGAACACGGAAGTGATTCATAATGGGGATGTGTTCATGTGTGTCACGTGGTGGAGGCCCCAGGTCAAATGTCATTATTTGTTTTTCGGAATAGCTGAACCACATTTATGTTCTGTTTTAGGCGTCCAATGGAAACAGAGGAGGACCTACTGGTTTTCATCTGGTCCGGTGGGTCACTGGAATTTTTTGATGCCAGCCCAGACCTTCAACCTTTCAGCTATTTTCAGTACCGAGTCCAAGCCCAAAACTCCAAAGGCTCAGTTTTGAGTCAGTGGGCTTCTGCTCAAACTTTGCAGGCAAAGCCTAAAAATCTGCCACCTCCCACTGCCACGCCCACTGGTGAGTTCAGTTTGGCACAGCTGTTACGGTTATACTATGTTGATATCATATTAGTTATGTAGATCTGTGCGTAGCCCCAACCACTCCCTCATGCTGTGCTCACTGACAGGTGCGTACTCAGCTCATCTGAAATGGAGTGAACCAGAACAGCCCAATGGTGTGATTTCCCATTACAGACTGGTATACAGAAAACACCAACAGGACCCAACGCTGAACTCAACTGCTGTCACAGCTCTCACGGTGGAGGTAAGCAGTTAAACACGAGGAACTGCGTACCACAGGGGCTTGTGTTGATGTGTGTCTATTGTCATCTTCATAGATGTGAAGGAATGTGAGGTTTACCTTTGGTGTTGGTGCATTTGGTGTTGTCACTGAGGGCCCTACACACAAACACACACGTACAATAGCAGTTATACAGATATGTACGTCACGCAAACACTCGCACTGTGAACTGCTTTCTTGTGTTAGCTGCCGTCGGCTCGCTCTGAATAAGCGTTGCCTTTATTGGTTTGACGAAGGTCTCCCAAAGCTACTGTGGGATATTCATCAGCATCCTGTGCGCATGCATGCACTCTGGCAGTTCAGTCTGCGGGAGAAACCAAATCATGCTCAGACAAGATAAATTGAGACTCAAACATGCAGAGAGATGAATTAAATGTAGGCAAACACATTGATATACGCGGAAAATTAATGAGGGTGCAAGTGAAACAATAAGATTGGGGCAGGATAGAGTGATAGATAGAGAGAGCAGGCAGGAGAACGAGAGTAAGAAAGGAGGGAGAGGAAACAGATCTATATTCTGGCCATACAAGTGGCCTCTTCTCTCTCATTGACCTTTGGCTTGTCACTCATAATTAATACAAGATGTAAATGGAGACCTTTCACCTTCTCATTGATATGGAACACTCTACATTTGTGTGGATGTGTGTGTGGATATGTGACAGAGAGTGTTTGTGTATGTGTAGGAGGCTCATTGACATGGCATAGACTTAATTTGGAGATGGTCATTTGTCACACCCTTCCCTACACCACACATGCTCTGTCATTCAAGGAATTCAAGGAATAAGCGAGAACTTTAAAGTTCAGTCACACCTTTAACAAAAGTCAACATGTTTAACAATTATATGAACACATTGTTGAATATAACCATTAAATGTAATGCAACTGGCCTTGAATGTAGCAACACGTGTTTGACCGAGAAAGGACAAATCAGGCCCAAAATAATGATTAAAATCATTGTGTGTCGCTAATCTTACTTTTGCATCCACTTTATAGTTCAGTCACTTTACTTTGTCTTCCCTCACGTGGCTCTCACCCTGATGAAACCTACAGGTGATGCACTGCAGAAAAGGAATAAGTCCCTCCTTCATTCACAACTCACTACCTGGCCTGTACTCTCACTCTGTTAGGACTGGTTAATATTATAAACCAAGCAACTGTAAATGTGTTGCTTTCTCTATTTTTCATCTTTTCTTTCAATTCAATAATTTTCTTTGTTTTTCTTCTTTCCCACCCTCTTTGACATCCGTTCTGCTGCTGTTCGCTTTATCGCTCCTCTTCCCTCCTCTTCCCTTTATCGCTCGCTCTCTCTCTCTCTCTCTCTCTCTCTCCCTCTTGCTTTTCTGAGGGTATTTTTTAAACAATGTGTCCTTCATGTACGGTTGGTTACGGGGTGTACAGAAGGACATCATTAGCGCTGGTGGTTAAGCTGTAATTTACACCATTACCGAGGTAGGGGCCATTTTTATTGCCTAGTAAATTTCAGCTCTGAAATATTTAGACCATATGGCTCAATTTGTGTAATAACCTTAATTTCCAAGCACCCTTCAGCTCCCTTCAGTGCCGGCTGTTGTTGGCGGATGGTGGAATGGTGTGTGTACACATTCATATGTGTGTGCACAGTTTGAGGTTTGGAGCACGTGCACACAAGTGCGCACGCACACACACACACACACACACACACACACACCCACCATACGCAAAATATAACCTCGTACATACACATTTCACACTCTTTCACATGCTTTCACAGATTCATTCATTCATTTTCTCTCTATGTCACTCACACACACACACACACACGTATGTATGTATGTATGCATGGTGGTTGCAGATTAATAGGATGTCAGCTTGTGTTTGGGCGAGGGAGCGTCAGGCATCGGCCAGATGGTTCTCAGGGATGATGACTGTCAGGGGTCCTGCTCTGATCAATGGGATGTATTAATACATCACATCCACACACCCACACACACTTATGGATATGTTATACACACAAAAAA
Organism: Pao palembangensis; assembly: GCA_015343265.1. Taxonomy (NCBI): domain Eukaryota; kingdom Metazoa; phylum Chordata; class Actinopteri; order Tetraodontiformes; family Tetraodontidae; genus Pao; species Pao palembangensis. The sequence continues at coordinate 7,829,039 of CM027081.1, forward strand.
AATACATATAACATCACAAAATAATAATGCATGCATGCACACATACACTACACACACACTTGGTTTGACTTCAGCAGCAGTCCCGAGAGCCGTAGTGTAACATCTGGAAGAGCCAGTGGAGGGAGGACAGGACAGAACGGTAAAGATGGAGAGAGTAGGAGATGGTCGGCACTAGGAGAACAGGAGGTAAAGACAGTGACTGGAAGAAAAGAAGAGGTCCAACAATATAAAGGAGTAAGGCTGAGGAGCAGAGAAAGGTTAAAGGTGAAGAGGTTATAACACAGATGAGAAAAGAGAGAAAGAGAAACTAACGACTGAGAGAAACTATGACATGAACAGGGAGGAGAAATATCATTTAAGAGAATGATGGAATCAGGTTGCAAGAAAAGTAAACTGACAGTCTTATTTGAGCGACTAACATGACTGTCAAAAAAGTGTAAAGCATGCAGCGTGAGTTTGTGTTGGTGTTTGAGACTGTGTGTGTGTGCCAGGCCACGAGCAGGGGTCCTGTGAGGCAGACCTCCTGCGCTCCGTACCCTCATTCCGTCCGACTGCCATGACGACCCCATTAATCAGCCAAGCTGGCACAAAGCAGGGTTCCCAGCCCGGTTGGGGATCAATACACACATACGCACCAACCAACTGGACACAGATAACCACACATGCATGTAATCCAACCACAATCCAAGAGTTAGGAAGATGTTGTATGAACATTAAAGAAAGAAAAAAGACACTTATGTATAAAGATAGCGAAAGAGAACAGAAATGTTAACTTTAACATCCTTTATATTCATCCATTTTCTTACCTACAGTGCCAGAAACATGTTTACATTTAACTTATAATGATGAAATGCTGATTGTGTGACGTCCCTGAATTCATTTACTAATCCGACTAGAGTCAGAGGCAGCCCGACCTGTAAATATCAAACATAGCATTTACTTTTTTTTTTTTTTACCTGAGTTAACATCCTGTTCAGTTTTATATCTGCACCATTTAACCACTAAAGACACAGAGTGGTCAAAGAAAAAGAAATCAAAAGCGTTTGCCCTTCCTCTTTGTAACACTCTTCAAGAAAGGAAGAAGACAAAGAAGTGGAGACAAAAGAAAGAAGAGCAGTGCTGAGTGCATGGAGGCTGAGGAGAGAGAGCGATGAAGAGGTTGAGAGGGGAAGAGGAAACAGGTGAAAAGATGAAGGAAGAATTACAGAAGAGAATAAGAAGAGACTGATGTGGAGTTCATTAGGACTCCGGCCTATCACACCCCTTCGTTAGGGGTCTCTCACTCTGATTGGAGGACCCTCAGGATTTTGCATATACAGCCAAATAATCAGCCCGCAACAGTCTCATCGTTTCTTCCAACTCCTCCTCCTGTCGTTGTTTCATGCTTATTCCTCCTTCTGTCATATCTCTCTGGGGTTTTCTCTACCTCACAAATTACAGTTTTTATGTTTTACTCATCCTCACGCTGTTTCTGTCTCCAGCTCACTTTTTCAAGTGACTTTAGACTCTCCTACTCTTTATTTCCTCTCTCTTCATGCTCCTTCTCAGTCTCACACACACACACACACACACACACACACACACACACACACACACTCTGGCAGTAATGACAGGTTGTGTGTTATTGTGTGTCTATCGGTGAAGGAGCCACACCATCCAGTGGAGTGCCCTCCACTCTGAAAGGCTGTTTAGTGTTGCCTCTTCGATATGATGGTCGTCACTTTAGAGGAATGCTGAGTGTGTGGGAGAAAATAAAGACCTATTTTGTGATGATAGAGAGGCAAAGTCTACTTGCCTGATTCATTCATTGACACAAGTTAATAATGAATAATACTGAAAAAAAAGCTTTTACGTTCACTGATGTTTCGTTGTCTAAACTTCTGGCGTCTAAAACTGGTCTGTGTTTCTGGCTGTTGACATCACCAACCTGAAGTGACACAGATATGATTTTTACCTCGACCTTTGGGATGTGTTGCGGTGCAGGGAGAATAAGTTTGCAGCTAACTGGATGGCGGAATTAAAGCAGCTTAAGTGTTTCTGGTTTAAAAATGTTGTTTTTAGCTAAAATTCCAGCCATAATTTGTCTTCTGGTCTTTTAAAACACACACAAATAAAAACCACACAGATATGTAGATAGGCAAGCTAAATATGCTTTTCCTGGGGTCTGGAGCCGCCAAAGTCAATCATGGCAGTCAGTGTGAAGTCGGCATGCCTGGCCCAGGCCCCTGCAGTCCCACTCTGTCTGTGATGGCCGCAGACAAAGCATGTCTAATGGCACTCTGTTTGTTTGTGGGTGTGTGTCTGTGCATGTGTGTGCATGTGACGTGAATGTCTGTACGTGTCACTGATTGTCTAACGCACGCTGACTAACAGGGACGCTCGCTCCCTTTTGCAAAAGGGCATGGGGCAATAGTTCCAGCAGCACTGAATTTGGCTTGTGCACATCAACATGCACACACTTGGCATGAGGCATGAGAGTGCAGCATGTGGTGCACTGGCTCGCCTCAGAAACCTCTGAAAACAATTACTGCTCTCACAGGGCTGGTCAGGTCACAGCTTGCACTAATGGACTGGACTAAGGAATAGAATTAAATTGATAAAAATGTGTTGAAATGAGGTGATACGCGCTGAACTGTATTGATCTGAGCGGAATGATAATGAATCATTCCTGATCAACACACGTTTCCCCCACACACTGGTTAAGACACGTAAGTGAAATGCAAAGCGGCATGCTGCTTTCTTATCTCTGCGGGACTTAATATGACAGTGCAGAGAGGCCAAAAGAGCCCTGTGGGGAGAAGCATCCCTGAGGTACACCAGTGGGACCCCATTCACCTGTCATTAGGCGCAGGTCTTTTCAGCTGTGTTCTCGGCACTCAGTGCGCTTTTACCTGCTTGTGTGTTTAGTGTGAGAGAAAGTGTGAGAAACAAAGAGAAAAGATACCTGTGTGTGTGCGTGTGTGTGTGTGTGTGTGTGTGTGTAGCCATATGCTAATGTTGGTCCGTCCCTCTGCGGGGCACAGTGCTTGGGTCTTTGTGAGATAATCAGCATAATTCTTTTGACAAATACACATGGTTATTCTTAATTAGTATCACACATTGTCCCCCCGGCCACACCATGCCTTTCCACCTGAATATCACAAACTCTGCTGTGCAGTTGCACACAAGATGTATCCAGATGAGGGGTTGTTATCTGCAAATACACAGAAATAAACACTCAAAGTTAATATACTACTATAGTTTTTGAAAGTGCTTCCTCACCTATGATGTACTACATACGTACACACACATTGTGCATAAAACCCCTGCTGTTGATCTGCTCCTACACCAAAGACAAGGCAGAATGAGGAAAAAAGATTGAATAGATTGCGTCCTTGCCCTCTATGCTAAGTTTTGTTGAAATGTGTAAGGGCTGAGGGTTTTTTAATGTATAAATTAGTGAGTGCGCTTCCCGTCTCTCCTCTTTATGTCATGGTCTCTCTCCTTCTGTCTTTCTCATTCTGGTTCCTCTCTGACTTTATTTACAACTGCAAAATGTTTCCCTTCTCTCTGTTTCTCTTTCTCTCCATCATGCTGTTTGTATGCATTTGGCATGATCAACTGGCAACTTGAATATAGTTGCCAGTATATAGTATAGGTGGATTTTTGCCGTCATCCTTAATATTGTAGCCTCTCATTTGATTTTAATTTCTTTGTTTTAGAATTTTGTTAAAAAAAAAAAAAAAAACAGGATCACATAAACCCAGCAATTCATCAAGAGCACCTGGCCAAAATATTGTCGAGACATTTGTTGTAAAAACATGCTTGTAAGTTACATCAGTGCTTTCCTCCCAAATTGGTGCTAAGCAATGAATTATGTATCCACAGTAAAGCTGCAATTTAATATTTCTGTTTAATCTTTCATGCAGGGATGTGGTAGAATATGCATAAAGTACAAATATAGCATAAAGAAGTATCACAAATCCAATTCCAGCTGTATGGATGGATGTTTTTATATTGTCTGTATTATTCATATCATTACCTCTCTGGCAGTTTACACATTTTTTTTTTTTTTTTTTTGCTTCCTTCGTTTGTGACAGAAATATGTGAAATTGTCTGAAAATAACCCCTCAATTCAATTCAGTTCCTCAACATGTGTGTTATAATACACCACAAAAGTGTTGCTTGTCTCTGTGCAGATGTGTTTGCATTAAACAGAAACAGTACTGAGGGAGCTGTTAATGTAATGTAATTGTAGTGTGTTTTAGTGGTATGCCATTTGATCGCCTCATATCTGTGTGTGCACACTTAACAAAGCTGAGGTGGGGAATTTCATAGCGCTTGATTGCCGAGCGTGTGTGTGTGTGTGTGTGTGTGTGTGTGTGTGTGTGTGAGGAGGCCGTTAATGCGGAGCGTTTCCATGGTAAAGTGTTTGAATGTATTGCCATCTAGAGGCGTGTAGCAGAGTCTCCGTGCTCCTATAAAAGCTGCCAGTGCCAGATGCTGCTATTGACAATGTGCATATGTTAACCGCTTTATAGGCCACATGCCTCACATATTTCACTGGCTTTTAAGGTAGAAAGATCTCTCATTCCCGCTCACTTAATCTGTCTCTCCCTTTTGCCACATTTATCTTTTTCCCCCTCTCCCACTTTAGCGTTCTTCCATCTTTTTAATCCATTCTCTCAATCTTTTTCCTGTCCCTCCCCCCAGCCGTCTGTCACTCCTTTTTTTTTATTTCCTCCATCAGACATCAGCTTTCTCACCTCGAACTTTTTTCTGTCCTTAGTTTCTGGGGCCTAATTCACATTTTTCGTGGACATTTACTCACTGCCGTTGCCATTTTTTTTCTTTTTCTCCACCCTCACTCTCTCTTTGCGCCCCCCTCCCTCTCTTTTCTGAGAAGTGCTGTGAATTGCAGGAGGATTTAGCTTGTGTCTAGGTGTCTAGGGGCTTATTAATCCTATTTTACTGTGGATGAAAAACACGTTGGCACACAGACATAAAAACAGTGAATACATGCATTCTGCCTGTTGTTCAGACAGTTCATCCCCGGTGCCACGATACGGTGATTTGTCAGGCTTTTCAATTGATTCTGTTTGAATTGGAGCCTTTTGATCCCTTCACCGCTGCGCTGGACTGGGTTACCAGTTAATCTTTTTTACATACGCTTGCTTATGTGAAGACATACGTTCCTGAGCAGAGGATGTTTTAAAAAAATTGCAGACTCAACTTGTAAAAAAAAAAAAACAACAACAAAAAAAAAAAAAAGCGACTTTTGTGTGTGCGTTCACGCGAAGCAGCATCACTCTCACAGCTGCTTTAAAGCCTGCGGTCAAGAACTTTCATGCAAAGCTACGTCCTGTAGCCGGGCGGAGCACGCCAGCGCCTTTTCAAACACCACTGTGTCTCTTATCAGTTAGTAAAGTGTATTACACACACTCACACACACTGGCCTGTCTCTGCCAGAGTTCTGGGCTGGCTCCCACTGCCCAAAGCTACTGGCAGACTCAGTGTGTCTGTGTGTGAGATATGAAAGGATGCATGTGCGACATAAAAACTCAATCTGGAAGCTTTGAGTTCACCCATAAGGGACGGCTGTGCGTCTGCCAGGCTCCGTCTGTCTGTGCCACTTCTCTGGTGTCTACTTAACTCCACCACGGCACTTTGTTGAAATGTTGATATCACAAATCCCATGTCATGTTGTCCTAGCCTGCTATTGTTTCTTTATTCCTGTTCATTCCCCGTTTTAATGATAACTGGTTTTTATTCATGTAGGATTTATTTGTGTAAATAATTTCCTCTCACTCTCTTGTCACACCACGCACTGCTCTGTTTCCATTTCCATCTCTTCCTTTATTGCACTTGCTTTCAACTCTTTCCCAGTCATTCATCTGCTTTTCCTCATCTCCCCCCGTTGTTCTATCATTTTTTTTTTTTTTTTTTTTTTGTCCACTGGTTAGACTGGTGTCTACCTGTTGTCTCTGTTTTTCTCACAGGGTTCAGTCTTTGAAGAAACCATCTATGGTCTTGAAGCCTACAGTCAATACAGTTTACAAGTGGAAGCTTTGAACAGTGCAGGTGGGTTGATTATGAACAGTTATGCAAATTAAATTGGGATTAATTATAGCTCCTGGGCAGGAGACTGGTAGGTGGTAAATGGAGGAGGATGAAAACAAATTACTACTACCTACTGGAGGATTCATGAGCAGAACAGCCCCAATCATCATTGTTTAACTTCCATTTCTTTACATTGCGCGTCAGTTGTCTGGTGTTCCTCAGTCCTGGACCTCTGTTCTGTCTGCATGATTCCAAAACTGTGAGTTAAATGAGCACCTTGTGGGTTAGATGATGAGCTGCTCCGTTGAATCAGAAGCAGTGGTGTGAGGTTATATTTACAACATGCAGGACAACGACAACAATTCATGATGAAATTATACTTCATGCTGCAGCCATGAAATTATACTGCAAATTTGTTTTTAATTTCCAAAGTATTTTTAAGGCTGTTCTAATGATACCGGAACTTTCACCAATGAGCAATTTTGTTAGACCTGTGTGTAACCTTTCAGGTAGCGTGTCCAGTCCTTGGGTGGACATCAGGACTTTGGAGGCTTCTCCAGCACACCTGACTGACTTCACAGCGGAGCAGAGAGAGCAAGGCAGGGCCTTACTGTTGAGCTGGGATCAGCCGAGGACTCCAAATGGCATCATCACAGTTCGTAATCAGCTATCAAAAATGACAAATTTACAACAAAGACTGGACAAGGCATACACGGATACAAGATGCAGATAGCCACCGTCAACACAATACATGTGTTTTTACAGATGTATCACCTGTACAATGAGGGAAACCTTGAATTCAGTGGACTGTCCCGCAACTTCCTGTTTCGTCGTCTGGAGCCATGGACCACGTATTCTCTGACTCTAGAAGCTTGTACTTCAGCAGGCTGCACACGCACCCCACCGCAGGACATCACCACAGCAGCAGCTCCACCTGCTTCCCAGCCCCCTCCCAGGCCTCTCTTGATCGGGCCAGACAGTGTGTCGCTCTCCTGGGGCCCTCCTACCCAGCCCAATGGACCGATTGGAGAATATTTCTTACTAGGGAGAATACTCTCTGAAGAAGTAGGCAAGGGAAGAAGTAATAAAGAGGGTGTTGAGGATGAGAAGGTGGGTGATGTCAGATAAATGTGATGATCTAAGCTGCTAAATTGGTCAGATCTTTTACTAGAGTATCAATGAAGTACAATTGCTGTAGATCTCATAAATAGTTAATAAATAAATCGTTGTCACCTACTTTGTCCAACAGGTGCTGTTTAGAGAATCCACTCCAGCACACGGCGATAGCTTCTCATACACAGTGACTGGTCTGCGCCCATGGACCCAGTACGAGTTCAGCATCCGGGCTCACAACCCCGCTGGCCACACCAGCAGCCCATGGGTAACTGTGACCACTAAACAAGCCCCTCCACGTGGCTTAGCCCCACCGACAGTGAGATATATCAAAGACCAGCCGAGTAAAGTCTGGCTGGCCTGGACACCACCTTTGGAGCCCAATGGCATTCTTCAGTCCTACAGGATTCAGAGAAACAATGTCAGCTTTTCTTTCAGTTTTGACCCAACCGTCCTCAACTACACAGATGAGGATCTCCTGCCATTTTCAACATATAGGTATGTCTTTTTTGCCTCTAAATACGCTGGTGATGTGTGGTCTGGCCTAATATTTTTCTCCTGCTGTTATTTCTTCAGCTTTGCCATCATAGCCTGCACATCTGAAGGATGCATCACCAGTGCAAGCACAAGCATCACAACACTGGAAGCTCCACCCGCCTCGGTGGAACCTCCCGGAGTAGACAGCTTTTCATCCTCCAGCATGGACATTTCCTGGAGCAAACCATTGACACAGAATGGAGATGTGACCGAATACATGCTGAAGCTTAACAATGAGCAGTCTTATTGGGGGACCAACCAAAACACAGTCCTGTCAGGTCTCCAACCTCACACAGCGTACCAGCTGGTTCTTTTAGCCTGCACTAATGGAGGGTGCACTAGCAGCACCCCAATATCTGTGGTAACAGAGGAGGCTCCACCCACTAATCTGCCTGCCCCGACTCTAAAGGTAAATTGACTTCAGTGAAAAAAAATCAGTATAACAGTATAACATAACCATTTACAGTGAATATACAGCAAAACAATGCATACAAAACATGTACGTGTTAAAAACTGTCTTTTTTACATTTTTGAGTTTGCCCTTGACCATGATTTGTTGCAGGTGACAGGTCCTGAGTCACTGGAGATTAGCTGGGCTCCACCAGAGCATCCAAATGGTGTCATCAATGGGTACGAGCTCCGCAGAGATGGCGAAGTCATCTATGTCGGCACAGAGACGCGCTACCACGACTTTACGCTTTCACCAAATGTGGAATACAGTTATACCCTCAGAGCCAACAACAGCAAAGGGGCAGCGAGCAGCGCAGCAGCCACCGCAAAGACTCACCCGTCAGCCCCATCTGGTGTCGGTCTGCCAACACTGACACCCGTGGCACCAAACGAGGTATCTACACTACCTCTTCTGACTAACTTCACATTTGTATTTGAACCAGTTTCATGCAGTTGGTTGTTTGCTTTACCAGGTGAAAGTACAGTGGAATTCTCCAGCTCGCCCTAACGGAGACATTGTGAGTTATACTGTGTATCAAAAAGATCCAGTCCCGCTCAACATCACCAGCACTGTGATCACCCCAGACGAGAATGACTTCTCTGACAGACAGATCACCCTGCATGGTCTTTCTGCTTACCACAGGTCAGTGACATCAGCTCTTTTACTATTTAAGTGCTTTTAATAAATAAAAGAAAATGTTCAGAATTAACCAGATTTGACATATATAGAACGATGTGATTTTTGTAGTTATTTTTTTTTTCTAGCAAAATACTGAAATAATACATTTTTCACTGCTTTGACTAAAATGGGTCAAATAAGACAAAGCTTTGACATTACTGCAACACAGATACTGAAAGTATGTGAAGGAAAATCTGATGGGGACAAAGAAGGGAACAGAGCGCCATCTCATGGTAACAAGAAATCTTTCACATGTGCTGCAAAGCAGAAACCAGGACTGCTCTGTAAACTACTGACTGGAAAATTTAGGTCGTTTGAAATCATTAAAATTGCTCTAGCTATAAAACTATGATTTAAATACACAAATTCATGTGTCTTTGTGTTAAGAATCATACTAAATCTCATCGTGCTTGAGTTGTCAGATTATTTTCTTTCCTTATTTTTTAAAAACGTGCTTGTTGTAAACCCTCTAATTTTATGTATGTGTTTACACAATCTGTGATTATTATTGATGTGATCGAAGGTATGAAGTGAGAGTGGAAGCTTGCACCGCGCTTGGCTGTTCCTCCAGTGAATGGTCATCTGTACTTACGCTAGAGGCTCCCCCTGCTGGACAATCAGCGCCACTGTTGGACCTCCAGCCTGATGCGCTCAATCACCTGCAGACCACTTTTTTGGTCACCTGGTCCCCTCCAGCTCAGCCAAATGGGAAAGTCCTTCATTATGAGTTGCTCCGCAGGCATGTCACTGACAACAACGCTGGTGATACTACAACGCTTGTCTACAGGAATATCTCAACTACGTATAAGGATGAAGCACTGCAGCCATACACTCTGTACCAGTATCAGGTATAACACTGTGTGTGTATTCTAATGTGTGCTTGTTTAGGAAGCAGAATTACAGCAAATACTAGCTTCAAACAACTAATACGTAGTTTCAAACAATCAGGCAAATAAGCAGAAACTAATAATTTTGTAGTAATATTTACATTTACGCACAACATTAAAAACGGAGTTACATTTTAACTTTGGACTCTAATGTTCTATGCTCTAAGTTTTTTTGCTTCACATATTTACTCGCCCTCTGCAGTGGACATGAAGTGAAAGACTTCATTGTGATGGTTTTTTTTTTGTTTTGTTTTGGGTTTTTTTGCACAATTTGTCTGACGTGACATGGGGAAATATCCTGTTTTCATAATGAAATATTTAAACATGCCCAGACATTCACTTCAATTAATTTATCATTTACATATGCCCACAAACAGAGACACAAAAACCCAGTAATCAGACAGGTTAAATGTTAAATAATGGCTCTGTCTTAAAGCTGTTGCTGTGCTATGCACTGGTGTAATAATTGACAGGCTAGCCCCCTGGAAGCAACAATAACATTAGCATTCTGCCTGTCAGACATCAAGCTGAGGCCAGAGAACCTGTGTAATTGATTGAGTTTGCCTGATTGTGGTGCCGTCTTTATTTACGAGGGTATTAATTTATGACAGGAGGAGGTAGGGAAGGAGGAGCTTTGGGAGATGACGGGCGGGCAACAGAGCTATTAATCACCGGGTCCTCAGAGCACGCCACTTCCTGATTACCAGCCAGCCAATCGAATTAACAGTTAGCCTCCCTTGGTAACAGAGCTTGTATTGGAAAGACCTTTTAATGGTGACCGCTACATGTCCCCTGAGGATTTGTCAGTGGGGGATTGGGAGTATGAGGACAAGGTGGCGGTATGTGTGCGAGCATGTGACAGTGTTACACATGTGCACGTAAACATCTCTACAGTAGGAATCGGGTAAATTTTCTGTATTTACGTTTACCTCTTACATTCTTTAGGTCTCTCCTCTACCTGCCCAGCTTTAAATAGCCGAGGATCTGTTCGTGCATGTTTCTGGCTCCCGTGTGTTCACTCTCAGTCGGCGGCGTACACAAGGACGATAAGTCAGTTCAGTTTAGCACACCACAGTGCAGAGAGAAATCATATTAGTCTAATTACACTGGGTCATAAGCTCCTATTGACAGCTTTATGCTTGGTTTTAATTACTGCCCACTTTCACACAACTTAGCCCCTTCACCCCGAATGGACGCACCCGCCAAGAATCACTGTCGACCTATCAGAACACTCGAATCCAGCCTGCAGCCCAACCGTCCAGTAAAAAGGCTCAAATACTGTCTGGTAGTTTCCTGAAGTCGTTTGTTGCCATGGCGGCTCTTCTGTTGCCGTGGCAGTTAATGGCGTATATTTTTATTTTGTGTCTATTAAGGCAAATCGTGGCCCAATAGGAGAAGAGAGAAGAGAAAGCATTAAAAAGTCTGTAGATGATATAAGACACGGAAATGAGTTCTACCTTTTACTACATGTTCAAGGGCAACATGATCCAGACTGACTTTATTTTCAAACTTTTTTTTTTTTTATTCTGTTGATGTTCAACAAACTTTTTAATCAAGTCCAACACCATGCATCACATGAAGGCCTCCGTTGTGTTGTTACCGGGTAAAGAATATGGTTGTTGCTGGGTAGAAGTACGTTTTTATAATGCACAAAGCAGAAGACATTTATATTTAAGCAGCAGTTCATCTTTAAGTGCACGCCACATGCAGTAGAAAGCGTTCACCTGATACCTGCTATTAACATTCTGCAGCAAATATGAGCAAAAGTTTTCAAATCATAAATACGAGTAGAATAAAACCACGAGACAATATAACAACAGAAACATTAGCCAAATGATGTTAGTTGTGGAAATTACTGTCACTCCACTCTTCTGACAGGTTTTAACCAGGTTTAATTGTTTCAAAAATGTAAGAAGTAATATTGTTGTAATATGTAATTACAACTTAAGATATTGTAATCAACGGGTGGGAAAATATGACACAACATTGGCGGCACTACACACAATAGGATGTTATAAGTAAAGTCTGTAACAAGACAAAAGTGTATAATGAAAAATAAGTTTTTTTTTATATATTGAAAAATCTCATAAAATGATATATTGTGGGTGCTCAGTTAAACTCTACAGAACAAACATATTATTATGATCAATACAAGTAGACAAAAGAGAACAAGACATGGAAGAACTTTTTTTTCCTCGCTCAGTCATAAATAAGAAATAGATCATGGTAAAATATTTCATACTTACTGCACTTGTTACTGTACACACCAACATGTTAGTTGGTGTGTACATGTTCTTCCTGACCTTCATTCATTATCATGCTGACAGTTTGGCCTTTACCTCATCTGCTGTCTCCCTCTTGTCTTGCTTCCTTCTCACTTCTTTTTTCCATCCCCCTCTCTTCCCACCATTCATGTCTCTCATTTTAAATCATCATTGTTGTATTTAGAGGCTATAGTGCTGTTACAGTCCCATTGTTATTAACACAACATGAGTTAAGAAGTGGTTTACCAACACTATTAAGTTAATTGATTTATCATCCCCAGCAAGTCTGACTGAATCCAGAGATGAGACGCTCAAAGTCAGGGATCTACTTTTCCTGCTCCTGCCTCAAGCTAGAGTGAAAAGCATAGTTGATTTTCTCAGGAGTGGCTGTCAGAGATTGCTTCATTAGTCATTTTGGGTCCTGGGGAACCACCAAAATTCTGCAGCTTAATCCTGCAGCAAAGTTCCATGTTTTGTTGTGTCGAGGCTGAAGAGAACTTCTCACTCCGGTGTCACGTGTCTCATTTATTAATTTGCTACTTCTACATCAGACGTGGATGTTTTCTTAGAAATATTCTGTACTGAGGTGTGTTGGAGGAACGTATGAAGGTATTATTGAGATGTCAAGCATGCATTAGGAGCTCTCAGCGTTTATACTCCTGAAGCCCAGAAATAAAAGTTCTGCTGCTTTCTGTGCCCTCTTTGAGCTCTGTCCACCTGTCCTGCTCCCATCATCTCTCCATCCGTTGTCCTCTCCCCTCTCCTCATCTCAGTCCATCTGTGCTGTCACTTAGATCAATCAGTCTGATTGATCACAGCCTAATTGACTATTATTGAGGTTAATTCGTGCTCGCATGCGCAAACACGCTGCTGGCAGCTCCGAACGGCGCGTCACGCACACTCAGACACACGCTTTCAGCAGCAGAGCTCAGGCCCATCCATCTGCCTTCAGCACTACTTCTGACAGCCTACAGATGACTTACACATGCAAATCTCCACCCTGCCTGACCCTGTGCTGTAATTATATCCAACGCATGCACACAAATAAGATTACTGTGTGTGTGTGTGTGTGTAAGCGAGAGAGAGAGAGAATAACTCCTTGATGAAGGTGAAAAGTAATTGTCATGCAGATATGTTGGTGGGTTTGCATGTTGAAAAGGTTTTGCTCTCAGTGCTGATGTTAGTTGTGATGGATGGTCCAGTGAATTGACTCAGGTCCTGTTGGTGCTCTGGTTGATACTGGCTAATTAAGAGACGCTTTCATCATTAAGAGTCAATGAAATGGGTCCCAGTGAAGAAAAATCAGAGTTCTGGGCCTTCACTGCAGCTCTGAATGAAACCAAAAGCTATTTCTGCTTCTGACCAACAGGTGTTTGCGGTGAATTCGGCCGGTAGTTCTCCCAGTCCCTGGGCCAGTGGGAGAACTGGACCCGCCCCTCCCGAGGGTGTAGGCGCTCCTGTTTTCCTGCGTGTTTCAGCCACCACAGCGGTGGTGGACATTCACCCCCCATCGCGACCCAATGGTGTCATCAGCCTGTACAGAGTCTTCTCTCTGCACCACAACAACCGCACTCTGGTGAACAACACGATTCTCATCCTCCTCCTATTAGTTCTGTAGATTTCCTCTCTGTCCAGCATGCTCAGCCCTCACTCTCCACTTCCTGTAGCTCTCAGAAGGTACATCCCCCCAGCTGACACTCCACGACCTACAGCCGTACACTCAGTACACGGTGGAAGCAGAGGCCTGCACCTGTTATCAGGTATTCATTTCAAGCATTTTATTGAAATCTGCTGTATTTTATCACCATATCAGCTGATCTGTGCTGCTTGCCCCTGACCCTGATGAAGTGTGATGACATTGTTCTGTGGACAAAAGTGGGAGTTGACCCAAAGCTAGCAAGTAGTGCCTAATTAATTGGTTGGCGAGATGAGAGGAATTGAAATGTTAGTGTTTTAAATTATTTAAATAATTTGGTGTAAAACGGTGGAGTGAAAGTTCATGGTCGCTGTTTTAAGTGTGTGTTTTCAACGTGTGGCAGTGCTGCAGCCAGGGTCCGGTGGCCGAGCTCCGAACCCTGGCTGCGGCCCCGGCTCTGCAGCCCCCTCCTCGGTCCAGCAGCCTGACCTCCCGCTCTGTTCAGATGGAATGGGACGAGCCTCTGGCCCCCAACGGGATCATTGAGAGGTGCGTAGAGAAACTGTGGGATGGCATGGGCGGTGTGAGAAAATAGTCATCCTAACTCCTCTCGCTGTCTCCCAGCTGTGAGCTGCATCTGAGATCATCTTGCCCCCAGCCCCTCCAGCCTGTTCCTGTCCCCTGTGTTGAGGGGCCAGCAGAAATCTGCTTCTTTGGTAAAAGGCAAAGTTACAATGTGACAGGTCAGTTTGCTATGCAAAGCCTTAATAAGAATATGATGATATCTGACACATCAGCAGAAGAACTCCAGGCAGCCCTTCACACAGAACATTTCGCTCAAAACTAGCTCCCCTTGTTTTTGGACTCTTTTTCTGTGATATTTAGATATTTTTACATTTATGCATAAGTTTGTTGGAATCATGATTTACACGAGGGTGATTTTTAAATGCACTAATGCTAGCGATTCTCTATAGCTAATAGTCACTGATGGACCCCAAGGATCATGTGAAATGATTTGGATGAGCGGTGAAATGATCTGTGCAGGTCTGCAGCCGTACTCCACCTATCAGCTGAGAGCTGCCTGCTTCAACAACATGGGCAGTGCTGCCTCCAACTGGACCACGGTGACCACGCTGAGTGAAGGTACCACCAGTACATTAACCCTCCTCCTTCGGTGCCGAGTTACAGAAAACTCCCCCCTCCACTCACTCCCCTCCCTCCAGCTCCACAGTATGTGTCCCCCATCCTGGTGGACAGTAACTTGACAGTGATCTGGTTGGACTGGACGGGTTCCTTCGCCATCAACGGCTACCTGAGAGAGTTCGGCGTGACTGAGAGCCAACTGAGGGTCTACACTGGTTTTTACAGCCACGTTCATATTCCACGTACTTCACAGAAAAGTGAGCCACGCATACATATGCACAACGATGTAGGATAAGATCAAATGTTATTCAGCCTGTTTATATGACCACTTGAATCACGTAATGATTCCAGAAATCGGTTTGCTCGTGCTGTTACTGGTGCATGGGTCACATGACGAGAATGCATCAAACAAGTTGAAGTTGCTGCTGGATCCCGCCTCAAAATGTCAAAAACATTTTCTGTATTCTTCTCCATCTGTCTCTGCTCTCTGCAGCTCTGTCATTCCAGGTGACTTGTACCACGAACAGTGGCAGTGTCTCTACTCCTACTGTCAGATACAGCCCTGCCTCAGGCATAGGTAACACACACACACACACACACACTCACACGCACAGAATCAGTCACAGTAAAAGTAAAAAAATCTGAATCTGTCTGCAGCTCCTCCTGAGGCCGATGACAGTGACAAACAGGGCATCAGTGTGTCATCGACACCGGTTTACTCTGAGCTGTGGTTCATCCTGTTGTTGACCCTTCTGGGTCTGTTTGTGCTCGCCGTCCTGCTGGGTCTCCTGCTGCAAAGGTATCCTGCTCCAGCTGAAAAGGTTTAATGTGTGGCTTCAACAGGGAGAACGCCTCCTCTGACACGGTCGTTCTTTTAGAGCCCTGAGGAAGAATCCTTCAGCCAGAGAGCGCCCTCCACTGGTGATGCTTCAGAGGCCCAAGAAAGCTGGAGGAGAGACGTACACGGTACCACACTGCTTGAATGAGTAGAAAAAACAGCTAGTAATGGGTGTAAAAAAGGGGTAAAAAACACTGAAATGTTGGTTGTTGTGTCTGAGTGAAGGGAATGATTGAATGAATGACATACTATATTTCTGCAGTTTAATTGTTTCAGAGGTACGTGTAGGTCACAGCTGCTGTGGTCTTCCATTCAGCAGAAGGTGCTGAAACCTGAATTATGGAATGTTTGGTCAAATTTATTTCTGTAACATAAATGAGTTTGTTTCTACATCATCAAATACAGTATGTACACTACAGTTCTCTGGTAATATTTTAAAGAAACAGATATGCTTTTTTCATAAAATCTCTTGCAGTTTCATTTTCGATTTCCTTTACATTTCATTTCATTTCTGCAAATAAAATATTCTTCTACCTCCCCCAACCTTTTTGCTTTCTTTTCTTTGGTTTTTGTCTTTTTTTCTTTCTTTCTTTGTTTCTGTCTTTCACTCTTTCTTTTGCTCTTACTGCCTCTCCCTCTGTCTTTCTCACTGGCTCTGTCTGTCTATCTCTGTATCTCTCTCTCTCTCTCTCTTGCTGTCTCTCTCTCTGTCTGTCTCTGTCTCTCAGAGGTCCTGTCCTGAGTTGTGCTCTAAACATCACTCCAGCTCCGTGTTTCTCCCTGATCGTCCCTCAGTAAGCAGAATTACCATCACACCTCTAAATATCTGTTTGATTGTCCCCCCTGCAGTTTGACACTGTAGCAGACTGTGTTGAGATCAGCACAGTTGTACTTAAAAGCTACACAGTGTACTCTGAGGTAGGCGTGTGGGTTTGTGTGTTTTGCCTGTGAGTGCATGCTTTGCATATCTGTCCAAAGTTTATTATATCGCACTGGCGTCATTGTGTCAGGCAGTGTAAACAGGCTCATGGGTTCTTTTCGAGTGTTGTGATGAGTAGCGCCATCTGCTGTTGATAGATGGTAAAACAACGACAGCTCTTTTAAATATAAAGCTAATGACGTCCACAAATTATTATTATTATTATTATTATTATTATTATTATTATTATTATTATTATTATTATGACACTGATGCATTGCAGACTATCATATTATTTTAAATCAAAATGTGACTTGTGTTTTGGCTCTATTTTTGTCAGGGTCTGACAGACACAAAGATCCCCAGCAGCAGCTCACGATTCAATCCCATGTCTGTCCTGCGGGTTCCCCATCAGACAGACCTGACTCAGGCCTACTCCCAGCATTGCCTGCACCGCAGCGTCAGTCGGCTGATTGACGGGAAGTCGCTGATGATGGAGGAAGGAAACTGGGACAACCCACCAGGTCACGATTCTGGGCTGGTAAGCATGGAAGAATCTATTTTTCCTGGAATTTGTGCTCGTGGTAATTATGTCACTGGTTCTCTTCCAGTATGTGGAGGAGGACGAGCTTGTGGATGCTTTAAAAACTTTAAGCACTGTAAGAAAGGACCACACCATGTTCACGGACACACACCTCTAGGACAGGATGGTCCGTGTAATCAGGTATCACAGCTCACCTCTAGTTACAAACCAAAACACGATGACTTTCATACACAACATGGTGTTTTATTGATCTGAATAGAGCTGCACTGATACGTTAATGACGTAAGCTGATGTTGTTCTGTTGTATTTCAGTGTGGGTTTGCTAACAGTTAGCAGAGTTCCATGTTGGTTTTCACAGTCTTGTGCTTCAGAGTGCGCAAAGTACACATTATCTATGGCCGTGTTCATTTTGTGATAAAAATGCCAACAGTTGTGATACTTTTAGTGTAAAAGCTGGCTGAGAATTACTGATGTGCCGTCAAACTGTTGTGATGTGCTACCATAACTTAAAAGGCCAATGTGAGATTCTGTTAGGAATTATCTGAGTGCTAGATTGAAACAGACAGAAACAGTATTCATCAGAAAGTTAATATTTTTGTGTAAAAAAAATTGTAATATTGTAAAGCCTTTTTACAGTTTCAGTATTATTTTAAGTGTTATTTATAGATTATTTGTTGTGTATGTTTCTGTGTTCTTTGAAATGTGCTAGAAGTTGGTCAAAAAGCCCTTCTCCAGCATTCATACCCGCGAACCATCATGAACTCATTCTTACATGTTGCAGAGCTCCTGAAACGTTTCATGACTTTGTTTCATCTGAACGTTTGCATTAAACTGGCTGAAGACAAAATGTTGTTTTCACTCAGTTTTCCACCGCAGACAGAACTGCTGACTGAACTAACACTCTGAGGCCCGCTTTCTCCATCAGAACCAGGCAACAGTCGGTTCGTTTAGCTGCTGCGCCCCTCAAGGTTACATCAAGGCGAGCTTTGAATTAAGAAATTGGCAGGAAGAAGTGAAGAAGAAGTTTGGTCAAGGACATCGGACTGACAAGGAGACCTCTGAAGCATTCACAGCCACATCCACAGCTACTGACAGCCACCGACGAAGGGAGAAGCCGCAAACAGAGGGCTTGTGCAGTGATTGTGAGGGACAGTATGGCCCTGAGCCACACGCACACACACACACACACACACACACACTGGTTTTATTAAACTCATAAATCAAGATGACGACAGAAGGCGTCTCTGAGAGGAGACGACCTGAGCAGGAGGGTTGGTGAAATGAAAACACTGGGGAGGCGTGCACAAGTACACCATCACACCTGCAGGACAGTTCTCTTTGCACGTTTCTCTTCATTTAAAAAGGTAAAGCTAGAAAATATACAAATCAGCACAGCCTTTACTGCCACAAACATGATCGCCCTTTTCTCAGATTTGTCCAGGTATGATTCAAGCTGATCTCAGCTGGTTTCTGAAATGTGTGTTTCTATAGGAAAAACCTGCTCAGCTTCGAACCTCGAACTGAAGTTAATGTATGAAAATCATCAGTTTTGGGGGTATGGGCTTAAATGACAGGAACACATGGCTCAAGTTTATCATAGTATTATATTTGATCACGGGTGAGTACTGGAGGCAAAGAACATCACAACATGATGCAGCACTTCAAACACACACAAAGCAAGTCTTTGCTCCTCGGAGCAGTTTAAATAGATATGTTCTGTATTCCATACAGCTCACTAACATCTGGCTGGAATATAATGTAAACATAGCCAGTGAGCAACGACAAACAAGCAGCTACTTTATGTGCTGAAATACACTTTAAACTGTATAGAATATCATAGAAAATAAACACTGGCAAGTTACTCTCAGTATTAGTGTTAATAGTGCAAGTGCAGATGCAGTTAGGTCCAAGAGCAGGCTCATCAGTACATTACCACAAAGATTAACAGTTACATCACTGCAGACGTCTTAATGCATCCATGGGAGGATTTTGTTTTTTTAAAAAAAAACACGTCTATTGTCCACACGGTTTGTTAGTGTAGCAAATGTACATCTTTGTACAGTCCAAAACGTGTCAGTGATAAGCACAAAACTTAAAAGATGTTAAATTAGGCAATGATGATTATTAAAATGCGAGCAAACACAAGTCAGTTCATCTATTTCATACCAAATTCGTATTTTTGTGGATAAAAGCTGATTAGATTTCCTGGATTTTTAGAATTTCAGGCAATCTGCTGCTTTAAAAGTTTGCACTCAGATTCGACCACGGTACCTTTGGAAAAAGTTAACAGATATGTTGGTCTGCAAAAGCATCTAGTGGCTAATTTGGTCTTGTATAAATCTTCAATGTGGCTCCAATGTGAGCGTTTGGTCAGAATCCTCTTTAAACACCTACCCAGGCTAATCACTGTCAAAAAGAAGTAAAATAAGGCACTAGAGGAGGCAATCAAACCACAAACAAGACACATTCAAGGTTTGTTTCACAGAGCTTAAAGTGATGTAGTGGAGGTCCTACTGAGTGTAGTTCTATTGTCAAAATAAATACGTTCAAATGATCTCTGATTTTGCACAGGCAACTGCTGAGTTAGAGATAAAGGTCCAACACCATTATACCACAGCCAAGTTTAGCCAAAATCCCTGTAAGCTTCAAGCTGTATTCTGCTAATCATGTTTATAGAGTCCTGAAAACATGTGTATTAATGTTTCCTCACAGAAATGCTGCAAACTGGCTCACACACAAAACTGGGACGAGATCTTTGAAAATGTGTTTGTTCTGCTGCTGTTTAAAGTGTCTGCACTCTGGAGCTCACACAGTCTACTGTGGTTGCTTCAAAGTGCCTGGCAGCAGCGTGAGGATAGAAAGTTGCCACTCGTCAGGCTGACGGCTATCGTAATGTCAAGTGTACAGTTTGACGTCCTTAGCAACTGAACAAGGCCTGTTTTTTGTTTTTTTTTTTCTTTCGGCACTGAATACTGATCAATTCAAAGGTATTTTTTAATCCTCAAACCATTATTTTTGGTTTTCTTTGTAGTTTTTCCAGAAGTCAATGTTTCACATATAAGTAAACTAATATACAGTATAAAGAATTAAATCCAGTTTTTTTTTTTTTTATAAAGTGACTTCACCTCGACTGTAAAAGCCAGTAAATATCTACAAAAGTTCTTTCCATCTCACTTCCATTAACTGTTAGTAGATAAAGGGCTGGTTGGTTGGGGCACTTTAGAAGGCTAATGTGTTTGAGCAGAATATTAAACTGGTTGTGAGATTTAGCTGGACTGTTTCGATCTGCTGCTTTACTGTCAGGTTGATCTTTTTTTTTTTTTTTTAATTGGTGGTCAAAAACGTGGCCTGTTTGTAGGGGAATGATGTCCCCAGGAAGAGGAAGATTCCATCTAGACAAACTGTGGCTGTATTGCTGGGAAATCTGTACCTAAAACTGCTGACGTCACCAAATGATGAGACAGTCCAAAGTAAACATGAGTAAAGAGTCACAGCGGGGGGTCCAGTTATAGCCAGCACTTGAAAACCTCCAAAAGCAAAAAGGGGTTTGTGTCCAGGTTGAGATGATGGACCCTCACTGTCACAAGCTGCTGTCCTGACTGGGCAGCTCAGGGGCCAGCTTCCTCTGCCGGGGTGACGTGGAGGAGGCCAGTTTGGTTGGGGAGGGGGAGGCGTTGGAAGAAGAGTCGCTGCTGCCGCCTTCGGAGCCAGAAGAGAGATGAGGGACAGGTGGGGCTCTCTTTCTCCCCAGAAAAGTTCCATCTAGTACTGCCTTTTTCCTCCCACCTCCATCAGCTCTCAGCCCATCTCCCACACCCTCTCCCTCCTCTTGTTGAAGGAAAACCTTCCTCCTGACGTCTCCACCAGGAGCTGGACCATCAGGAGGCTGTCGCTGAAATTCTTCTGCTGCGCTGGTGAGAGCTCCCATATTTGTGGCGGAGCTGGAACTGGCTGCTCTGCATGTGCGGAACTCCATCGCCACACCTCTCCTCTCGCTGTCCTCGAGCCCGAACTCGCAGAGAGAGCGGCGGGCATCGGCGGCCAGGCTGGAGCCTGGCGTGGATGCCTGACCTGCGCTGTCCAGCATTCCTCGACTCAGACTGAAGTTCTGGAAGTCTCTGAAGGGGTAGAATGGAGCCAGTCACAGGTAAAGACGGATAACTGGAGTGACTGCCAACACGCACCAATCAGGTTTTACTCCCTTGAGCATTTACATGTAATTAACCACCACTGTGAAGGTAACGGCCCTTGATGCTTCTTGTTGACCATTTTGCCTCACCTGTAGCTGTTGAAGGACTCTGTTCGTCGAGCGCGGGCCAGCAGGGGGCTCTCCCTGTAGGGGCGCACCGCTCCGTAAGTCTCCTGGGTCTCTGGAATTGGCTCTGGGGCCTGTAACTGCAGACTGGGGTTGAGACAGCACCAGTTAGAAAGACACTCCTGGTGGTCACAGTCTGAGTGGTTTGTTTTAATGTAAGATGCATAAAGATATTATACTTCTGCCCAACTCTAACTCTATTCCCCAGATTTCTACACCTGACCAACTGAGGCTGCACAAGCTGTGATTGGTCCGCTTGCATGCTCATTTTTTTTTGTGTCTGCTCATTTCTACTCTATTCTGTGTTATTTGCAGCTGAGAATATTCAATATGTAAAAAACAATTTGTAATCACAGCAAAGATGGCTGCAAATGTGTGGGAAATAACTTCCACAAACATCAGCCTGGACATGCTGAGCACACCAGCAAGTAGCTGTCAAGGTTTAGAAGATCACAGGTGTCTGTGTGAGGCACAGACACAGATAAGCATGAACCCACCTGTAGGTAGAAGGGTCTCGTTTTCTATAGAGGCTCTAACCTTGAGCTGGACTCTCGTAGTCTTGGGTTGTGCAGCACAGAGGGGGCGGGACTTATATTTGGCGTAGCGCAGCGGGAGGCGCTCAGATCGCACTGATCCAAGAGCTGCAGCAGCTCCTCCTCTGTAGGACCACCTATATCTGATAAACAGAGCAGCTTCAGAGCACTGACGGGACAAAATCCACAACTGTCCACTCAGAATACAGTTTTTAGGAATGCAGATGTGATGTGTGACAGCTGAGTTTGTATCTAACAACAGCACCAGTGTGAGAACCCTCAGCTGCTCTGGGCTTCCTCACCCTCTCTCTTCCTCTCCTCTCCCTTGTTAGCGGTGTCCATCGCGGTTGTCAGGTCCCACATCTGGATGCTGCCGTTGCCGTGGCCGGTGAACAGGTAACGCCGGGGTCTGGATCCCATCCTGCTCGATCCCTCGCACTCACGCACCATGAAACAAGAGATGGTTGTTCCATCCACCGACTGCACTTCACAAATCCTGACACACACACACTAATGTGTAGCAGACTGTAACCAAACATGGAGAACCACCAAAAACACATGAGCAGGAACTGCACCTCTTCCCTGTAGATGAGAGCCTCACAAACAGTTTGTTGGTGATGGGGATCACCTTCTGTATGAACACCTGCTGATCGTCTCTCTCCCCAAATGGACCTGAACCCACAAAACAGAAATAAAGATTCCACACTGCTGCATACAGATTCATCTATACATCTTGTTCCTCCTTTAGTAAGTTCATCTTTTCTTTCTAAAAGGCGCCCCAGCCCTCTCTTTTACTGCACTGTGCTGTGCCAGTTTCTTCACCGATGTCATTCCCGGAGCAGTAGCTGCCGTGGCTTTCTGTCTCCTCCAGGGACAATATTTTGAAGGAGGCCAGTGGAGTGGAGCCTGGCTGAGTGGAGATCATCCCTCTGAAACGAGTCACCGTCCAAGTTCGAACGTGGTTGTTATCTGCGCACACTGACACGAAAAACCACAAAAAAGCGCAAACCATAAGTGCACGCTGTGTCCAAGACGAGAGACGCTTACAGGATTCACAGCAAGCTGCTGTTTGTAAGTTGCCCTCCATCCCTCACCCCTTCCTTACCTGATACCAGATGTTTCTCAGACAGCATAATCTTTGTGACCGGGCTCCTGTGAACGGTGAATGTCTGAAAGAGCTGAGGGCCCGATCCCACAGTCTCTGGGTGTTGCACGATCACTCTCACTGCACCGCTGCTGGTCCCATAAGCAATCTCGATCCAGTTCCCACTCACGCCTCAGAGAAGAGAGAGGGGTCAGGACATTAATCAAAAATCAAAAAGGGAATTGTTAACTTTGAAATCAAGAGGTTGTAAAAGGAGTACTTACTGGTTTTAGGTGTGAGGTATACAGAGAGTGCAGTGATGGCATCATTTGATGGGTCATGATACAGTTCTGTCACTAGCAGGTCATTATCCTTCATTCTAAGAGGGAATTTCTGCATGTCTACAAAAAGAAAAAAAATTCAAGAAAGGCAGATCCAGTCCTGACTCTTACGCTCAAACACTACGCTCAGTCTAAGAACTGCAACAATGATACAAGCGCTTATGAAGGCACACTCACACCCAGTGAGTTACCCATGTGTGTGGTGTGTGTGTTTGTTTGTGTGTATGATGTTTACCGATGTAGTAAATGGAGCCATTGTTGCAGCCCAGGAGTAGGAAGGATCCTGCTGTATCACAACTGGTTATAGGAACCACATCTTGAACCTTATCCGCACACACACACACATACAGATGACAATCAGAGCAAATTCAGGCACACATCTAATTACTCGATAAACATTCACTGATGTTCTATAACCTTAATGTTGACTCGCTGTGTAACAAGGAAAAATAAAACATGATGAAAAATGGCCACAAAGGCACACGGTGCCACCCACCCTCCTACCTGCCAGTGCTGCGTGACAGCATTCCACACTCCAACTTTCCCTGTGTGGCTCGTGGCCACCAGCTGGTTCCCAATAAAGAAGAGGTCATCCACAGGCACGCCCAGGCTGAATACACCTGAGGTGGTGAGCATATGTTAGTGGTCACACAGCCTCTCGATGCTGTACACTGTAAGACAGTGTTGCAGCATTTGTTCTAATTCCACACTTTTAACCGTGTTCATCTGAGCCTTTGACCCCAGTACTTCACATCACCTGGTTGCACGGTCGGTAACGCTGTGAGTAAAATAACCTGCCTATCTCATTCCCACTGCCTCCATCTTGGATGCTCCAGAGGATGATGCTGCTTTCAGAGGCAGCAGCCACCATCTTGTCCTTGTCTCCGTGAGGGCCGCCTACCACCTTAGCATTGAGTGCGACGCGTTCAATGGTCCAGTCCAGGTAGGGGGAGGAGAACACCTGCTGCCAGCCAGAGGACTCTTTTATCCTGTTAGACCACATGCAAGTACAACCAAATGGGAGGTATTGGGCAAAAAGCAGCAGTAATTGGAGTTTTAAACACAAATGTTTCAGATTTGATGATTACACGCACGCACACACACAGGCAACATAAAATACTTATGATTCAAAAACAATGAAATCGCTCACTTATCCAGTCCAGACTACACTTTAGTCTTTATTTCACCGTGTCGTCTGTGTTACCTGTAGCAGATGACAAAGTGTGCGTAAGCTGCTACAATCCAGTTGTGGTGTCCTGCTACGATCAGCACCTTCCTGGGATCAATAACCGGACCTGCACGTACACAAACATGCCACTTTCTGACACAGCTCCTGTTAAGTTGACGTTCGGTCTCTGTTATCCTCAGCAGAGCGGAGGCCATTGGGAAACTAGGCTACCATGTCAGATCATGTTAACTGCAGCTTTAATGCACGCTCACATGCACACAAATGAGATCACATACACAGCATATACATGCAGGCAGAATGTGAACATTCTACATGTGTTTTTATTCTTTGCTGTTTGCACTTTTCTGTGCATCATTATTTCCATTTTAATTTGGACGCATATCTTGACTCACCCAGTCTGTTGTCCTCTGTTCCAGGTGAGTCAGAGAGGGAAGGCTGAGGAGGAGGAGGACCTGCACGAGTGAAACCCTTTGCTCGGATCGACCCAGGCCTCGAGTCAAATGAGGAGCAGGAAGCTGCTGAGGCTGGGCTTGACTTATGGGCAGGGACAGCTGGTGAGCAGAAACCTTACAGTTAACACATGGGGGGTGTTATCCATAGAATAGAAAGACACATCTTTGGATGATTTTCTGCAACATGTCTTTACCTGGAGGAGGCAAGTAACCATGGAAGAGAACGCTACCACACGAGGAACGGTCCAGCTCCTCACACAGTAGCAGACGGCGGACTGCGCGCACACACGCGCGCGCACACACACACACACACACACACACACACACACACACACACGAGGAAAGTTGAACAGAGAAAATGATTGCTGTAAAACCACTACTTATAAACAGATATCATCTTCACTTCAGATCTGACACGACTGAATACTTCCTGTTTTTGTGCTATGATGTAAAATGCCTTATTTCAAACTCTGGGCATAACACAAGACAATGCAGGGAAGTTACAAACACTGACGGGAAGGAAAACATTTCAACAATAAAAGTTTTGATCTGAGCCAAGTTGTATGTGAAGCCAAAACAACACCTTGCTGCTGTGCGGTTCAGACTGTCCCTAAAATCTCACAATTTTGTAGCGCCAACACGCACCTAAAGGAGTTATTCCATAAAATTCTGCTTCGTGTCGAAGGACGCTGATGTTGATGCCCCTACAGAGAAGAAGGCAGCGAGAGCCAATCTGGTTAAAAGAGATCGTCTACCGATTTCAACAAACAGAACGCTGTCATGACACATTACCTCAGGTCCAACTCTTTGGTTCGGAGGAAATTTAAAATAGGCGCAAAAGCTGTAGGATCCCTGTCAATAAATATCTGAAAATGAAGAGACATAATTGATCCAGCTGTGATCAACTATTTAACAAGTAAATTAACAAGTGTTAGATGCAGAAATATGAACATCACAACAATAACAGATGAATACACAGGAAAGACTTAGATATAACACCACTGTTTAAAAAACTATGAGCGGCATTACCACGGGCTGTTTCACCATTTACAGATGTTCCACTAAGTAAACGTGAATCGGCCCAGTTTGCTTCCTCCACTTAACAACTCCTCCTCCTGGAGAGGATCGAACATTGATTTGGTCAAGTGGGTCAGTGAGCTCGTCTTAAGTTGTCTCGAGCGGTTTAGTGTCCTTCATTTATTATTAATTCATACAACTGTAGGATTCTGTGGCATAACTGAACGTGCTTCATCAGCTGGAAGCTTTTAGAGAGATGGATAAAAGTAGCCTGCACGTTCTGTCCTGGTTTCTCACAGGCAACAAAGGCCATACTCACAGCTCCAGTCTCGTCCCGAAGAGTGGAGATCCTTCCACTTAGCAAGCTGGAAAACAAGAGCACAGTGTATCAGCAGGCCCAACCAATCCACACCTCCCAGCAGTGGAATCATTACCTTGGGTGAACAAGGTGTGTTTGCTTGTTCTTCAGTGTCAGTGTGTGCTGTAAACCTGGATGAGCAGTTCTACATTATACCAGCAGGAGTTGACGGACAGGTGCTCTGGCAGAGCGACTGAAAGGCATTTTTAACACTACTTGGTCAGCTGCTGTCAAACCATGAGCTCAGATCACTGTTTGATTTTGTAGCTGTGGTATGTGCCCAACCCCAATCAGCTGTTTCAGTGCAGCAAAGCAATCGCCATCCTCCCTCGAAAGCACACCTTATTAAAATATTATTATTAACAGTTTTAGGATGCAGTAATTATTCAGTGGATGAAGATGTACTGCTTTTAACAGAGAAAAACTGGAGCCTGATCAACCCTACTGATTAATTATGCAAAATACGTGTTCATGTGCATTTGTGCAAATGCACTCAAACACACTCGCTGTGTCCTTGACCTGGTTCCTGTAGGACTCCTTAATTCTAGACACAGTAGGAGATGTTCAGTTTAATTTGGTCTACTCTCAGGGGCAGTCAGGAAGTTCCATTTACTCCTTTTTTTATTCTCATTCAGTCTGGTTTTTAAAAGAAGCCCTGTGGAGGTTTAACTACACAGGTTCCCCTAGCAACCTTTGTTTCTATTTTGGACATTCATAGTCAAAGGTCTTCTGTAATGTATACAATGATAAATTATCCTAATGGAGGATGCACTGAGCTGTTTTGTAGACTGGCATATCTCAGCAAATAACAGCCAGAATAGAAAAGACGTCTGCCTTTTATAATGTAATTTGGGATGCTCAGACCTCAGTTACGTATATTATGGGACTGGTACCAGTGTAGCTTGTGATTCTCTTTATTTATATGTAAATGGATAATTCAAAGGTCTAATCCTCTGGTCTTCCTGCTTAACAACACACAAAACTGTCCTTTGTTTTCCTTCATAATGACAATCGGCCTCAAATCATCTGATTTTGGTGAGTTTTTTTTTTTTTTTTTTAGAGATCCAGATTAATTGGCACTTGAACAATCACTCACTACTAAAGTCGTAATGCTGATTTGACAAACCTTGAGAAGAAGGAGTCTGGGATCCACGTCAGAGTCTGCCTGGAGGTGCTGAATCTACAGTAATAGGTCAGAATATTAACATTAACACGAACACAAGCGAGGTCAGCGCAATAAATATGAAAATGTTGGACGGCTCATTTGTTTATTAAAAAAAAAGTTGTTGTTTTTTTTTTTTTTAAAGAGTCATTTCTCAATAATCGTAGGTTGAAAAACAACGTGGGGATTGAATCAATTCCAACAACTTCGAGTCTTTCAGGCTACGTTAGCTAATTACATCCACGGCTGCTTACTCATGTAGAAATCATTACAGCATGAAGCTGAAATGATAAACATCATCTGTCGAGTCCCTCCTGACGCATCTTACCGTGTTCCCCCAACGTTTAACTGGATTATATCTCCCATCCCAGGTGTTGAATTGTTGCCATTCGTAGCCATGATGACCAGACTAATGAAAAACACTGTTCCGTTAGCTGCTGCTGCTGTCACGAAGGCTAGCTTGCTAATGTTCCTCTCTCCAGCTCAGCCGATGTCCAGACTCTCCAGCCTCACGACCTCTTCTTCCCACAGCCCATAAAATAGCCTATATTCGACCTATGGCAACCTCGTCGGTATCGTCCAGCGGCCGCATATTGGGCAGACAGAAACAGGGGTCTGCTTGTCTGAAGAATGGTCACAAAGAAACCCTTTATTTTCCAGCGGGCATGTTTGCATCACTCTCGTGAATGTGAGTCGTGGATAACATCTTGCGCAGAACAGCAACGTGAAACAGCTGTACAAATGATTCAGGAGAGGCGAGAGAACTGTCTGCATATAACTTCCGTTTTCGTTTAGCTAGATTGACATCGGTAAGTGCAGAAACATTATCTGTAAACATTTTTTAACCATAGTTAAATAGTATATAACACCTTTGTATTACTAGTTAGTTTAAGAGTTTGGTGAAATACAGAATAATATTTCTATAGAGCTTTTTTTGAACCACTCCTGCACGGATGTGAACAATCTTGTCAAATATAAAACTACAGATATGCTGAAATGACCGATGAATTGCGACCTTTGCTTTAAGAGTATACCCAAACCTCCATTTTAGAAATAAGTATTTTCCCCACTTTAAATGCAAAGAAGATATACGCCACAAATGTTATCCAAACCAGTCTTGTGTTAGCGAAGTACAAACTATGTTGGCAGCCGCTACGTACTTTATTAATGATTAGATCGCACGGTTTAGTCCTGTTAATACGGCATTATTTCAAACTTACATCAAACGTAATATTTTACATTTGGACTGCATACTTGCACCGGATTTTATCGGTGACTGGGTTCTCTTAATGCAAACAAGCGCTTTCCAACGAGTGCAGCCCCGCCCCTCCCACTTAAGCTAACAGAAAGGGGCTGGAAGTTCAGACAACATATTTTATGACGAACAAGAAGTTTTTGTATAAAACTGTATTTTTACACTTCAGTTTTATCCACGATGTGAACCGCATTGTGTGGTTGTTTGTAAATTTCTCTTCCGCGGTAAGTTATGCGTATTTTACTACAAAACTTTAGGTTTTTCTACCTTCTTTTAGCTTGTTAGCCTCGGGGAAAGTTAGCAAAGGGGTGGAATGTTGAACTTCTTTAAACTTAACCTTAAATACTGGCCTTCAACACCCAAGAAACTCAAGTAGGTAGATACTGTGGGCATTTATGAGTCCCGTAGCAACACTGGTTTTGAGTCAGAGATACTAAACCAAAATACGACCTAGGTCTTTTCAGCGTTATCCATCAGACTCTACTTTTACAAACATTCGCGTGCGTTAACAACGTTCTCTTATTCAGCGCTACTGTTTTCTAAGTCATAAAATGGAGGTATGACCAGCCCGGGCAGAGAAAGGAGAAAGCTAGTCTGGTGCTTCTAATCGCGTGCTGCGAACAGGAACTGGAGCCTGTGAAGAAAAAGATCGCAGCATCCGTACACGTTCTGCCAGGATGTCGGATCCGCAGGAGAAAGCAGCTTCAGGTGAAGAGGCAACCGGATCAGAGGCCACAGCACACCTGTCCAGTCACCCACAGCAGGTACAGGGTGAGGCCCCTGTGGCCTCCCTGCAGACTCCTGCAGCTACAGCCACGGAGGATGAGGAGAGTGATGATGAATCAGAAATCCTGGAGGAGAGTCCCTGTGGTCGCTGGCAGAAACGCAAAGAAGAGGTAACGTCTTTTATGTTTTACACCAGTGTTTCTCAAAGAGTGGTCCGCGGGCGACCCCTAGTGGTCAGCGAGGTGACACATAAATCACATTTAAAAATTTTTAATTTAAATATTTAATATTGAAATTTAAATATTTTCTTGAACTCCCAAGATTTAAAGAATTCACTTTATTGTATATTTCCTGATGCATCTGTCATGCCAACACCCGATCGTTACTTAGCACATTGTTTTGGGTGCTATTTAGAGTCAGGTGGTCCATGAGTGTTTCTTTATGGGTTCAGTGGTCATTGGTCTGAAAAAGTTTGAGAAACATTGTTTTACACCAATCACAGTTCAGCATATTGTTACTGTTCTACAACTTTGCTGTAGGCTGACTACATCAGTCACTTTGCTAAAATAATCTGTTTATTATGTAAAATGTTATCATGATCTATTACTACTATTGTCTACTGTCAGACTGTGATGATTGAGTTTTTTTTGTTTTTTTTTGGTTTGGTACACATTGATCTAAAAATAATTATATTATTAGCACATTTAATGAATATTTTGAAGTGGAAGCTTTTTGTGGCAAGCATTTGTTAAAAGTATAAGTCTGCAGTGTCTGCTGAAAAAGAATTGTATTTTGTGTCATATGTTTACTTTTTTGCTGTGAAATGTGTGATCTAAAGAATAATTTCCCACTGTAGGTCAATCAGCGTAATGTCCCAGGGATAGATGATGCGTACTTGGCCATGGACACGGAGGAAGGGGTCGAGGTAGTCTGGAATGAAGTCAT
The DNA here is from genome assembly GCA_015343265.1 of Pao palembangensis. NCBI lineage: Eukaryota > Metazoa > Chordata > Actinopteri > Tetraodontiformes > Tetraodontidae > Pao > Pao palembangensis. Next base: position 7,859,465 of record CM027081.1, read on the forward strand.
GATTTCAGAGAGGAAAAACTTCAAACAGCTGGAGGTGAGACCTCCGCAAAACAGTTCATGGAATAAAGCAGTTATGCCCTGACTTTGTTGATTTGCAGTAATATTTCCAATGAAGATGTGATTGTGCCTGATTTTCTCTATCAGATTTAGGCAGATTTTGATGTGTTGTTTTTGTTTAATCAATTTTAATATCAAGTTTAAATATAGTAAAGATAAATACACCAACTCCTTCATTTCCGTATTTGTTTGTTGTCTTTTCAGGAGAAAGTGAAGGCTGTATTTGATAACCTCATACATTTGGAACATGCAAATATTGTAAAGTTTCACAAGTATTGGGCTGATACAAAAGATGGCAGAGCGAGGGTAAGTCTCAGCTCCTCCCTTCTATACATTATCAGAAAAATATGATTTTATTACATACTTCATAATTAGAATCAGCAGATCTTCCATTGATGAAAATAACACAATGTCCATATGTCTTTTGTCTCAGGTGATTTTCATTACTGAATACATGTCATCGGGGAGCTTGAAACAGTTTCTGAAGAAGACAAAAAAGAATCACAAAACTATGAATGAAAAGGTAAAAGCCACTTGGAGACACTTATTGTTATTCTTTAAGATAAGATTCCTGCTACATGAGCTACATGTCTTAGAAATGTCATGTCAGTCTGTTGGCAAAAGAGGATTAAATCACATTCTGTAAATCATTTGTGTAGCTTTTTCATGTTGGAATTCAGCTAGTAGCCGTTCTGATGAGGTGTTTGGTCCTACAGGCTTTGAAGAGATGGTGCACACAGATCCTGTCGGCGCTGAAGTGGGTTTTCTCTGTTCAAGAATGTTCAGTTCAGTACAGGCACTCAGACAAATACAGTCAAATCGTCTTTACTCATACACTTTGTGGCTGTTTTATTTTTCTTCTTCTGCAGTTATCTCCACTCATGTGATCCTCCTGTCATCCATGGCAACCTGACCTGTGACACCATCTTCATCCAACACAACGGGCTCATCAAGATTGGCTCAGGTATCATTTTCAGAGTGATGGGTGTCACTGGAGGCTGATTTAATAGACTTATAGTTTTAAAAACCTTCAGTACAAATAGTTTTACACAGTTACACATATTGTTCATATCAAAATCTCATTCACTGCTGATCAGAGAAGATGTAAGTAACTCTGACGACATTTGTGATCAATGCACACTACCACAACATACCTTTGTATGTTGTAATATTTTATATGCAAAACCCATCAAGATTTGTCTGGCTTAATTTTAAAGGACAGCTTGTACTCAACCGAGTTTACGTACAAATGTAACAAAGATTTTCACTCGGTTCTTCATGCTTTTGCTTCCATCTGTCTGACTGGCCCTGACTGACTCCTCCTGCTTCATGTATCAGATTGAACATGTTCTGTCTTCCTGCTTCACCTGCAGTTGCTCCAGATACCATAAACAACCATGTGAAGACATGTTACGAAGAGCAGAAGAACTTACATTTTTATGCTCCAGAATATGGAGGTAGACTTGTTTTTATGCAGAGTGTGTGTTTGTGCTGCTATCTGCAGTCATCTGACCTCCAAATGTACAAGATTGTGAAAATTCAGTCCACTCTCCTTAATTGTTTTTTAGTACTAACTATATTATCTGATTCTTCCTCATTTTAGATGATGATGTCACCACAGCTGTGGATATCTACTCATTCGGCATGTGTGTCTTGGAGGTGAGACTTGTCTGATTAACAGTCCAGAGGCTTCTTTTACAGTATAACAGTAGTATATATGACCATGTTTGCTGATGTGTGTAGATGGCACTCCTGGAAATCCATGGGAATGGAGAGTCCTCTTATGTTTCTCAGGATGCCATCAACAACGCCATACAGTTGCTGGAGGACCCGCTGCAGAAGGTAGAGCATATGTTTACATCGTTGTCAGTATCCTGAAGGAACAAATCAGAACCTGATTTTGAAAGTTCTGTTTGTGTATAGATGACATTTTTCCAGTGACATGTGACCAGTTTTTGTGTTTTTTGTAGGAGTTGATCCAGAAATGCCTTGAAAGTGATCCCAGTGTCAGGCCTACAGCCCGAGAACTGCTGTTTGACCCAGCTCTGTTTGAAGTCCCGCTGCTGAAACTGTTGGCCGCACATTGTATAGTCCGTCACCAGTGTGAGTCTAAATGTACACTCAAATACAACGTAATGGAACACAGATTTAGAAGTCTGATAGACCTTCAAAGTGACACAAACCCTGACCAGTAACAACAGTCCTCAGAATGTGTATTTTTTTTTTTTTTTTTTTTTTTTTAAAGAAACATAACTGAGTGTTCTCTCAGTTGTCCAGCCTCTCACATCACCAGATAAAACATATAAAGAGTAATTTACTGTAACAGCCAGTATGGCAATAAATGGTTTGTGATTGTCCAGACATGATTCCTGAGAATGCCCTGGAGGAAATTACTAAAAACTTGGATCCCAACCTGGTCATCGCTGAGATGAAAGAGGACATTCAGCTCAAGTAAGAGCCAGAAATGGAATTTAAAACTTAACGTCAGCTCGATGCAGAACAAATACAGGCAACAAATGTCTGAAAACAATGATTATGGGCAGGGTTCAGATTTCATCAGTTTCACACCTGCCGGCTGCGTACAGAGATGAACATAAAATTGTTTTTGGTTTTCTTGTCTAACATTATAAGTGTACATGTATATTTTTCAGGCTTTCACAGTTTCCTGCTTTGGAGCTTGATAAATTTCTGGAAGATGTGAGGTAAGAAGACAAGAGTTCTGAGCTTCAAAGCATTTGGAAATACCACAAGGGGGCAGTATGAGCTCATATGACTCGGGTGTTTTCATAATGTATGAAGACTTCTGTCTTCCACCTCATCTCTAAATCCTACTTGTTGTACCATTTTTCACATCTTGCTTTTGTTGTCTCTTCTTTTGGTTTAAATCAGAAATGGTATTTATCCAATGACGGCATTTGGCCTCCCCAGTCCCCAGAAGCCTCAGCAGGAAGTGGTTAAATCCCCAGTTGTCATCCCTTTGGTCAAGTCCCCCACCCCTGAACCTGCAGAGCTTGAAACCCGGCGAGTAAGTAAAACCTTTCATGCTACTGTACAGTCAAAATGATGAAAATACACACATTTAACTGGCTGGATCAAGAGAAAGTGTCTACTATGCATTTTCTGAAGCTGTGTACATTTTGTACAGTTGGAAATAAAGTGTATATTTTGATGCTTCTACAGGTCGTTCATATGCAGTGTAACGTTGAACTTATTGAGGAGGGAACAAAGTTTCATGTAAGTTTGTAAAACTACAGTCATATGTACACTGTGTAGGTCTCCTTTAATGTAAGAAGGTGTTTCAGCAGTTATTCTCCATTCTTAGAATAATTGTAATTACCTCTATGTTTCGCATGTTTTAGCTCACATTGTTGCTGAAACTGGAGGATAAACTGAACAGACATCTAAGCTGTGACATGTTTCCCAGTAAGTCTCTTCAAACACACTGTCTCCGAATGGGTTGCCATCACATCTTCAAATTGTCTCCTCTTCTCTTGCTCTGATGTTCACAGTCAAGTTTTGTTACAGCCAAAAGTAGCTGGTAATTTGGACAAAACTGGAGTGACTGATATTTTATAACATATTACAGATAATTGCTGACTGTCTTCAAGGCATGTCCTGTAGGAGACCAAGGAGCAATTAAAGGATTATTATTTCAAGTGTGTGTGTATGCGTGTGTGTGTGTGTGTGCACGCACATGCACGTACCTGTCTTCTTGATTTGTGCCTCTTCATTTCAAAATGAATGAAAGCTTAAATACCAGGAAGAATAGAATATTTAGAAGATGGGATTGAGTGGCTCCTGTCCAGGCATGTGTTTGTTTTTTTACACCTTAGGATATATTAAAGGCCCCACTTAGTTCCTGAGAACAATTTAGATCCACCCATGATGTTCAGAGGTCGTGACAGAACATTTCAGAGATGATGAAGATCAGGTCATACCTGTTTCATGTGACGGTATGTTGTTCAGTCTCTTCAATTAATTTTTACCATGAACAACATTTTATTGTACAGCACGTCTCAGCGAGTGAGATGACATGGTGATATATAGTATGCGAGACTATTTTAGGCAGAGAGACTGTCGCTGATGTGTCGTGAAAACCTGGCACCTCTATTTTTGAAATCTCTTTAAACAATTTCTCCTTCAAAAGTTTCAGAAAGGTTTTTATTTTAATGCTCTGCAGCTATACATGTATAACACATTAAACCAGCTGGTACACTGTGGTAATTGGAACCATATATGTGTCTGATGCAGCGTGAGTGAACATGTATGGCTGGCATGTATAATGTTACGGGTGTGTGGGGAATGTCTGGCCTGTGGAACACTGGCTGACAGCTGTCACCTCCTATGTCAAGATCCTCTTCCAGGCTTTCATCTTGCTGTCTTTCACATACACATTCACACACACACACACCATAGCTCCACATCTACGCACAAGGACACACACTTGTCTGTCAGAGATGCACTTTGTCCAGCTGGTAAATCCTTCCCCCCTGCTGATATCAGGGATATTCTCTAAAGCTTCTCCTATCAACACACCAAAGTGCAAAGTCAAAGACCAGCAGGTCACAGAACTAACTTGTTTTTTTTTTTAACGTGTTCATGTTTGAAGCTAGAATTTTATTAAGATTGTAACTGTGGTGCTCAGAGTTTTTCTGACTCAGTGTGTAAAAGTGCAGCAGCCTACCAACCAACCCTTTAACAGCCGGTATGATCCATCTCCTTCACTTATTAGTTTAGTCCTGACATTCCTGATTCAGTTAGAAATTGACAGCCAAGTTATTAAAGGTCAGTAGACCATAAGGACTCTTCACTGGACAAAAACTGTGTTCAGGGAACTCTCTATACTACTAGTAAAACAATAAAATGTTATATCAAATACACCTACAGATGAAAGGCATTCTGAGCTAGTCGTTGTAAAGGTATTTTTTTGTGAACATGTATGTGTGTGTGTGGACAGTTCAAGGCAGCTGCACTGTAGTGTCCTGACACCAGCAAGACTGAAGAATTCTTCCATCTTTGGCTTTTCTGGATGGTTGAACATGACAAGCTGAAAGAAGCTTAGATGAAAGGACCACATAAGCCTTTTAACAGCCAGACTAAAGAGGACAATATTAAATCCCTTTCACAGTTTCTACCATTAGATATTACATCTCTAAGTTTCACCTCCTGTTAGAGGATCTAAAAGCAGCATGTGAAATGCATTCGCTGGATGTGGAATTTACCCTAATCCTGACCTTTCTACTGTGGCAGAGATGAGGAGTGAGCTGATGTGAAGGTGATGTAGGCTCTTAAACTGTGCTTGTGTGTTTCAGATGAGAATGTGCAAGAGTTGGCTGGAGAGTTGGTGGAGCTGGGCTTAATCAGCGAGGTGGGTGTTAAGTATAGAGATTCACCAAGGGGTGTGGGTGTGTGTGCGTGCGTGTGTGCATGAACCGCATGCATGCACCATCTCCTATAAGAGCTTAACTGTACTCCATATGCACTTGTGTGCCCACCTCCGTCCTGTTATTACATCATCTGCATCAGGCTGTGGGGTTTCTGCTGGAGATATAAAATGTAATTTATGTGTTTTTAGTGCTCTTAGTTCAGTTCATACTCTTCTTTCCCTATATCTTTCCCTCTGTGTCCTACTGAGGTGAAGTTTGAAGCCCTGAATATTAAAAATGGTTTGTTCTCTTCACAGATGGACCAAAACAAAATCGCCTCCCATCTACAGGAAACATTCAGCCAAATATTTCATTAGCAGCACTTTTGTCAACATATTGCTGTCTCCCTGTATGTGTATTTAACCATTTAGATTTTATTTATGATCAATTCAGTATGTGTATTAAGTGTTTTTCTACTAAGCCTTTGGTGGTAGCGTGACCAGAATTGGGTTTTTTTGTTGTTGTTTTTTTTTGGGGTGGGGTATGACAGGGGTTTAAATTTACTTAAGCACACAAAAAATGACTGGACTGTAAGGCCAAAGAAGCCACCCAGAGTGATTTCACAGTGAATGTGAATTCTTTTGTTAGTTAGCTCGTTGGTATTTCAGTGATGCTGTTGCAGACGCTGGATCACAGTGGCACCGATTACATTCAGTTTTACGATGAACCCCACAGGTTCTGGGGGCAGAGTTCTATTTTAGTGTGCAGTGTTTACATGATGAATTTCCTTGTCTGATATAGTATAATAAAGACCAAATCAGGCCATTATCGGAAAAAACATGCCAAAGTTTACCTCCCTTAAAATAAATATTAATTATTGGAATGTACAACTATTTATCACCTACTCTATAGAGACGCTTTCAGAGATCTGGTTTCAACATTCCAAGTCCATTTTATGTTTTGTGAGTTGTTTCAACAGCCTGTCTCTTATTATGATAAATATACTGTTATTTGATGCTATTCTATGTTATGCTCACTATGTAGAAAACAGTCACAAGGTGGCAGAAGTATAGACCTTCAGCTTTAATTTGAGGAGGACGGTTGTAAAAAATGTATTTTTCATTTTAAATTACAACAGTTTGAGAGACAATGCCAATTACTCTGAATTTCAAATTAATAGCCCAACCCTTCAAATAGGGGTTCTTCAATAAGAGCTTTTATCCATTCCATTTGTAATGCAGAGAAGAGGGAAACAGGCTGCAGCAGCGTTAAATTGCCATCTCTTATTTGTTCAAGTGTTTTTCAGCCCCTGAAAATGGAACTACTCCTTCCTGGGGTGGCTGCAAAACTGTAAATGTCGTTTTTTTTTTTTTTTTTTTTTTTTTAAATCCTTCAGATGAAAGCTGAACTGAAACTGCACACCTCCTGTATCTACAGCTGTGAAAGCTAGCTTACAGAGATAAAACATCTCCTTGACTTTATCATCGATGTCAATCATTTTAAAAAAATCCTCTTACATAGAACAAACGTAGGTGTTCCACCACACAACTTATTAGGTTGGCATCATGCCAGGTCTCTGAGAAACGTTTACTTCAAGGTACTGTGAACTGTGTTACTGAATTTGTAATTTTTTTTTAAAACTCTTCTCTTTGTCTTTACACTTGTCTTAAGCACATCTCACCCTGTCCCCCTATGTTTTTCTTGTTTAATGAACAGTTTTTGCTTTGTGCTGTTGAGGCTTGTGTTCTGAACTAATCTGCCATGTAGGAGAGGAACCTGACACATCCACCTGAGAGTGTGAAATGACTTATTTATGTTACAGGCGCTCTGCATCCCTTCTGCTTTTCTATAATTTCATCTCACTGGGCATATTTTGTAAGCCTGTTACCTCTATTTGATGGCTATTTAATAAAACTGGAATCTAGTTGGTTACCCTCAGAGAGATCAGTTTCAAATTAACGGTTCACGTCAAACACGTCTTGTTTAGGCTTGTCCTGAAATCAGGGAGTTGCTTGTGCTTTTTTTGGTTTTCAGGCTGCTAATATGCCAGTACCTGCATTTTTACGTGCTGCTTTATTTTCTACTTTTTATACATCAGATTGTTTTCCAAAGCCCGGCTTTAAAAGTCTGCCAGAATGAAATTGCACCACAGCAAGTGTGATTATTTCCTTTCCACCCACCGAAATTAATGATTACGCAGGTGGTGGTGACGTTGATGGCAGTTTTATTCTGTCCCACAAGGGTGCGTGCTTTTCTATATCCCTATATTTTATGTATTAACGTTCTTTCAAATAAATGTGTTTTGGCAGATTAAGAGTGGCTACGGTTATTTTTCCTTTTTTTTGTTTGTTTTGTTTTTGACCTTTTTATCGTTGTTGTATGCCCGCAACTCAGCGTCCGTCAAGCTACAGGTGAGTTGCAGTTACGCGTCATACCGGAAGTGGTCCAGAGAATATTAGTTCCAGGTTGTGTGTTGACCAACAGGTGCGGAAACCAGCTAGAGCAGGACGTGTGGCCGAAATGTGTTCATCTGGTAGGTGATTAAAACCATTTTCTTTTAAAAAAAAAAAAAAAAAAGGCCATGTGCGCTCATTTTTACGCGTGTCCGACGATTTTTTTTTTTTTTTATCTTCCCTCCGAGGGCGTAACTGACCCACAGGCCTCGAATCCACCCGGGTTCGCTGTAAACGTCCTATTCCGTTTGAAATATAGTCTGTTATAAATTACTCATTTTCGTCCATATATGCCATATCATAGACAAGTCAAATATTTGAATGTTTATGGTATAACACGCGTAATTTCTATTTTGTAGCGAGAAATGAGTAATTTTGCCAGAAATGGCAAGTAGGCATAAACAAAAATAAGTTAATGCACAATAAAGAAGTATGAAGAGAGTAAACACAGTGAGTAATGAGTTGACTTTTTTTTTTTTTAACTTACCTGTATTTTAATATAATTTAGTCATTTAGAAACATTTTGATTGCAGGCAACAAATAAACCATGATGTATTTTGTATAACAAAGTCAACAGACTGCAAATGCTATTTCTGGTAAAAAATTAAATTGTAGTATTGTGAAACTATGTGTACCAGAAAATGTATATCAAACATTCAAATATGAGTTGTGTAAAGCGTGTTTTTAGTTTTTGTTTTTTGGTGACTGTGTCTTTCAGATGGGGACAGAGGGCCGAGGAAGCTGATGAGAGCAGGATTAACGCTCATCCTCGTCGGCCATATTAACTTCATTCTTGGCGCCATTGTCCACGGCAGTGTTCTCCGCCACATTTCCAATCCCAGTTCTCGCATTACCACTGAGTACACGATAGACAATATCTTCTCTGTCACCTCTGGCCTGCTGGTGAGTCCAGTGCTTTCAGAATTTTAAGGTTAGATAAGTTCTGGTATGGTTTAACTTTTCCTGTGAGAGTGTGTTTAACGTTCATATGTGCTGAACAATAGCTTTTCCTCAATGATCAAGACTGAACCTGCCATTTGTATGAGCACTGGGTTTCCAAACTGGTTCTGAAGTTGCTGGAGGGCAGCTGTCACCCATCACTGATTAACAGATCAACAGCTGTTGAGGAAGATTTGGCCTTGATGAGATATGAGTAATTAATCCCAGGTTTATTCCTTTAAAAGCACAAGGTGCTGTTGAGTCTGCGATGTTAGTTTGCCTTTTGAACCCAGGATTGGCAGGGGTGGAACATCACTTATTAAATCCCTTTTTGTGGCGAAGCAGTGCTAACCTGAAACAAATCTTTATTTGAAATGCACAGAGCATTCTCACTGGGATAACTGCCATCTTGATGACAAGGAACCTTCGTTTGGTAAAGCTGGTGAGAATTAATTAGATTTACTCCTCTGCTGTGATCAGTTCAGACGTTCACTGTGTGTCTATGAACATAACCCCTGAATTTTAATATCCTTCTGTGTCTACAGCAAGTAGGACTTACTATCAGCTCATTCCTGAATGCTCTGCTCTCGGCAGCGTGCTGTATTGGGCTCCTGGTGGCCATTGGCCTCACAATTGCCAATGATGGTCAGGGTTTGATGCTGGGGTGCAACGACACGGAGGTGCCCATCAACGCTCGGTCTCCTGTCAGTGCTAAATGTCCCTTTGATACAACGCGAATCTATGTAAGCTCAAACTTTTCCATTCACTTCTCACACCAATAATTACATGAGACACCTCCACTCATTCCCTCTGTGACATTTTAAGCTCAGAAGAAACTTTTAACAGTATTTGATGTGGTTTACTTGATGTTCCAGGACACCACCCTGGCCTTGTGGATCCCCTGTACGGTCCTGTCAGGATTTGAGGCTGGGCTGTCTGCATGGTGCTTTGTTGTTGGGTTGGGTCTCAGAGGACTAGCGCCCTGTATTAGGAAATACATCAAAGAGCAGGTGGGTGTTTAAGTGTGCCACATTGATCCCAGACTAAAGCTTAAATGTGCACTCACCTGTTTACCTGATACTGTGTTTCTGTGTCTAATGAGGCTAAAAGACAGACCACTAAAACACACCTTCAATTTTCTTCCAGTTTGAAGAAGCAGTTGAGGAGTCTTCACACAGCCAGCGCCTGATTACGCCACACGTAAACCCTGATGCTTGACTGCGCAGAAAGGACGTCATGTTCCCCCAGACAACACGGCTGAAAGGGCGTTGCTGCACTTGCACTGAGAATATTAGATATTTACTGGGTTTAGTGAAGTTACCAAATTTTAGCTTTTAGCCTGGACTTTTTTTTATATGCAATTTGAGCTCTCATTTCGGAAATACTTATTTTAAATGTTTGATGTTTAATCACGCCACCTCTGAAATGCCGTATTATTCATTTCACTGCCTGTTCACATTTATAATCATGTTGTGTCTCATCATACAAGTTTTAATAATTACCTACTTATGTAGGTGTTTACCCTTAATTTAAACTAAAGTTGCACATTTTAATTGAATAATTAAGACAGTAGCATCTGCATTATACTTTTTGGAAGATATTTTTTTAATGCTTATAATTGACATCCAAAGGTTTGTTGTATTTCATAAGTTAGAAGTTAATGGAAATAATAGAGGAAACTTGAATAACGTGCATATTTTTACATAATCTTAAAACGCAATGTAATTATTTTAAAAGGATGAAGAATGATGTGGGCTGTAACGTGTGTACAGCACTTGACTGTCAGGCGTTAAGAGGTTAGTGATACATAGATACTGTATGTAGGCCAACTGCCTCTAACCCAGACACTCCCCCATCTCTCACATTCACTCGCTCACTCACACACAGAATCAGATCAGCCATGAAACTGTTAATCTGATGTCCTGCTCAATTGTGTGGAAGGGAATCATCGCACGCCATCCTAATCCTGAGCCTGTCAGGGGTAAATATTGACATCATGCTGACAGACGCAATCACAACATTTCTGGGTGACTTTAGTAGTGATGTGACAAATCTGCTGTAGTAATGATGCTATTAGTATATCTCTGAAAATAAAGCTGAGGTTTTAAAGGGACTGAATATTAAATTGTTTTTTGAATTTGCTGTGTTGTAAACTTACCTTGAGCAATGGAAACTCTCTATTTCCATTCTTTTCTACTATTTTGATTCATTTGATTTTCTGCTGTTTTTATTTTTACATTACCAAACATGCATATACTCTTTCATTTATCGACTATTTTATGGATTTTAGTTTTACTGATTGATTTTTACTAAAAGGATCTGAAAATAGTTTTTATTGCATGTCTATTCTGTATTGTCCCCTAAGAGGCTACATCCATCCAGATAACTAATATCTGTGTTGTAAAAATACTTTCCAATTCATACTGGCCTAGAAGTGGTACAGAAACGTGTTATTTCTGATCAAATGACGAGTCTAACTAGAGATTAACACGTCAAAAATAACTGCAGTTGCCGCTGCCTCCCGGCCCTAATTTTGAAATAAACTCTTATTTAAAATCCTTTAGATTAATAACTCAACCCTATTGCGAAAATTTTGTGCCGTCAGTGCACGCAGACGTGCGGAGAGGTGGGGGGTGCCTGTCTGCGCGACCCCGATACATGCGCGTTCATGCAGTGTCGACTGCACTCGCTGCAGGAAACCAGCTGCAAACAGAATCAACGAGGTTTGCTGGGAGCGGAGGTCCGACCCGGACGCTGCTTCACCGCCACCGCCAGGTAAATGACGCTAGACTGGAACTGAGCGCCCTGGTTGTATATTCTTTATTAGAACCGAGCCGGGCCGGTCTAAAGCAAACGTACTGTTGCGCGTAGACGTGGGGAAAGACACTGCATTGACAAACACTCGCAGCTGCCGGGATTGATAACGCTGCTTCGGCGTGATGCTGGCGGCTCACCGTGTTTCAATTCAGACTTCAGCACCGACAGACAAACCGCCTCACAGACGGCGTCCAAGTCAGAGGTTGATACGTTCTAAAAACTAACCAGGGTTCAGCTTTAGAGGCTCTGAACTATGGAGGTGTTCGATACAATTTCACCTGATCAATATTTCATGTTAGCTAGCCTTCGGTGTTGTCACGCAAGTTATAGCCTGCTAACCGGCGACTCAGACGCAGGTGTACGTTACGAAACTCCACAGTCTAATTTATGTTTTCTTTTCCATTAATAAAAGTAACGCATTAATAATAAGTTGAATATGTGGTCAGTCACATCGCCGTGGAGCCCTGCCGTTACCCGGCCAACCTCACACAAACATGTGGGTGTCGGTCCATCCGCAGGTGTTCGATCATGGAGGGCTGCGTTGTTTGTGGTCTGCTCTGAGCACGTTTTCAGCAGTGTGCAGGCCAAACTATAAAGATAATTTGCCAGTACGTGCACATTTTTATTGAAAGTCCTTTTAGAGAGACACACACACACACACGGTTTTGCCAAGTAGATATTTGTGTTCTAACGTGAGGGTGTGGCAGATTAGAAGCAATGCTAATACAGCGCAGCATTATTCTAAACAAGCACATTCTTAATAACTGTTCTCTTTGTTTTAACCTGTAGGACCCGCTTGATGGATCCAGCCTAAAGTGCTCAGTGGATGTGAAAGGTGGGATTTGTCTTCTGTATGGGAGAGAAATTATGGTGGATAATGACATGGGATATCCTCCACTTATCCAATGCAGCAGTTAAATGGAGTGAGATCAAACAAGGAAACAAGCCAGAAGAGGCGGTGGATGGTGGAGCTTGAGGATTCGACAATGGGAATTTGTCCTTGAACAGGGCATTGCCAGGAGGTGGCGAGAAAACGTTATAAAGATGAACACTTTAAACCAGTGGATGTGAGACTAAGAAGAACAGCAAACACTGCTAAAGCCAGTGAATTCACAACAGTTTGGATAATGGCCCACAGATACCCGCCTGGTGGAGGTCTTGCTTTTACCTTCACCGCTGACACCAACAATAGAGGCAGTAGCTGCTGATGTGTGCTTGTCTGGGTGACGACAACACAGACACTCTGAGCATCGTGGAGAGATGTCAGACATCAAGATGCTGCCAGCTGGAGGAGGAGGATGGACAAAAGGCTGTCCTTCAGTTTGCTTTCCCTCGCTCTTAATCCCTGTCTTCATACTGTTCTTCCTGGACACACCTGCTTTGTGCATTCATATGGAGTCCACAGAGAGCCACAGTGAGTTCAGCTGTGAGCCCATCAGACTAAGAATGTGCCAGGATCTGCCTTACAACACCACCTTTATGCCCAATCTCCTGAACCACTATGACCAGCAAACAGCTGCATTAGCCATGGAGGTAAGTTGTTTAACACACATTTTTATACCTAAAGATTTAGAAAAATACATTTTTTTTTTTTTATTTCTACGTGCAGTACTTTGAAATTTAAAAAATAATCGAAAGTGTATGTGAGAATCGGATGCTTCAGGAAATTATGGCTGGAGAATGTATAGCCTAACAATTTCAGTCAGCAAATAAAAATCTTTTGATGCATAATTTGAGATATGCGTCATTAGAAGACCGTATATAACAGCTGCACAAGATATCAAATAGAAAAATCATTTGTCTTTTTTGCTTTTAAAAGAATGGAGAGATAAATATGCAGGAAAAACAAGTAGATTTTTTAAATTATTTTTTTCCAAACACTGTTAAAGAACAAATTGTATAAAGAAAACTTTGATATTGATTTGCGAAGACGACGTGGAATATCAGAGTTCAGAGAAGGTGATGGTCCGGCTGCAGCCCCCATGTTGCTGTTAGATTAGATGCAGCAGGTGCTTTCATCATCACAGCCAGTTCAAAAATATTAATTACCTTCCTTTAAGAATGATGTGCAGAATGATCTGTTAGCGTGACAGTGATGGTTTTAGGCAAAATAGTGAGGTGTCAGGTTACACACTGTCGGCGTAACACTAGATGTTCACTATACATCTGTCGTCATGTTACCTTTCTGTCCTTTTGTCACTCCCCTCCCCAGACAGCAGAACACAAAACAGGATGTTACTTGATAACAGGACCATAATTACCTCTTTGCAGCAAGGATTTGTAGTTATCAAAGGCTACATATTATCTGAACTTCTGAATGAAAACGGTTTTTTTTTCTTCTATATGTTTTGATTGTCCTTTTGATCTGAACTTGGTGCTTCTGCACATGTGGATTATTATCTGTCCAGGTTTACCAGCCATGTACAAACTAGTGTGCAGTATAATCTGAGGAACTGAGAGATGATAAATACAGTTTGTTGAAATAAATCTGCCTCCAGCTGTTCATATTGAATTATCTGTGTCAGAGCAGAGAAACTGGACGAGGCCAGTGTTAGCTGTGCACATAGCATGTTTAATCTGAGGATTTCTGTTTGCTGTCGGTGATATGTTCTCTGACAGGTCCACATCAATCAGCCAAAACATCACGCTACTGCCTTTCCTGCTGTTTTGCTGCAGTTGCAAGTGGGGCAGCGCTCAGATACTTTTTTTTTGTCCTTCCTCAGGAAATCAGATTAATTGATTTTTATTTTGACTTCAGTTGTAAGATTCTGACAGCACATCAACAATAATGAAAATATTAATACCATCAGTACCAAAGCGACAAAACACGGCATAGGGAGGATTGTTAAAAGCATCTGTCGTTGAACTTGGTTTGACCCAGATGATGTAGCCGAGTAACTGACACCCTCAGCCCCTGCAGACACGTAGGAGACATCTTTCTGGAGATGGTTGAGCAGCAACATGAGCCCTGTTGGATGTCCTGCTCTGGCTTTGGCCTTGACCAGACAGAGCGGCCGTGATAAGACCACAGGCAGAAAGGATCGGTTCCGCTGGGACAGTGGCTGACTGAAATACCCACTTACATGTGTGGATTTTGTGTTTGTGCTCATGTTTACAGCATGTGCAGGAGATAAGAATTCAAAATGTTCTTACCTCTTTTCCTTCATGAAAGCACAACTATTAAATGTGATTGATTTTGAATCGATGATGAGCCATTTAGCTTATTTTGTTTGCTTTAAAGTTGCAAACTGTTGATCTCCACTGCCTTAATGTTCCCATTTAGTTTGAAGTAGGTGAACATGCACCTTACGTCACCTTCATGGCCCCAGTCTGACCTTGTTTCACATTTGGAGCATCAAAAAGAGAAATCCTGCTGAGGAGAAAGCTTGAAAAAAATTGTAAGAAAGAAAGAGTTATCCTGTCTTGGCTCTGCACCTTTAGTGTGTAGACGCTGTGAAATCTTTTATTAGTGAAGGCTGAGTTTGGCGATACGGATTAATTAATCCACTGAAGATGTGTTGGCGCTTTGAATACAGGGCAGAGAAAGGGTTGAACCAGAGGCTGTGGGTGTGTGGGTGTGTGAGTGAGTGTGAGGGAGATATTTGTCTTTATCCACAGAATGTGTTGAATCTGTGGATGGCACTGCTACATTACTCTTTTTATACCGCCGAAAACAGACTTATGTGCTTCTGTTTCCTAACGTAAAATAATCAGCTGCCACCAAATCAGCATGAAGTTCTTCAGATGCCATCAACGTAACTGGAGCCATTGTCAGCTGCCGTTAGTTTTTGGGTCATATATCATGAAGAATGTTTACGCTCTCAGTAGAAAACCTTTGATTCATTCATATATATATATATATATATATACTGTATGTGTGTGTGTGTTTCCATTTTGTTTACAACAGTGAGACCATAGAAAATAATGCTTTCTCTTTTTTAAATCCAAAGCTTAGCCAAAAAATGGATTATCCCCAAGTATGTGTGTACGATTAGCATATTAGGCTGTTCATTCAGTTAGTGTGTGATTGATGTGCTCATGGTGGGGCTTAAAACTACGCTGTACTGTGCACGAGTGTGTGTATTAGCAACAGAAGAGGTTAACAGTGCCAGCTGTCATCTCTCACTAATGCTAACTAGCTGCTAATCTTTCGCTCAGTCCCACAATGAAGACATTGATTCCCACAGACCAACCACAGCCCCATCTGCCAGGAGAGCCAATTACAGCTGGTGAGAGGGAGAAATGTGAGAGGAAGGAAATTAATTTCAAGTGAGAGATAGGGTAACAAGTGACATTATATCTTAGAGGTGTGTGTGCGTGGCCTGGACTGTCCATCTGTCCATCACATTACTGTGTTTTTCCCAGAGGATTTCCAGGAGGTTGTCTTCATGCTTCCTAAAATACAGTCCAACCAGTTTTGTCATGCTTGACGTCTGATTAACATTTTCTACAACTCAGTGGTAGCAAAACAACTATTCATTCCCATTATTTTTCTTAGTTTTTCTTTCCAGCTATATTAATATTAGCATCATGAAGACATAGGTTTCTTGTAAAAGCCATTTTATGTTCTTTTATATTTTCACCATTGCCATTAATCTAAGATACAGCAGCTGATGTTTTCTGTGCCGACATTTTTCTTCTCTGAGTTTTTAAGGACAAGTCCAGGCCAGTGTTTGTCGTTTGGATTGTGGAGTGAAAGAGCTCAGTGAGGCTCCATCTAATGTTAAGTCAGAGACGGGCTTATTCCCAAAACTATAGAGCTCACTGTTTGAGAAGCAAATATAACTCTGATTGCAAGAATTTGAGTTGCCAATCAGTATTAACCCCCTTACAGCAAAGTAAGGTTAGAAATTCTGTTTACTAGAAGTCCTGGTGGTGCATACAGCAGAGCTGGAATAATGTTGTCTGTTTACTCTTTAAACAGATGTTGGTAATTCAGAGATATTACTGGATTTTTCTATATATGAGTTGCTGCAAAAATCTGATGGAGGAGTAAAATGAGGTTATAGTTGATTTATTATTTTTTTTTTTCCAATTGATGTGAACTTTCTGTATTCCAAACAGGATGGATGAAGTGTAGGAAACAAGTGCAAATGTACACAATAGATTTTAAAGAGCATGGAGATGAAAAGCGCTGTCGGAGTGACAGGCTGTGTAAAGTCTTTAGGCTGGGCTGTCTCCACTGTTTGTCTTTCCCTCACTATGAGGTCCTGTCCTTCAGAACGAGGCTGCCCTGTTTAAGAAGTGCCACAGAGGGGCCACCAGGTCCCTACAACTGTGTGTGTGTGTGCGTGTGTGTGTGTGTGTGTGTGTGTGTGTGTGTGTGCACGTGCACGCCAAATCAGAAAAGTTTGATCCTGGTTGGGTTTAAGTGTGGTCTGTTGTGTTGTTTTTTTGTGTGTGTGAATAAAAGAGAGAATTAGCTTTTTCTATTGAGGTGTGTGTGTGTGTGTGTGTGTGTGTGTGTGTGTGTGTGTGTGTGTGTGTGTGTGTCTTCACTGCATGTGAAGAGGCTGATTAGCCTATTCACTGTGGCAGAGACAGACAGGTCCTCATTCAGTTTAACAGTTCCTGTTTATTTCAGCTCGACTCTTGATTATCCTTTTTCATTTCCACACAGTCTATTGAAGCAGCAAACACAAATGAAGCAATTATTTATTAATGCGTGAGAACAAAGGAACTCCCCTGCTGCTGTTTTTTGGCATGATCCCAATTCAAAGATTAGGAGAGACTGTGGAGGTTTTTCTTTGCTTCGGTCTCTGTAGCTGTTCATAAAACCAGCACTTCATATTCTCACTAATAATTGATCAATCTATAGTTTATCAGTAGTTGTTACATGTTTATTATTTTTATTGTATTTCTTTTTTTATGTATTATTGGTAAATGTTGAATTACAATTTCTTTCAATAAAAGTTATTAAAAAATATCTGATAATCAAACACACATTATTATATATGTTTGTTTATCCACTTCAAATGAAATAAATGCAGTAAACTGATGTAAGGTGCATAATTCTCTGGTTGTTCACTCTTCCAGGCCTTTGGTCGTGTTAAACACAGTGGCAGAGATTACAGGCAGGCAAGTTTGGATATATTTTCTGTGAGGTTAAACCACAAATATAGGTTATATGTGTCTGTTGGTCTTAATGTGAACCCATGACCTGCAGCATCTGACTGTATGTGTAGTTATAGACTTTTAAGTCTTACTAGTTTCACTTCCCACTAACATCCACAAATGCATCATTGAGCCCCCTCTCACACAAGGCTGTAACATTATTCTACGGCTCAGCTCCAGCAGCAGCGTAATCAGCTCTCATGCTGTTCATCTTTACACTTATGGAATCTCTGAAAGGGACTCAGACTGTACAGGCAGGTCGTACACGCATTCTTGTAAGTGCACATTTATGGTATTTTTTTCCAGAAAAATAAAAGGAGATAACTAAACCTGTAATATACAATTTTAATATATGAAGCCTCAGTATTTTCACGGTTAGATTTGCCCTGAGACATGAATACCTACATTATATGATATACTTTACGCAAAACAATTTGAAGCTTTGCAAACAAGTATTGTATTTTATGTAAATAATCAAATGTTAAATCTCAACTATAATTAGATTCATAATGCTTAATTCTTGTGCTACTTTATAATATTTTGCAATATATGTAATTCTTCAGCAGATGGATGTGTGTGGGTGGTTTGGATGGTGTTAGAATGTCTGTGGGTGTGAGTTCTTCCATCTGTAGCCCAGTCAGTTTAAATGGCCAAGCACTTTCTCCACATCCCTCCTGCTGGGAACTTGTTTGCTGCCATTTCTGAAAAGTTTCATTTAATATACAATGTGTGTGTGTGTGATAGAGAGAGGGGAGACAGAGAGATCTGCAAGCTCTGTGAGAGCTGCCACATCACCTGTTGCCATGGCAGTTAAATAGCCAGGAATGGAAGAGGAGGAATGAAGGGAGACAGACAGGGAAGGGAGGAGAAGAAAATTGGATGAAAAATGCATGTTTGAGAGTGGGGGAGGAGAGGACGAAGGGAAATGGAGGAAACGAGGTGTACACTTCTAGCTAAGTCCCTTCACTCAGGTTTTGCAGGATGAAGAATATAAAGCCTGGTATTTGTTGTTGAGGGGGGTTCATTCAGGAACATGGTGCTCACCCACACAAACAACAGGGTTCCACTAATAGCTTACAGTGAAAACTTGCTTATTTTTTATTGTCTTGAAACTGCAGGTACAATATTTAAAGCTATCTAACCATGGAATCTACCGCAAACACAAGCAGCCTTCGCATGCAGAATGAAGATTCCGATCCTACAGAAGCAAAAGCATTAACAAATCAAACCAGGAAAACCCTTGTTCTCACCGCTGCAACATCCTTGTGTAGATAACCCCCTCAGTCAGGAAAAAAGACTGCAAAATCATTCATTTTTATAAGTTTAAAATTATCCTTTTTTTAAATTCATCACATGAAAATTACTGTAACATGTTAAAATTATATATATATATATATATGTATATATATATGTGTATGTGTGTGTGTATATGAATATATATATGTACGTGTGTGTGTGTATATGTATGTATATATATGTGTGTGTGTATATATATATATATATAAGTGAAAACAACAAAGGCTGGAGATGGATTGCGCTGATTGTGATGTTAAATTGTTTCGTCAAACTTGAATTGACAGGATAAAAGAGTAGAGGAAGTCAATGAATGCTGATGTCGGAGGAAATAAATGAGGAGGAGGAGGACAAGTGGTTGTCATTGTAATTGCCAAGAGTAGATGGGAAGCAAAGAGAATGAGAGATGAATAAAAGGAAAAGAAGATGGGGCAGAGGAGGAGGGGAGCTAAACGTGAAGGGGAATGCCATTAATGGCTTTGTCTGGTTCTCCTGACTGAACGATGGATGGACGAAAAATGAAAGAGGGAGTGTGAGAGAAGGGTGCCCCTTTATTAACTGTCTTTTCAGGGGTTAGGGAGGAGAGCATCGCTGCCGGTTTTGTTCATCTATTCATGGTCGAAGCCCGTCTGTCTGTCTGTCTGAGTGAGTGTGTGTGTGAGGGGCAGAGACGGGCATATGGCCAGGAAACACTGTCTGTTTGCGTTTATAACGTGGACAACATGAAGTGATCTTTGTCAGGCTTTAATACCAGAGAGAACCAAAGAACTGGCTAAAGAAGGATGTTGGTGTAAAGGGAGGGAGGTGAGAGGAAAATGGTGTGATGAACAGAAATAATGCTCCTCCCTCACTGTGTGGTGGAGCAGCTCTTATGTAGGCTGGAGACCTGCACTAATAGCTATTCAATGGTTTCAGTGCAGGAAAGTAAAATAACAGATTCAGAATACCATTTCTGCCAAGAGACAGAAATGAAGGATGGATTTATAATGGGGATATGATGGTTTTCTGCAGCGAGGTAATGGAGGAAGAGCTGATGTGTTCTGACAGCATCAGTGCTGCAGGCTCAGACATCTGATTAGACTGAGAGTGAATTATGGTGTGAGATTAGCCTGTGCAGATGGGACTGTGCTACCCTTTGGTAGGTTTTATTCTATAATCTATATTTCTTCTCATCTGCCAGAAATAAGTGCAGGAAATGATAGACTGCATTAACACAGCAACAGTTCAGTCTGTACATTGACATAAACGTCATCTAAAATGCTTGCCAGGAAACATGTAGGCTGATTTTACCATGAGTTAACCATAGTGCTAACCTGGTGACTGTGTGTGTGTGTGTGTGTGTGTGTGTGTGTGTGTGTGTGTGTGTGTGAGTGAGTGAGTGAGTGTGGTCTTATACTTGCTACATACTGAGTACCAAAATACCAAGTCTACTAGCAAAGGGAGGACATTTTTTGCGAAGTGGGGACATTTTGGCTAGTCCTCACATCTTTAAAGGCCTGTTTGAGGGTTGAAACTTGGGTTTAAGGTTGAGGTTAGAATTAGGGTTAGGGGGTTAGTTGGTATAGCTGGGTAATACATTACGTCTATGAAAGTCCTCACAAAGATAGAAGTACAAGGTTGTGTGTGTGTGTGTGCCTCCTGTTCTCACACTCTGAAAAAAACTGATCCATTTGACTCTGGAATCCTGCAGAACTCATTTTTCTAACTGGTTTCTCTCCATCTCTCCTTCTTCTTCTCTTCATACACTTTGGGGTTTGGCTAAGTGGATTCTTTGTTTTTAGCAGAATTCTATACGTAATTCTTTCCTTTGCATTAGTGTTAATGGTATGCCTTCTCCTTTGTTGTTTTTTTTTTTTTTCTTCTGTTTATTTCATTTCTTCTACCTCCCTCTGGGCTTCTTTGAAAAAAGAAGTAAAGAGAAAGAAACTTAATCCTTCTATTGAACAAGAGGTGGACCAGTCAGGGACTCTTTTTTTCCATTTTGCTGTGTGTCAGTAAAGCCAGCTCACTTCTCATTACTAATGCCTCCTGACAGTTCAAATCACACACTTTTTACTGCTGAGTGACGCCTTTTCATCCAAACCTTAATATTTTTATTTACTTTCATTGTTTTAATCTGTGTATGTGTCCTTTGTACTCATTATTGTTCCACATATGTCATATAATCATAAAAGCAAAATCTCATTTTAATATTTCAGTCTGAATAGTGGAGATGTTACTAAAGTGAAAGTTCCCCATAATTAAGTGTTCTTTGTCAGTTTCCCACCTAGGTTAACGTCACATACAAAAAAACAGCAGTGAAAGAAGGTTAAATAACATTTTTTTCTTTATCTTTATCTCCTCAGTCTTTCCTTCTTTTACTCATCTGTGCCCTCAGGCCATCTAATTAACTTGTCTTGCTCTCCTGTCTGTTATTGAATAACAATAATAACAAATGTCAGACAATTCACTCTGTCTTCTGTGGACATGATAACCTCCCTCCCCTTTACCCTGATTGTTAGAATAATTACAGTACACAGATATCTGCACACATGCTTTGACTTGGGCAACGCACACAAGTGATGTGTGAGTCCAGATACACAGGAGAGACGGCCAGAGTCACCCACAACTGATGAAGAAAGGCTCCATTCTACTAGGCAGTGAGACACACTCATGCAGAAAGCAGCCACATGGTTAAGTGTGGCCTCTGGCTCATACCAGACGTATGAGAGGCAGAGTTATACAGCCAGGACACCCATCAGGTTCCACAGCAGCTCCCACAACAAGAGTACAAAAGAATAAATGTTTAGCACATTTCCGTGAACATTTTTAGCTTTTACCCTAGTTGTGCCCATGTTTACTTTACATTATATAAGGGCCTTGTGTTTAATTAAAAGTGACAAAGATACATAAATGGTTATTTACACATTAACTCAATTATAATTTGTTCTCCATAAATAGAAATACATTTTTGTTAAGAAAGAAATCATCTTGTTTCATAATACGTGAATTATTGAATGATGCTGAATGGTTGTGTGTGTGTGTGTGTGTGTGTGTTCATGCTTTCTGTACAGTACTCAAAACTGTGTCAAATGGCTCATGCACCAGTGCACCCATTAACTGGTGAAACATCTCTCCATGTGCAGATCTAGAGCACGGCAATTGAGAACGATCAAAACAACTGAAAAGGCTGAGTCAAACACAGAAACATGCATGCAACACACACACACACACACACACACACACACACACAAAATTTCACTGATGCGTGATGTGCACAAATGCCCAGTCTACTGTATAAGCATATAGTGGAGCTTTTGTTGCAACCAATCTGTTTAAGTGCACTGTTTTGTGTGACATGTACACACATTGCACACATGTACTGTGTATATATGGTACAGTGTATGATCATGATGGTTTCCATGATGTCATTGTAACAAGGTTCGACTCTCGTCACTTGCCATAAGTTGATGGTACAATTGTTGGCCAATGTTGGCACATTTCATGCAGAGCTCGTGCACAGAGCATATGTGTGAGAGGTTAGAGTCATCCTGAGACAAGGATGCCTCTAAATCATGTGCAGCTGCTTGTTTGATCATAAATCCCACATTCCACTGTATGATCTTTTTCTAATGCATCACAGTCCATGCTTGGCACTGTGCACCACACCACTCATATATGCAGACCCTGGCCCTAAATGACTTCGCTAGTACAAGATGTTTTAAAATTTCTAAATTTAAACATGTAACACACGAATAATTGGTATTTCTGTTCAACATGTATATTGACTGTTTTTCTTTGTATTTGTGCTCCTCTGTCTACTCCCTCAGCCTTTTCATCCCATGGTTAACCTGGAGTGCAGCGCTGACCTGAGGATGTTCTTGTGCGCGCTCTACGCCCCCGTGTGTGTGGTGTACGGTCAGGTGTCCATGCCATGTCGCTCCCTCTGCCAACGAGCCAAGAGCGAGTGTCACAAACTCATGGAGATATTTGGAGTAGCCTGGCCAGATGACATGGAGTGTAGCAGGTGTGTGTGTTGTGTTCCTGTACTTACTACATATTGAGTAACAAAATTCCTATTAGCAAAAAGAAGATATTTTTGGAAAGTGAGGACATTTTAGTTCTTTACCTCACAACTTTGTTTGTTGGGATGGTTTAGTGTAAGGGGAATACATTGACTATGAAAGTACAAAGTACAAGGGGTGTGTGTGTATGTGTGTCTTTTTTTTTTTTGTGCTGTGCTTTTCAGCTTCCTGCCAACATGAAAACAAACTCTTGATACTAACTTGATCTCACTCTTCATCTTCTCAGGTTATAAGCTCTAATATTTGTTATACATTAACCTCCTGATCTGACTTGGTGATTCCATTCTCAGGTTCCCAGACTGTGATGAGCCGTATCCTCGGCCAGAGGACCTGCTGACTGGTTCTGACCCCACTAACCAGTCTTCCATGACTGTCCAGAGAGACTATGGTTTCTGGTGCCCCAGAGAGCTGAAGGTTGAGACAGACTTGGGTTACACATTCATGGGCAGGAAAGACTGTTCGGCCCCATGTCCCTCTATGTTCTTCAGCCAGCAGGAGCTCACCTTAATTCGCTACTTCATAGGAGTCACTTCTGTGGTCTGTCTGTCTGCCACACTCTTCACCTTCCTCACCTTTCTCATCGATGTCACCAGGTTTGAACAGCTGAATGTTGCTGAGCATGGTCACGAATAAAAATCTAAGCTTGTAACGTAAATGTTTTTTTTTTTCTTAATGTTTTTCCTTCCTGTCTTTTTGTAATATTAGGTTTCGATACCCTGAACGGCCAATCATCTTTTACGCTGTATGTTACGTCATGGTGTCACTGGTTTTCTTTCTGGGCTTCCTGTTGGAAGACAGAGTTGCATGTAATGCAGCCAGTCCTGCACATTTCAGAGCAGCAACCATAACACAGGGCTCACACAACAAGGTGAGAGCAGCCATCAAGAATCTTGTTTGGTTTATGGTTGCACTGTAAATGTTTGATCACATTATATCAGCACGCTTTATACTTAAATCATCATTAGAGGGAATAAGATTGGCAGTTTCTGGCATATTCATCATATGTGTTTTATACATGTAAAATTACCAATAACATATACAGAGATTACTTTACGTTACCAATAGTTAGTTTAACTGAAACTTAAATATTTTACCTCCTCATTCATAAAAATCAGTCTGTGATTAGCTGACATGTAGCTCCATGACTGACTGAATTCTCTCTCTCAGGTGTGCACCCTGTTCTTCATGGTCCTGTACTTCTTCACCATGGCGGGCAGCGTGTGGTGGGTCATACTGACAATCACTTGGTTTCTGGCTGCTGTGCCTAAATGGGGCAGTGAGGCCATAGAGAAGAAAGCCCTCCTCTTCCATGCTGTTGCCTGGGGACTTCCAGGGGCCCTGACTGTTGCCCTGTTGGCCCTGAATAAGATTGAAGGAGACGGGATCAGTGGAGTGTGTTTCATAGGCCTGTATGACATAGACGCCCTGAGGTGGTTTGTTCTGGCACCGCTCGGCCTCAATGTGACGGTGAGTACAGTTGGTGGATGAATGGATGGGTGAAATGAAAGAGGTGATGAGTAGATGGATAGCTGAAGGGAGGATAAAATGATACAAGGGTGGATTGTTGGGTTATGGAGCCATGGGCAGATTGGTCTTTTAACCCATAAGTCGTCATGAAAAAAAGGAATAATCGCTCGTTTTAATTCATCCTTTCAGGTGGGTGTCTCTCTGCTGTTTGTGGGCATTGTGGCTCTGAACAAGGTGCGCATGGAGATCCCACTAGAGAAGGAGAACCAGACCAAACTAGTCAAGTTCATGATCCGAATGGGTGTGTTTTCAGCACTCTATCTGGTCCCCTTGTTGGTTGTGCTTGGGTGCTACCTGTACGAACACACCTTCAGGAGCATTTGGGAGATGACGTGGATGGAGGAGAACTGCAGACGCTATCATATCCCCTGCCCCTTCAAGGTAGAGCGTGAGCACGAGTGTCTTCATAATCCTGCATGAACTGTTAGAAATGGAAATTGTGTACTTTAGTTGCTCGTAGTTTGTTTAAACGACACACATGATGTATCAAATCTCACCACTCACCCAGTGTTTCCGTTTGAACCAAAGTCCAGTTACACTCGGTTTTTATTATGTCAGCAGTGTGAGCTATGAAGCGACTCCCTTTATGAACTCCTGTAGCTGAGCAATTTAAAGATTGCTGAAAATATTCCACATGCACATAGGATAAAGATTCAACAGACAATCTAGAAATATGTTTTGCATTTTTGCTGCATTCGACTGAAGCATAAAGTCATATGCTAAAGTCTAATGCAGCAAAAATGTGTAGTTTTTTTTTATGTAGGCGTGGCGCACGAGTGGTTGCTTGCTTTAAATAGTAATTCCTGCCCCCTGGTGGGAGACATGGACCCTGCAACAAATGTTTCAACCATCTGAGGAGGAGACGTTCCTGAATGTTATTAAGTTTACAGAACCAATATCTATTATTATTATTATGGTAACTATTACAGTTTCAACATGCTCTGTTTTAGTGACTAATATGTAGTTCATGTTTATTTTATTTTACTTTATTTATTTTTCAGGTGAAGCAAATAAGCCGTCCTGCTGCAGTTCTGTTTCTAATGAAATATCTGATGATGTTGGTGGTTGGAATCCCATCTGTTTTCTGGGTGGGCAGTAAAAAGACCTGTTTTGAATGGGCCAACTTCATGCAGGGACGCCGACACAAAGAGTAAGATGCCAGACTGCATAACAGTTTTATGAAGTCACAATCTTTACATTTATTTTTCAGTTCATATCTGAACTTGCTTTTAAAAAAATATGTGGTATTTTACTTTCTATTCAAAGTACGCTGACTAATATATGGTTGTAAGTTTAAAAAGTATCATTGCGTGTGACCCTGTTCTCCTGCAGCGGTGGTGTGAATGAGTCTCGTCAGGTGCTGCAGGAGCAGCCAGACTTCGCTCAGTCTCTGTTGCGAGAACCAAACACTCCCATAATTAGGAAGTCCAGAGGCACGTCCACTCAGGTTAGGCTGCAAACAGGCAGTGACGTTTAAACAGAACCTAAGTAGTTAAGTGATCTACTGCTGGGAATTATTACATCTCCGTAACTTGTCGTTTACCTTTAGGGCACCTCTACGCACGCATCTTCAACCAACTTGGCTGTCATGGATGGCCTAGATGATCCTGTACAAACCCACCACCGCCATGCTGCCTCCACAAGGAGCAAGGCCAGTAGTGTCCACAGCAAGGCCAGTTACCATGGCAGCCTGCGCCGCACTCGTGAAGACAGGTAGAGCAGCAAGTCTGTGGCCTCCTGCTTTTCTGCTTGTCAATAGATTTAACAAAGTCTTTTTTTTTTTTTTTTGCTCCGCCCCTCCTCTCAGGGGTGATACTGTGGTTTACAGAGGCACGGAGGAGCGTAGTTTCCATGGCAGCCTTTCACGACTGAACCGCCCACTCTCCACTCACAGCAGTCTCCATCAGCTTGATGGCCACTTGAGGCACAATAGCCAACAAGATGTATGTGAGGTCCCACCTGCCCTGATCACACACGGAACAACAGCTAGCCACAGCCAGGCTGCTGCTAACGCAGACACTAGCGCCTGACAGAATGCAGGACGGATGTGCTCTCCTCTGCTCAGTGGTAGTTGTTACCTGCTGGTGTCGGTGTGACTGAAGGACTGACTAACCCTGTTCAGATGCTGGACTTGACAGAGGTCTGTTAGATTCTGATATGGTTCACTGCCAGCTCAGATACAATTCTTTACCTATTGAATTGGACTGACAGAAGAGGTAGCTCTTGGATGGATACATTCATTAAGCAGGCATGTTGAGGTATCATTGACTGACAATCTTGGCTATGCAGGGAGTACGGAGGGAAGTCATCGTGGCCAAGATAATATGGGTGTGATCCAGTTGATCTACTTTTACTCTTCATAATGGTGGCATCATTTTCACTATCTCCCAGGACCTACATCCAGACAAATACAGTATGTGAATACTGTCACAGATGAATTTTTCTACTGTTTTTAATGGTTTGCTAACTTTCTTTAGTAATGTTGCGTTAAATCTGAGTTTGGGTCTTGCTTTTTTTTTTTACTGTTCTCATCTTTGGCCTCAGAGGCCAACAAATGTGGGCTTAATGTGAAATCGTGGACCTCTGTGGTTTGGTGAAATATTTTTATACTGTGAAAATGGTGTTTCCGGCTGCAACAAAGTGTTTAAGAGAGTTTGGAGACACAACTAGTCATGACTTAGATGTCACTGCTCCTTTTATAGGTAAACAGAAATCATAGACACAGCTGACAGATGAAAATGTATATAAACCAACAGCTAATTCTTTTTAAAGTCAGAGTAAGATGACGTTCAGATCTAAAAACATAGTGTGTATACTTACAAATGTGATGATAAAGCTGGTTTTTGTTTCTTAGCATCCCCAAAACTCTGCAGCATGGATTCATGGTAAGAACATGTAAATGTATCTGCAGCCTTAGAAAGACACATGGACACACACACAAACACTTGTTTGGTCTTTTCAGTTTAATAATCTTCAAAGAACGCTGAAATTAAACATGTTTGTGCTGTACTCAGAGCAAACCAGGTGAGTGAGGTGATTCACATGGTTCTGATACGGGCTCACCTTTAGTTTTTCTTTTTCTGAGTCACAGTTTTATGGACATAAACAGCTAGCGTTCACATGGTGTAAACCTGTAGGAAAACCATCATTTCTTTCGACATTTCATTTTTGAGTAAATGGGGGAACTGCTTTGTTCCCAGCCTGAAGACCTAATGAACCTACCTCATCTGTACCTTCAGCCTTCACTCTACCTGGTGCACAAACACACAATAGTTGGTGCTTTTTGTAAAGTCAAACTATGTTCTCCTGTTCCTGGACAGCAGCAGGACTTCCTGTGTTCCTTCAGTTTGTTCTCCTCTGGCCTTTCACTGCTGCCTCTTTCCTGCTCCTATAACGACATTTTCAGCCCTATTTAATGACTGATCTGCCTTCTGTCTGTGTTCCTGTAAATGTTTCACGCTGATCTTTTCTTGGACCTACAGCTACTGTCTGTACTCTGAACTGTGACTGCTCACAACCGCTGTGCTTTTACCTCTGAGGGACGCTGGTTGTTACCACCAGTCAACTCTCGTTTCAGATGTCCTTTACTTCACTAAGGCTTCAGAGGGAACGGCAGTAGTTGAAAAACCTGTCTCATGGTCAGCACCAATACAGAGCCATTGTGAAAGTTGAGATATATTTGCCTTTTTAATTTATTTGCAGTTTGGACAGTAAGGTCTTCTTTAATCCAATAATGTTCATTGTGTCTATTTTTTCTTTCTCCTTTATAGCATACACCCAGGTGTTGTACTTGAAATATGTCCACGGTGTACTTCCGTTTCCTCAGAGGTGTTACTAGTTGGTCATGTTGCTGATGGTGGTATATGTGGACCGGTTGAGACCACCCCCTCCCCTGCTGAGGATGTCGCTCCAGGTGTGTGAGAGCAAAAAAAGCCCTTTTGTCCCTGTTCATGGCTCCATTGGCATGCTTTTTAATCGCCACTGCAGCCATGATCCAGCATTGATGTCTGTTGTCCCAGTCCATGGGGTTTGCGGTAATCTGATTGGCGATTTCATGTTTTCTGTAGTGGGTTCTTGATGATTAGGGTGGTATAAATCAACTAGTGACACCTCAAGATGAAGATGGAAGTACACGGTTGAAACATGCCAGGTGTGTTTTCAAGAAAATACCTATGCTTCTGATATAAAGGAAAAAAAGACAAACGCTAAGAACTTCTTTACATGACATCTAATAAACTTTTTATAAACTTCACTGTATTCATTATTTGTGACTGCTTCCTGCGTGAAATACGCAGAAGCATCTGAATGTTCTTGCTGACATCTTGTATAACAGACATTCTTTAAGGGGCTTAAGCAAAGGTACGTTCACACCAAACGGCCGAGCGATTGTTTCTGGTGACACGCACTCTTGGTGTGAGCATACCTTAAGATCCATTTGCTGCAATCTGCATTCTCACCACTAGACGTCGTCATATCCTATCTTACTGGAGCGTCTTCACAGGCGTGTGTTAATACGTCAGGACCAGATCCCGGATCGCTCTCGTTTCCTGCGGACGATGGCCGCCACATCCTGTTTGAGCGTGGTGACACTCTGCTCCAGGTGCTCTGAGAAGTCCTTCAGCAGACGACTCTGCTCGTCCACAAACAGCCTGAGCCCCAACAGGTCAGAATCCTCCTGCACACAGAAATATCACACATGAACAACTAACGTCAGACTGAGAGGACTACAGATCATTAGAGGAGCAGAACTTGAATTTTTAAAAGGAAAGGAAACTGCTGAAACACTGTTCTTGACTTTTTTTGCAATTAAATAGCCCACCATCGTCCAGCTTTTGTGATTATTAAAATTCTGATTCACATTCCGAGGAAAACTTGCTGCATCCAAAGAAGAGAAAAAAATGAAAATCCTCTAGCTTAATTTTAATCTGACTAAGTCTTTTCTTGTTGCAGTTAAAGCCAGTTTTGTTCTTGGTGATTAACCCTGCACGTGTGGTCCATTCTAATGCTAAGTAATGCTACAGGAGGGCCGCAGACAGACGTGAGTACTCACACTGGGCCTGTGTCGGCGCAGCCGCTGCAGCTCAGCCCGGACCGAGGTCATGCTGTGGTAGAAAACCTTCAGAGAGCGCGCAAACTCTGCGTCACAGCTGGGACGGGTGGACCGGCCGTGCGCCTCCCCGCCTGACACAGAGGTAGAACAAACAGCGTGAGGGACGAATGTAGTGTGGGTTTCTACAACGATCTAAGTGGACCACTGCTGGAGTTACCGCTCCTGGCTGTGGTCAGCTGCTCCCTCAGGCTGTGGTTTTCTTTTTGTAGTGAAGCATTGACCCTTTTCAGTTCTTCTATGTCCTGTTGGAGAGCTCTCGCTGAACAGCTGAGCTCTGCAGAGTCCTGAGGCTGGAAAACACACACACACACACACACAGGGATTAAAACCTTGTGCCTGTTCGAGTCACCTCCAGCTTTATCTCTTCTGATGCAGACTCCAAACTTACTGCAGATTCCTCGGGGCCTGCTTCCTCAATGATGATGACACCATCCGTGGTCATCTTAATGTCCTCCAGACCTGACTCTAGATCAGCACAGCCCTCTGAACCAGAGCCAACGACTAATCAGCAATATTGTTGATTGTTTAAGCAGGTAATTTAACTTATTTACATTCATTTTTACTTCATAACATCTTCCTGAAATGGCTGGAGCAGATCTGCAGGTAGATTTCTGGAGCTGCTGATGTTCGGCCCTCCTGACACATAATGCTACACTTTATATGCAGTTCATCCTCTAGTCCAGTGTTTCTCAGAGTGGGACAATTTTTATTGTAAAAGGCGCTATACAAATTGAATCGAATTGAATTGGTGGACCACCAGTGGTCCGCGAGCGACCTCTAGTGGTCCGCGAGGTGACACGTGACAAATCGCATTTTAAAATGTAAAATTTCAATTTTATTTAATTTAAAATTCAGTGTAATATCAGCGTTTCTTGAACTCCCAAGATTTAAAGAATTCACTTTATTGTATATTTCCTGATACATCTGTCATACTAGCACCTGATCGTTACTTAGCATATTGTTTTGGGGGCTATTTAGAGTCAGGTGGTCCGTGAGTGTTTATTTAATGGTTCAGTGGTCCTTAGTCTGAAAAAGTTTGAGAAACACTGCCCTAGTCACCGCCCTGATTCCTCTCCTCTGGTTGATAATCATCACCTACGTCAAAAAAAAAAAAAAAAAAAAACGTGAACTATCTTTCACCTTTGTTTGTGGCGCCTCCATTTCTAGTAGCTCCAAAGTATTTAGACGCACTAACATGCCGTGGTGAGACGATCCGCTCAGAACCATTCATTGTGCTTTGTTCTAAATGAGAGGTATAAAGTGGGAAGTCCTCTACTGCGCCTCACCTTGAAGGCCCCACAGCTCCAGCACCAGGGCGCTGCTCCGTAGGTAGTGGAGCAGACGCTGGGAGGTGTGGAGGGAGCTGAAGTGGACTCTGTGCTTCAGCTGAGGGTTGACGTTGTGCCACATAGCCGGTGCGAACAGAGTCCGGCTGCATTCGAACAACCTGAAACTGACCCAGTGGAAGAAAACAGAAGATTAAGAATGACTCTTTTTTTTTTTTTTTGCTTTGTGACCCAAGTACAGTAAGATGTGGACGACACTGTCTAAGGTTTTGAATCATGCCTGTCTTGATTTTCTTCATACATCTCACCCGATTTGCACCCCCCTGCTGTGTTCCTCTCTGATCCAGCGCAGGCCGCAGCATTGTTCCAGGACCAGCTGGAAGTCCAGTCGTCGACCCAGTAGCTCAGAGGGGTCGATCAGAATGTCATCTTCACCCAAGGGGCTGTGAGGAGAGAAAGGTGATCTATCAGTTTGTTTAAAATTGTTATTGAGTGTGTGTGTGTGTGCGTGCGTCATACAGGCCTGAGGAGGTGCAGGGGACCAGCTCTGCCTGGACAATCCCCTCATCTGTCCCCTCCGAGCCCATCACCTGCATCCACAGAAGATCTGTTTGCCTCCAGCTGCAGCTAAGATGTTGCAGCCTTTCAGCACGTGTGTAATATCAGTGAGCACCTCGAGCTGTTCTTCCAGGGGGATGCGGTAGGCCAAAGAGTGGAGCCAGAGGTGAGCGGTTCCCAGCAGCAGAGGCTCTACTGGATCCCAGAATGGATCTTTGTCCCGGGGAAACACAGCTGCAGTGAGCCCTTCGTCCATCTGGCAGATCAATACAAGTTATTGTATTTTTGGTATTTTTATCACTTTGTCTTCACTCATTCTATAAATATGTTTTTTTTTAAATGTGTGTTTTGATCTTTTCACAACAATCTCCAGGTGAACTGAACTGCTCACTTTTAAATCATTTTTAAATCATATAAAATCATAAAAACCTGATCAAGGCTGAGGATTCAGTCACAACTCTGACAAGGACCTACTTTAGTCTTCTCAAGAAGGTGCTGCTGGTAAACTTCTTCCATCAGGAATTTGCGGTTCACAAACTTGGCCTTGGACCACACCCACACCTGAGGAGGGTTAGGTTGGGGAAAAAGATCCCTTCAGTCTAGTTTCTGTTCACACCCACTTAACCATGGACACACACACAGTCAGCATTCACACACACACTTCTATTGGGGTAATTTACAGCCTCTAATCAAACTAATGTGTACATTTGGACTGTGGGAGAGAACTGGAGAGAAGCCACAGAGACACTGGGAGGACATGGAAGCTCCACCCAGAAAGCTCTAGTTGCCCTCGGGGGACCCTGCGAACCACTGCACCAGTACTGACACATCAGACAACAGAAATGTACACAAAACAGCTGATGGACCAACTTGTTTGTGTTCTGCTGCAGTGACCCTGACAACGATCTTCTTCTCCAGATCATGGCCTTTAGAGTCAGACAGCGCCAGATTCTTGATCTCCAGGGTGAACTCCACCCCCTGCAACATGGACAGATGACAGGCGTGTGTATAACCTGATCACAATGTGTAGAAACACGATGAATTGTTTAAGGACTCATCATTTTGACATATCAGTGTTACCTTTCCAAGTTCCTGGCTCATCTGGTTGGCTTCAGCCATCATGGGCATCAGTTTGATGTAGTCGTGCAGGACGGCGAGCAGACTGGGGTCGGTTTGACTGGATCCGGGACTGGACCCGCCTAGACAGACAAATAATTAGCAATTACCCCCAAAAACGGACCCGCTGGGTCCTCTTCCACTCACCCAGGTGGATGCCCTCAGCAGCAACCAGCTCAGACTGGAAATAGTCATAGTCGTAACGTCTCCACTCGTCCACTCCTCTGTCTGAGGGATAACCAATGAACAGGTAGGTGCAGTTTGACCCCAGAATCAGACGGTCCTGGAAGAAGGTAAAAATAGAGAAGCGTGTTATGTGTACTCACTCTGGCTCGCTCACGTGGCTTTGAATGTGTGTTTGAAGGCCACCAGGTGGCGCAGCTCAGTTGACTCGGAGACAGCGATTCCATTGATGACGACCTTTGACCCTGGCTTTGGGGTCAGTGTCACCCGTCGATGTTCGTTTGTAAATACAGCATGACGCTCCTGGATCCTAATATAAAACATGCATGTCAACATTAAAAACACACACACACACACACACACACATATATATACACATTTTTGCTCACCCCAGACCCTTGATCAAAACTCACCCCAGACCCTTGATAGGGATGGAAGTTGGGGAGCAGTCACACAGCCCGATGACCCACTCACCTAAAACATAAGCATGAACGTGTTTTATATACGTGTGTTTTATAGTACAAATCTGTGCACACGAAAGATTGCCTCAATAGCTCTGTCACAGTTAAAGTACAGTTTTTACAAGAGTGAAAGTCCTGATAATAAATAAAATCCTTGTGGACGTAAGGATGAGATACATGTACCTTCCTGAATGAAAAGCTTGACGACCCCTGAGAGCTGAGCGTCCTCGTTGACGTTCAGAATGTACGGGTGCATCTGCATCATCCTCCTCTCCTGACAGAGACACGTTAGAAAGATGCCTTTATCCTGACTCGGAAAATCATTCGGAAGCATTAAATGTCATGCTGAGAACTTGGGTTTGATGCTTAGATGTTGAACAGTCATTCTCCCTGTACCTGCGTGATGCTAGCATACTGTTGCTCCCAGTCTTTTAAGGCTTCCTGCAGGTGTTGTTCCCATAGAGTCTGAATGGCTCTAATCTGGAGCTCATTGTGGGTCAGCAGCTGTCGGAGCTCCTCTGAAATCACACACACACACACACACACACACACACACACAGTCCCTTCTGTTACAGCGCCTACTGATTTCCGCTCCGTTGTAGCAGAGCCTCTTACTGCTCTCATCATTAGCTAGCTGTCCCTCCTGGCCCAGCCTGCTGAGTCGCTGATGCAGTCTGGCGTTCTCGGCCTTCAGCTCTTTGACCAGACGCTCGGTGGGGCTCTCGTTCACCACAGCTCTGTTCTGGATCCGCTTTGCCCTAAAGAGGAGAGGGAGGTTAGAACACAGCACTGGTCGGCTGGTTTGGAGGTCTCACTGTTGGTGTCGACGATGACGGTGTACACACACCCTTCAACAATCGTACCTCTCTGCGTAGCGGAGGGTTGACAGAGACTCCTCATGGCAGATATCTGCAGGGCTCAGTGTGGCAATCTGGAAAACCAAAATAAAACGACAATCAGTGACCATTTTGGGTGCCTGTCAGCATGATTCTCTCTCACCATAACCGTGCGACTGTTGCCACCCAGTGCAGACTGGAGCAGCTTGGTGAGGACGGAGTCTCTGTAGGGTACATGGACGCCCCTCCTCCCTGCTGCCACATCAGCCAGGGAGCTGGAGAAGCACAGTGATGTGTCAACCGCTGATTAACCGGGCAGCCGGTAGAAGAAGTGCGCCAGGGCCCACACACCTGATAACGTTCCCCAGGGTGGTGAGGCTCAGGTTGATGGCTGTGCCCTCTTTGAGTCTGTCAGCCTCCGACCCCGACAGCCGCTGTCGCTCGCTGCCGGCCAGGTCCACCAGGTTAACGGTGGACTGCTTTGTGATGTTCTCTTTGGAAAAAATCTGGTAATGACATTTTAAGAACATATTCGAACACAGAACCAGCATTTCTATAATGTAAATGTACAGAACCTGTACCTGCTTGAGCTGGAGGATAATGAGCATGTGTGAGCGGCTGCTGTTGGCGTTCATGTGTGTGGCAGCAGTGGTCCGGGTCCTGGTCCCCTGCTCCATCAACTGGTCCACCTACATTTCAGATCTTTTTCCTTACCTCTTTCTTTTATCACTACATTTTATGCATTTGTTGATGCCTTTATGTTTCTCTCTGCAGCATCTGAGTCATTGTTGGGGTTTGTTATGCTGTCTGCTGCAGTGCAACATGCTGGCCGGGCGGTGCAGGAAATGATGGATTATCTAAGGTAGCTTGAGCCAGAGAGGCTAACCGTTATCTTTCTCTGTACCTGTGCTGCACTTTCACACGGGACTGTTCGTAATCCCTCCACATAGAAGCCTCTCTGTTGTTCCTCTCTGACCCTGAGACCCCCTGAAGAACGAGAGCCCCGAACCAGCAGGTCAAGCACCTGGACGCGCACGACAGAGATGAAGAAAAAAAGAATTAAAGACAGAAAAGACAGAACATGTGAGCTAATACTGCACTTCTCACCTGCTCGTTATAAATTTCCAACATACTGAAGAAGACCTGTGTGGAAGTGAAGATCAGAGTTAGCACACTGAGTAAATGTTGTTACTCAATATGTAGCAAAATGCAAGAACACACACATAGATCACCTGACACTGCCTGGTCTGCAGGTTTCCTTTAATGTCCTCAAACAACCGCTCACTGAGTTTAGGAACTAGGCCTTTGTTGGGTCCGTAGCCCACCATCGAGTAACTCTTCCCTGAGCCGGTCTGTCCGTAGGCCAGCAGGGTGGCATTATAACCCTGTAGGACATCGAGACAAGTCCACCTAAAGCAAGTGCAGCTATTCCATCCCAAACTAGAAAGTAACTAGAAATATTTTAGAGGGGATTTAAGCTAAGCCGCAGCTATTGTGCAGCAGAAATAATCAGTATTATTAGTTATATGGGTTTTCTCATTAACACATGCAGAATTCCTACCTGCAGGGCGTTCTCCAGGATCCCCTCCCCCAGGTCCTTGAACACACTATCCTGAGGAAAGGTCAAAGGTTATTCACTCTCATTTATTGGTTTCTGTAGATTTCACTTGTGCGCGAGTTTCCTGGGTGTTAAATGATGAACTGCCAGAACACCCTGGAGCTGACCTGGTCAGCATATCGTCCACCAGGCTCTTCAGGGACATGCAGACCGCTGCAGTCCTGGACAAAGCCGCTGTGGGACCAGTAGGCGTAATCAAAAGAGAATGAACGATGGCTCTGGCAGTCACGGGGGTCCTGAATGGTGATGGAGCTTGAAACCATGGAGACAATACACCGGCTGCCTGCATCCTTCTCTCTCTGAGGAGAAAAGAAAGGACTCCATCAAAGGAATGAATTTGGCTGAACCTTACAGACGGCTGTTTAGGTACCTACCGCACGAGACTATAAACATAGCAGCTTACACACACATGAACAGGATTTTCAGGAAATCTTCAGCCAACGGTTAAAAAAAAATCCAAGTCTTGTTACTGACCTTGTTGAATGGTCGGACTCTGACGGCCACTTTGACACAGTCCTTGGTGTGCATGTCTGAGCATTTAGCCCTCATGATCGGACAGAATCAGCTGTGGCCTCGTGGAGAAAAACACGATGCTGAATTAAATCCAGACATCAACACAGCATCCAAAAAAAACCAGTATGGTTTGTAAAGCCCCAGAGATCCAAGCCTGTACCTGTACCTGCTGGAAGGAGGCAGAAGCCCTGAAATAGTGCGTCAGTTAAAAGAACACGTAGCCAACACTGCTGGAACGCAAACGGAAGCTATCGATGACCACTAAGATAAACAACGCTGCAGAATTTCTGCTCCGAGGCTGCATTCTGCGTCCTCTGGACTGCAGAGGTGGAGCACTGAAGCGGTCTCATATTCACCAACGTAAATTATAGAAGCGAGTCTGTTGTAACAGGAGAAACTCTTAAAACAAGGCTGGGTTGCCATTTCCTGCCACTTTGATATTGCTGCCACTGTCGGTCAGATATTTGAGGCAGGAACAAGATGAGCCGTCTGCATTAATCAGAAGCTAGTTTGGTCGTGTGCTCCTACTGAAAGAAGTCAAAGGTTAGAGGTCCAGGCTCTCCTCAAACCAGCACACATGCATTCAAAGAACTGGACTGAGACTCGACACAGAAGAGGTCAAGTTTCACCATGTTTATCAAAGAGCAGTCATCAAAAATATTACATTCTACATACATTCAGAAAATAGCCTGTATCAGATGGTTTCCATAAATTCAGACAACAATCTCCTAAAATAATTTGAAACATTTGCTCACATCATCCCATTAAAAAAAAAAAAAAAAAAAAAAAAAAAAAAAAAAAAAATAAAGAACAAAAGAACCGTGCACATCTGATTCTATAGATGAACCAGTCTGGCCTTTACAAAACCCTAAATTAAATGGGAATTAAAAAATAGGACAGGCAATTCCAACGCATTCCAGACACACATTTAACTTCAAATATCACTTTAGAATTTATTTACTTTATTCAGAATGTTGCAAAAGACTATATTTACACATTTATCAATAGAAATCTAACCTCCACTGGTTTGGTTGCTTCTCTTCTTAAATAGAAAAAACAGCAGGCCTCAAAACTCTTAAAACTAAACAACTTAAATTTAAAAGAATTATAAAACCTCTTAATCAGAGGTAGGTTTAGTACAGTCCCTCTGGGTTTATTATGTGAAGCATCTTTCTCTTATGCTGTGACCAGAGATTGAAGCAGGAAGCCTCGCAAAACGTCTAAAACAAACCAAGGATTCGTTCAATCAAGTGATGTTTCATGTAGGGCATGTCTTCTGATGTTTATCTACCAGCCTTTTGACTCAAATCCAAATTCATGCTGCCCTCCCTATATTTTATTACCCTACAGAGGTTTTAAGACACAGACCTCTGTGAAGCACCTGTATCTGGCACCTCTAACACTGAGTCCAAGCTTCTGCTTCTCTGAGGCTCACAGGTTAAAGAAGCTTTTTAGAGTTTCTTCCTTCGTGTAACAGGTTTGGTGAAAACCACCTCCATGATGCGTTTACGCCGGAGGTTCATGGTTGAGCTCACCGGGGCCTCTCCCTTAGCCCGTTTCTGTGCCCGCGGGACTGGATCAGCTGGGCTGGGCAGAGGTGAGATCAGGTCCACCTCAGCTACGGGAAGCGGCTTTACAATTGTTCTGGATCTAAAAGAAAAAAGAGGAAAAGAGCATCGTCACTTCTTTAGACCAGTCATGGTGAAAAGAGTTTAAATAACTAAAGGTGAGTTTTCCAAATATCTATTTTTTTTTATAGTTACGCACTTTGCTGTTTTTTTGCTCGGTTTCCTGGTTTTAGAATCCCCTGCCGCTTTCTCCACATCCACCTGATCTTCCTCTGAAGCAACCTCCTCTGAAGCAGCGTCCTCCTAAAAGAAATAAATGGAAAGCTCAATATAATTAAATACGACTCAAAGTTCATTCTCCAACGGTGAACAGACTGGATCAAAACAACCGACTACGCTGGACAAACCATCCAGTAAGAAAAGAAAAGAACTTACATGAGCAACAGCAGAGGCTTCGCGGGTGACTCTTCTTCTGCTGCGAGTGACGGGAGCAGTGAACTCCGGCTCAGAAGACACTGATTTATTAGCTGACACACACACACACGGCGCACGTTAGAATCCCGCTGTGATACGAGACGACTGAGAAAGGACATGTGGTTCACCTCTTGTCCTCCTTCGTGAAGGTGAGTAGATGAAGGAATGCTCGCCTGGACTCCTTTCATCATCTTTAGGGTCTGGGCCATCTTCCACAGGAGGGGAGGGAGCCTGGTCTGAGGGCATCGTACTCCCGCTGGTTTTTACCATTTCTGCCATAACTGTTCAATGTGAATAAGACGATTTTTATCATTTAAACCTTTAGTGATCCATTCTTAGGGTGCAAACGATCTCAACCGTACCTTCTTCCTTCTCCTCTTCATCCTGAAGCCGTCTGATCAGGGCGTCAGCGACGGGAGTTTCAGAGTCCACCTCCAGTGGTGACATCAGCAAGGGAAGCTCTTCCTCGGGGTGATCCCACAGTTTGCTTCTCTTTGGCCGAAGGGAGCTTCGGACCGATTCAGGGTCCTGCGGAGTTCCAGCTTCCTTACGGTTTTCATTAACAGTGTGTCTTTTCTTCTTGGTGCTCTGAGGAAGTAATGCAGGAAATGATTGATAACTGAAACGATCCAAAGCTGTGAAAATGCAATGTGATAAATAGATTAAAAAAAAAAATATATATATATTATATATATATATAAAAAATGTGATGTGACTCAAATGATAAATACATTTTGTCTTTCTGGGTTCTTACCTGAGAATAAACAGTTAAGCTGTTCCTGCTGGAATGCCGAGTTGTCCTGCCTGGGCTGGATGCTTGAGCTTTCCTCTCCTCCTCCACCCCCACCTCCAGCAGGACTGGCTGCTTCTCTGCTGCTTCAGCCTTGGTTTGCTTGGAGGTGTGTTTGACAGATGTAAACACCTCCTCCTGCTCGTTCTCTTCTTTCACAATCTCCAGTGGAACTGACACCACATCAGCGCTGCCCAGTATCCTCCTGCTGGACCTCCTTGGAGTGCTGCTCAGTGGGGTCCTGCGTTCGGACGGTGTGAGTGTTCTGG
This sequence comes from Pao palembangensis, assembly GCA_015343265.1. Lineage (NCBI taxonomy): Eukaryota > Metazoa > Chordata > Actinopteri > Tetraodontiformes > Tetraodontidae > Pao > Pao palembangensis. The sequence goes on from CM027081.1 coordinate 7,898,877, forward strand.
AGCTTGATCTTCGGGAAGCCATCGTATCAGCCACATCCTCCTCACTGCCTCCTTGCTCTGTGGCTGAGGACTCTTGAGTTCCACTCTGGCTGGATCTCGATGAAGCAGTCCTCTGTGAAACCCGCCGTCTGGCTGGAGAAGACAACGAGGAGGTTGCTAAAACTGTAGCACCCTGGTTCGTGGCCTCCACCGGTTCTTCTTCTTCTTCAGGAGGCTCCTGCTGAGCCCTGCGACTACTTCTCCGCGGTGTTACAGCGGGTTCCTTGTTCTGTTTACCTTTTCTAGGTGTGCGCCGAAGCGACACAGGAACCACGTTGCTCTGTGCCTCCGCTAATTTCCCATCCTCCTGTAGCTCCTCTTTTTCCTCAGTGAGAGGAGAGATAAAAGTGACACTCTTAGCTCTGGTTGTCCTCCGTGTTGGTTTCAAAGGGATGGGCTTTTCCCCCTGAGGAGCTGGCGTCTCTTCCACAGGCTCCTCCACAACCTGGCTATCTGATGCAGCTTCTTCTTCTTTTACATCCTTCTGTTTTTCTGGTCTTCCTACAATATTCTTTTTTGTTTCCGTGTCAGTTTTCATTTCTTCGCTGTCCTCTTCCGTCTCAGATGTTTTAGGATTATCCTTCTCCACAGCAGCAAATTCCGCCTCTCTGATGGCGGTGGCTTCTGTGTCAACATTAACAGGGCCGTTCTTTTCGGGCTCTTTGTGATGTGCTTCAGTTTCTGGGTTTTCATCATCAAGTCTTCCTTCCTCCTCTACAGCCACAGACTCAGCCACATCTTCTGGAAGCTCTTGCTGTGGACTGGCCTCGGGCATCAAAAGGCCTGCAGGTTCCTCATCTTCTACTGTCAACTCTGCATCCAGCAGGGTGGGGGCATCCTCTGGCTCGTGGTTTGCGTCAGTGTTTAAAATCTGCACATTCACCTCATCAAGCGAGCCTTCTACATCAGCTCTAACCATGCTGGCTGTTTCTTCCCCCTGTTCCTGCTCACAGGTTCCTCCACATACTGGAGCATCCTGAGCTTCTTTCTCTAAAAGTATAAGCTCTAATTTGGCCACAGGTTCATCATTATCATCATCCACTGCTGGAGACAGGGTGGGGGGCACTGAGAATTCCAGATCGTCATTCAGAGGTGGCATTTCCGCGTCTTTAATCTCATCGTCCACGTCGAGCATCAGAGAGAAGTCGCTGGGAGTTTCAGATGTCGGCTCATCTTGAGCAGTGGCCTGGTGAAGCTCGGGCGGACCCAGCTGAGGGCAGCCTACCAGACCCTCGTGGCCCTCCATCAGCTCCATGGGTACCAGGAGGGTGGTAGAAGGTTTGAGTTCCATGTATGACGTTCCATGCTCTTCATCCACAGTCTCCACCTCTCCTTCTGCTCCAAGTGTCACCATGACAACATTTGCCTCCATCTCCTCTTCTACCATCTGAGTGAGGAAAAACATAAAACATCTAGCTGAAAGATTTTTCTTCCGGGAAGTCAACAGGTTTAAACTATATTAAAAAAAAATGTATTATCAGATTATATTTTTATGCTTCTCTTTTTAAAAACTGACAGCCGTCTTATTGTTTTTGTTCTGGGAGTCACCTTAATTTCTGTGCCAGGGGTCACCAAAGAGAACTCTGCTGCCTGCTCTTCTGAAAGACTCGGTAGGAAGTGTGAGAGTCCTGGTTGTGTAAAGACTGAAGAGGGCTGAAGGGGTGCAAGCCTTCCGTTACCCTGCACCTCTTCGATGATCTCCACCTCACTACCAGAATCCTCCTCTTCCTCCTCAGAACTGGAACTGGAAAGCTCGTCGCTATCATTCAAACTGACAACCGCTGCAGCGACAGATAAAAGAACAGACAGGTGTGTAAACATGTGAGTCAAAAGAGCGCGGGAAACACTGATATATTGTGCATGAGATCTTCCTCACAGTGGGAGTCTGTGCCAGTTTGCTCTGAAGATGTGACAGAGGGAGCAGAGAACACTGGGGCAGCTTCAGCAGCAACCGGCTCCTCCTCTTCACTCTCAGCTTGTGAGACACTGTGAGAAACAAAAGAATTTCAAAATATAAAATGTGCATAATCATAACTGCATCTAAAACCACTGAAACATATTTTTCCCCACTGGTCAAACATATCTACAGACCTGTTAAAGGATGTCAGCGTTTGTGACGCACTGTGGATTCCTGAGCGGGTAAGCGGAGGCGACAGATCGCTGCCAAACAAATGTCTCTGCACAAAGTCTGTCAGATCTGTCGATCAACGCAGAAGAGCGCGTTACCGTGAGTCGAGTAGGCGGATACAACCAGTCAAACTACGGTGACACACACTGAGCACAGCTATTCTGTGAGCTACTAATGAGAAACCATTTCACTACAGTGATGCATCATCATAAAATGGTAATGATTTTTAATTATTAACGTATCAATAAAGATGGACCTGTTTGCTCAAGCTCCTCTTCTTTGGTGGGTTCAGTGGCTTCGATGGAATTCAGATGTTCGAGGAACCCAGTGGCTTCAGTGGTCTCTAACAGGATGTCTTGTCCAGCAGTCGGCACTGGTTCATCCTCTAATCTGACTTCACTGTTGCAGTCTGCGTCCTCAGTTACCTGGTTACAAACTGTTTCCAAATGAAGTTGCATCAGGTCATGTTTCTGAGCCTCACGGTACCACAACGGCACTGCGATTATGACCTGTAGTGAAACAAATCTCTGACAGTTGAAAATAAAGAATTCTTGAAATGAGTTACCTTGAATGTTCTTGGAGGCGTTGCCTTGGTCAGCAAGTGTAGCATCTTGTCTAGTACTTAAATCAGGATCCTGTTCATGCAACATTTCAGGGGGAACCATTTCCTCATTTGTGGTTTCCTGCTCAAGACCAGTTTCTAACACCTCAGATATTTCCTCTTCCTTTGCCTCCTCCACCTCTTCTCTATCTACATCTTCTGATGTCATGAGAGGAATTTCTTCAGAGGCCGGTGAAATCTTCTCTGGTTCTCCCTTTTCAGCTTGGACAGTAATGTTTATTGTAACGACGTTCTCATCTTTCGCAGCAGTCACACCATCTTCCTCTCCTTCCTGCTCTCCTGAGAGAGGTGCGTCAAAGTACTCCAGAGTGGTGTCTGCTGAACGGACAGACATCTGGCTGGTGTCGAGGCTTAGATTAAGCTGCGGCTGTGCTGCATCTGACTGCGTGCCTTCTACGCTGACTTTGTGGATGGTAGGTGACTTGTCCTCAAAGCACTTCAGCTGTGGAGAGGGAATACCACCCTCTGGAGGCACGAACCTTACACAGGGTATTTCCACTTCCTTGTCTCCTCCTTTGTTTCCACCTTCTTCAAGCTCAGCAACCTGTAAGGACCAGGACTTGTGTGTTGCTTTGGAGGGTGTGGAAACTCGGGTCAGCAAGCTAATTTCACTGTCAGCCGCCATCTTGGAGGAACATTTCATAGTAGGTTCAAAAATAAAGACACAAAACATTTTATTACTAGAACATCTAACAAGAAATCACCATTTCTAGAGTGGTACCACATTTAAATATGGTCCAATACGACGCAGAATTATTAACTGTCAAAATCTGAGGATGTTTTTGTGTTTTCACCATCAGCACATTTGCGTTTTATGCTGGTTCTTACCCCGTTGGTCCATCTGATGCTTTTTTCCAATTCAGAAGATTCTGCTTCTTCGATGAAAGTAATCCGACTCTCTTTGTTGCGCAGCGGGGGGGTGATGGAGCGCCCCGGAGAAGCAGATGGGGTGGCCACCGGTGTGGGCCTCAGGCTGCTGCGCAGGATGGACTGTGGGGTGAAAGCTGTAAACACAGGGCCGGAAGCTGCCAAGGCCCGAGCCCGCTGAAAACAGAAGAATATAGAGTTAATGTTGATCAAGTACCACATGAATTTCATTATAAATAGACCAAAAATATACATAGAGGCTAGCTGTATAGTACCAATGAACAAGAAATTCCACACATATTTACTTACTTTGACCACCTGTGGGGTTTGTAGCAGACTAAGTTCAGGGGCTTTGCTGCTACTCTTTGGAGACACCCAGGAGCTGGGTAATCTGGGAGGGCTGAGGAGAGGACGAGGGGTCTGACAAGAGGGTTGAACCACCAAATCCATCAGCCTGATTCACGTTGTGGTGGAGAAATGAGAGCAAAACAGGATTTTAAGATGCTGTCTGCATAAAATTTACCATTCAAGCATTTAATGGGCAGATAAAGTGTCTTCAATCTAACTAGACAAAACTCGCATCCAATTTGTGTATGTGACTGACATTTGTCATACAAGAATGTCATCCCAATAAAGTATTGCTTTAATAATTACGCATTTTATACCTGCTTATATCTGAATATGTATGCTTCACTATGACCTTTAATGAAACTACCTTGACTTTCTTTTTGAGGTCATGGTGATGGGGGTCCCCAGAAAAGGGTCAGGAAGAGCCAAGGAGGGTTTGGGGATTTGAACCTCAACTGCCTGAGGACTGGAAACAACAAATTCAAACAAATGAGATGTTAATCAAATCTATTATTTTTAAAGTGATGTTTTTGCTAACCTTTTAGCTGGAGAAGATTGTGGTGTAGCTCCTTTGCCTAACCAGACCTCCTCGATCTTGAGCAGAACATTGTTGATGAAACCAGCCCTTGACATCACCTTCTCACTAGCAGAGTGTTTGATGATGGTAGAGAGTGGCTGTGGTCTGGAAACTAGAGTGTAACATAGAAATATTCATTCATTCATTATTCATGTATTCCAAAATTAGAAAGAATAACATGACGTATTCTATTGACGAGGAAACCTACCCTCTCTGTGGACAGCATATGGATGCTGGTATGGTTTGGCTCTTTCAACTGCCAGTTTTCTCTGAACTCTGGGCAAAACTTTGCCATACTGGTCCAATATTGATTTTCTGGTGCTGAAACGTTCTTTAAGCTTTGGGTCCCTTTCATTCTAAAATGTATTAAAAGAGGAGTGAAAAAACGTTGTGGTTTAATTGTTTTTTCCCATATGCCATGTTATGAAAATATTCCAGTTTAGATATTGGAGAACATGAAAAAAAATACATCCTCTTCATCAAAAATCAAGCTTCAACAGTTATAAAACTGTGTTTCCAAACGTACCACCAGGTTCATATTGAGGGTGTGGTTGAGCTGCAGGGCTGGGATATAGTTAGCCTGCTGAAGGTAATGAATCATCAGCAGTTCTCTGTTTTGAAGACCCCCTGTGCCCTGGAGAAACTTCTCCAAACATTCCTAAATACAAAACAGACAGGGAAACACAGCTTTAAGGAATGAAATATATAATCTTAAAATGGGGAAAAAAACTGTAAGGACAATTAGGAAATAGAGGTTTTACAATGTAGCCGTAACTCTTCATTGAATTGTCCTACCTGTTCACCGAGGCCTAAGGGCAGTTTGAGCAGCTCCTTGATGAGACCAAGCTCTTGACAGCTCTCATACAGAAAACCTAGCAGCTCACTCATGTCCAGATGATTAGAGTGCTGCCGGAGTAAAGACCATGCCTCTATGAGACACCTGAAAGAATGGAATGCCAAGTAAATTCATCACTCTCTCCTCCATTTCTTCAAAACCAAGAACATATTTTAGTTTACATGTGTTTAGAAATAGATTTTAACACAGTTAATATGACATTCCAGTCATTCTTACCTGTTTTGTAGCAGTACAGACAAGGAGAGCTTGGCCTGAGATGTGGAGGAAATCAGGGGCTTTGCAAGGTGAAAGTAGCGAAGGGCCAACGAGTGCTGGCCCTGGCACATCAGCGCCTGCAGGGCTCGTTCATGCTGCCACTCAAACTGACACTGCGAGGCAGCTGGATGTAGGAGCAGCTCGAATGAACTCTAATCAAAACAAGCAAAAACCAACTATTTCATTAAGAAAAAGATGATAATTATTACATTTCCAATAATCTAAGATTGTGCCTGAACCAAGAACTTTGGATCCAAAATTTGCACATACCTGCTGGTCATTATGATCAAGAAGCCAGAGGCCTTGTACTAGTTTCACCAGTCCAATAGGGATGGCAAAAGCTGTGGGGAAAGACTCCACTGACGCTCCTTCTTTATTGGGGAAGGAATACATAACATCTAGCAACAGGTAAATTACCTGAGACAACGGGTCAAGGCAACAAGTCTGATAAAGGCTGCAGGTTTCATTTAGTCTGCAAAGTTAAACTGGAAAAACCGGCTTACGGGAAAACTCAATTATTACTGATGTAAATACAAAAGAAGTCTGAATTCCAAAACATGCTGACCAGTGCCAAGGGAATATGATTTGATGTTTGAATAGTTTTATCAAAAGGATACAATTGCATGTTTGACAGTGTCCTCAATGTTGTCAAGTAGATAAATGTCCAGCAGGGCCTGTGAGTTAAAAGGTTAAAGTTAATTCTTGCAAACAATATAAGATAGAAATAAAAGATTCAAAAAGAGAGAGCAATGTAAACACTGTTAATGCTTACATGCAGTGTGGCTGGAGGATACAGCCCTGTCCCACCATCATCCCTTTTCCACAAGCTGGACAAGCGTTCACCACACTGAGCAACCAGACCATCTATCATCAGGCAGTCTGCACACAACTTTCCCCTAGAAGTAGATTTTAAGAACACAACAGCAGAGTGATACCCCTCTTCTACCAATGACTGTCCAGAAAAAGGAGGATTTTTTTTCCAGATTTAACACAATAATTATTAATGAGAACATAATTTATAGCTACTAAAGTCCACTGACTTGGCCAGTCTGGTAAGCTCCTCTCTGCGTATAGTATAATAGTTGCTGATGACGGAGTGTGTGTAGAATGGTCTGGAGATCTGGACAGTGTCATACTCTAGAGGAAGACAAAAGTCGAAAATAAATACCTTGATATTCAGAATTAATAGTGTTACATAATGACGCAGGAGGTAATTGAAACTTGACTTGAAACTCTACCTGATCCTTCAGGAAGTAGACCGGTGCGACAGAACCACAGTACCACCTGAGCATACTTGGAAATCAAACTAGACACCATGTTCTTATTTATCAGACCCACCAGGCCTACAGGAAAAAAAAAAAAAAAAAAAAAAAAAAAAAAAACAGTTAAGTAACTATAGTAAATTTTCAGATATCCAACTATCCATAATTTCAATTTCAGTGTCAAGAACCAAAACAAATATTGGCTCATCATCAATAACGTCATAACAGAAGGAGGGCTGAAGCTGAAAATGAACAATAATAATAATGATTTATCATCCACAGGCATCACCAGGACTATAACATGTGATGATAACTGGGATGAGGCACCTTTCTGTGTGAGCTCTTGAGCTTCACTGAGCAGACAGTGGAAGATGGTGCTGAGGTTGGAGAGCAGCCTCTGGCTGTGCTGCAGCAGCTGCATGGTCTGAGGGTCTGTGAAGTTAGAGGAGCTGTCAAACAGAGGTGCGCCTGAAAAACAGCATGAGACAGGAGCACAAGTCAATCAAACTGAAAAAAGAACATGTAACAAAACTGAAAATTAAATAAATATAATTTTACTTACATTACTTATAATCTATGGCAGAAAATTTTTCACCATAGTTCAGACCACATACTACTTGAAGATGACAAGTTTACATCTGCATAGTATGGTTACAGGAACCTCTCTTTTCATACATTCCTAATATAATCTACAATAGTCAAATCATATATTTTAATCAGAAATATATATAAAAATTAAAACATACATATGCCATCCAATTCCTCCTTTGTCTGGACGACTTTATTCCAGGCCCAGTCCAGTATGTAACGCAGGTTCAGAGCAGAACCTGGTTGCTCTGAAAAGAACAAGTAGAATAAATATGATTAAAGTTTACACTTAACTATATAGCTGCAGCAGAGTGCTTGGAAAAATGCTGTATATACATGTGTTAGAGAACGTGATGTAGCCCAACAATTTAGAGCATCTTAATCACATTTATACCACCATGAGTGAATCAGGGAAACCGATTGGGAATCAATCAATTATTTAGAACCTCTCACCTTCTGCTGTCCACTGCTTGATACAGCCAGTGATCAGTCCCAGAGAGCTGGTCTCCACTGCTGTGGAGAGGATGGCATCCAGCTGCTCCTCCTGACAGAAACAATTACAGTCAAGCGGTTACAATCATATGATTTGATTACATGTGTTCTGTGCCAAGGCACACTGTTTCACTGTGAGCTTTGACCAAAAGGTTTCTTTTCTTTTGTAGATGGAAAAAAAGTATCCTGGGGAGCAAAAATGCATTTTGCATCAGTGTACCTGAGAGAGGTTGGAGGCCTGAGTGTCAACTAGCCGAGATGAGAGTAGGCCGGACATGAGGCAGCGAGAGTAGCTGCTGGAAATGATGTCGCTAGAACAGGGAGCAGCTTTCTTCAAAAAGCTCAGGGTCTGGTGTTAAAGCAACAGTGAAGTTTTATGTGAGAAGGAAAAGAACCTCATTTCATTCCAATCATGAATTTCAGATAAATGTTACCTGTACCAAAGCATTAATATGCAACTTCACAAAAACAATGTTGGAAAATCAAATGATACTTGCCTCTTTCTGATACCCAGAGCAGGTCAGGTGCACCATTCCAGAATTGAGCAAACAGGTAGCATCTGTTATGTCGAGATAATAAAAGTCAAAAATTCCTCTTGGATAAATATAGACATGCATAGACATCACAAGAGGGAAAAGAATCAGATTGTACAATTTAACATTTTATTTTCTCCAAATTAAAAATCTCATCTCAGATGCACCTACCAAAGTTATATGTGGTAGGGTTAAAGTACTGCTCAGGTGGGGGGCAGGTAAAGGGCAGTCCCCTGCTGAGGCTGCGGTCGTGCACCACCACATCCAGGAGAATATGTGAGGACACCATCTGCACCACAGGATCCATAGACCAAACCGCCAGGTACGGACAATTTTGCAGAGACTCGCCAGTTCTGATAATAACACACAAGAGCAGGGAAAGGCAAGGTCACAATAGATCCAGGATTATTCCCTAAACTGTCAGGAAAAATGGGACAATATTATCCTTCCACAAAAAGACTTCCTGTGATATGTAAAATACATTTTGGTGAAATGTGGCTGGCAGTTATTTATTATACAGCACCACTTATTTACATTTTTCAGAAGATAGTTGTATATTATACCTTAAAGAATCTGGCATCTGTGCATGGTACCACCGGTTGATGTCAAAGACTCCGATATAAGTAGATAATGTTCCTTGACCGTAGGCCTTCACCTGCCAGCTGAAAATTGACACGCTGGTGTCTGGAGATGCAACTGAATTTGAGAGAATAAAAGAAAGTAAGAAATACAACAAAAGACAGCAGAGAGAACAACCTTACACACCAGCTTCCTCGGGTACTGTCAGGTGATCGGCCTTACCTTCATTCATGCTGTCGTCCCTGTCAGGATGAGGTCTGAACTTCTCAATTGTCTGGCAGCTGAGCAGGCGGGTGTTGGTTGCCTGAGCCCTGAGAGGAAAACCTGAACCACTTAACTCCTGACTGTAACGCTCCTCGCAGTACTCCAGGCCCTGAGTGACAGAAAAGAGATGGGAAGGTCACAGCTAAAGAACGGCAGAATCTCCACTGCACAAAAGAACTGTATGCACTCCAAACCTCATAGAGGATCTTTCCTGACGCAGAACACTTCCTTTCACTGAAGGCCAGTTGAAGCAGGCGGAGGCTGACCATATCTCCTTCCCTGTATGTAAATGAGTGCTTTGTGAATGAATACCTGAACTGGACGGAGTAATCCGTTTCTGATAGACTTACAGATCTTGAGCAGACTGGATCGCCCAGAGGTAGCAACAGTTCCTGGGATCGTTTTCAGGTTCCTGGAAGGTGAAGGCATACACAGGTACCCTGCCACCTTCCAACTGAGAGTGATACCTATGGTGGATAAACACACAAATGACCCTTGTAAGGAACACTTAATATTTAGATCATCCACGTTAGCATTGGAAATTATATATTAAAGTCTTACTAAATTGACATCTGAAAAAAACAGACTTACTCCTTCTTTAGAGACTTCATGTTCCACAGCTGCAGGTATCCATCAGAAAATCCCACCGCCAGCTGATTAGTTCTGGGGACGTACTGCAGCGCTGTGACTCCAACTCCACTGGGACCGTTAAGCTGGAGGCAAAGATGTCTGCCCTGTCTGGTGCTGACCTCTCTCAGCCTGGGGATCTCTCCAGGAGATTTGGTGATTATCTGCAGGTCTGGACAAAAAAGGAAGCATAAAAACAGATATTAGATGTGTACTTCTTATCTAATGTACTCTAATGGTACATGTACTGGGATTTTTTTTATATAATATGCTGATAGAGCACAAACTCAGTCTGACACCACCTGGCAGCCCCATAGATGATGCATCTTTAGGTTTTTAACTGATGACACATTTATATTCCCAGCAGTAAAGTTGAAATGCTGGACAAGAAGTTACTTAGTAACGCTCATATTACTGTAACTCACTGTGGGAAAAAAATAGATGAAATAATTTTCAAGAGTCAAATGGTGCTGGAGAGAAAGCAGTCATTAAACTAAAAAAAACTGACACAAGTCCTGAGAACATAACTGGGAAGATATGACTCCTGTGCATTACATTTAATGAATTTTAACACAAACACTAACCCACACACTTCCCTACCCCTTCTCAGGGGTTCACTGTTATCAGCTTGACAACATACAAATCAGTGCTGCATGGCTACACTTGACCAAAAGCTTCACCAACAGTCTGAGTGTATATCTATATATGTAAGCACATCAATTTTATCCATTCTATTTGTGCTAAATTGGTGAATAAATAATTTGGAAGATAGAGAGCTGAATTTAATTAAATTAATGAGTCAATTAAGCAAACCTTACATAACAACAATACAATTTTAATATCTTTTCACTTGTATTCCCATCAACATGTAGGTAAACTGGACTGTTTCTCTTTTAGCTAGCTTTTGCTGAACTCCTGAAATATTCCTTTGTGGTTGCTTTCAGATTGCCATGGAGATCTTCACATTAAACACATTAAATATGTTCAGAATAAAATCGGGTTATGGGTTAGGTTTATGGTTAAGGTTTCATATTTCCAAATACAACGGCTGTTTTTAGCATGTGTGACACGTAATTACACTACTGAATGTTGCAATACATAAACATCTTTAGAAATCAGAAAATACTCCTAAAGCTCTTGCATCCAACATTCTTACCTGAGGCCTCTAGTTCGCTCTGACTACAGGAGAGGTCATCAAGACAGAGATCCACCAGCAAAACATGTCCGAGATCCGTTACCACAGCAGCTATACCGAAGAACCAGCGCAGACTCTGATGAAGATGCTGTGTTGAAGTGCTGGCTCCGCCATAACTCACTAATGGCTCGATAGCTGTAATCTAAAAAGAGAAATAGAAGAGAAAGCTGCTTTGTTGTTCTAGTTCAACCATGTATCATGTCACACTGAATATGTGGAACAGATTGCCAAATGAAAAAATAAAATGTCATCGCACCCTGCCTGGTATAACCACAGCTTTGACCACCCGTGACAGCCCCAGGTCATAAAGACACAGGACGCTGCCCTCCACTTCCTCCACACCGACCAGCAGCCCCGACCGTTTGAGCCAGCTGAAATCCCTGATGGCCAGGACAGCTGGTGGGTTCTCGCCTCCACCACTGAAGCAGTATGCAGACAGCCGCTCTCCGGTCAAGGCATGGACCACCTCCAGATGGGGACCGCAGGCCAGCCAGGCAAAGCCACTGCGTCCTTAAAGCCAAGAGAGAATTGATAAGAAACAGCAGCTTGTGAGTCTGTATCCAAATATAGAAAAATACAGATTTCTAAAAATGTTTGATCATTTATAAAACAATAATCTTACCAACAGTAAACCTTCCGTGCAGCACAGAGTCAAGAGTGAGCTCATCCTCCCCCAGAGCATCAAGAGTTACTCGTGGGAAAGGCAGCAGGCTGCTTGTGACTTGAGCAGTCAGGTCACGCATTGTTCACTCTATATCTAGACAGTGTGTCAAAATAAAAAAAACTGCAATTAAACCCTTTTGGCAAACTTTACTTTTAATGTGTTAAAAAACATAACTTGTAAATTGTTCTGTGTCTTGAAAGCTTTTTCAACATGATAAATATTAATATACATTTAAACTCAACTTTCAAGACAAGTTTGATGTTATATCCTGTATATCAAACACCAGCTGCTCTATTGGTTTTTACCGCACAAAAGGGTCTTTCTTTTAAAACATACAAACTGCTGACAGCTGGTGCACAAAACTCATAGTGCTGTACATCTCTTGGCTGATGTTTGAGTGAAACAATGGTACAATAAGTGGTCAAATTTTATTTTAAGTTTAAGATCAAAATTTAGGATCTCTAGGGAAGAACTTTGAATTGGCCAGCTTAATATGACCGATTCCTTGTTTGTTCATTGGTAATACTGACCTGTCAGTCTGCAATTGATGTCTGGCTGTCACACTGGATACTGGTGCTCCAGTAAGATAACGTTATCTCCAGCTGTCGTTGTGGTTTTGGCCCAGCTCAACCTGAGAGTAAACGTGACCATCAGTGTCAGCGTACACGACTTTACACAACACTGCCCTCTGTGACAGGACTGGAAAACACGGAGGAGTCAAGCGAACTCCCGCGCAATGAGCCTGGCACCAGGCAGCCACATGCATCCGAGATTGGATACACACACACACATAATAAAGAACCGCTACCACCTAAACCCATTTACTGCACCTACCTTACATGTACTTACATTTTAAAAACAGAACGTGGCAATATTTGCTAAGATCATGGCGAACGCACTTAAATCTGCGCCATTCACAAGCTGTTTAAAAAAAAAAAAAAAAAAAACTAGCCAGGGATCAATGATGGAAACAAGATTTACATAGATATCTCAAATTAAGTAGTAGCCTATTTCCTATTAGATTATTTGCATTTGATTTAGCTAGCAGGATGTAAACAATGAATCATTCAACATGTATATAATGCACTATACATTGAATTTAAGCGCAATGCAGTAATTACGGCATAAGTAAATTTAATGTCGAATTAAGATTTGTAGCTTGCAAGGCCAAGCGGGCAAGAACAATTTTATAGTTCAGCGAAATAGTAATGCTAGCTTCGGATGCTAGTTAAGTTGCTAAAATAATAATCAGTCATGGTGGCAACATTCGGATGCTAGTTAAATTGCTAAAATAATGATCAGTCGTGGTGGCAACATTTATAATACGTGATTGTTGTGTTTTACCACTGAATTAGATATTACTATTGAGTATGATTCCCTCAAATGAGAACAATAGAGTTAAAATAAAGTTAGAGTAGCTACCTAGACTCACATGTGGCACCATCAAATCATTTCCTAGCACAATAGTTTGACGTGGCTCACGTAAAGTAGTGAGCTCGAGTTTTCATAGAATTTTGGTAAATTCGTTATTTTTACTAAGACGTAAGTACTTTAAAGTCATGGCCCCGCATTATTGAGTCAAACGTAGAAATACCGCTAGGTCCCCTTAGCTTTAGCTGCAACCTTGCAGCACAATGTCGCTGTTTGTTTAGCATTAAGAAATTAGCATTAACGTGATGGCGGCTGGTAATAACACGGGAAATATTGTCCTCTGTACTTACTAACCACGCTATTTCTACATTATTTTAGTGGCGTTAGAGAAAGCTGGCTAATTTCATGAGCTAATCCTGTTAGCATTCTTCTAATTGGGCTGGAAAACGTGATGCAACGTGCCGCTGGAAAAGACGCTATCAACATTAACGTTACACTACCTGTCTGGTGTTGATGGTTTTATCGGAGCCACTAATAATCTGATATCCTTGACGACCCCGATTTTTTTTCTCCTCTGTCATAATCCTCTCCCTTTGAACGTACAAGTCATCCGTTGACCCTCTGCGTGCTTTCAATGACCGACAGGCATAAGATGCTCCCTAGTTTGGGGCTCCAGTACCTTAAAGCGCCATTAGAAGGTGTTCCGTTTTCGTCTTCTTCTCCGGACTTTGTTTTGACAGAGTCCACACACAGATTCCTCAATGCTGCCCCCCTCCGTCAGGATGTCATCTGCTTTGGGCAATTAATGCTTTTAATCTACACACCTCAAGATTACGACTTATAAAGTGCTTCCTCCGCATCAGTATTCATATGACTGAGCAAAATGACTGTTTCTTGGAAAACTACTTAACCATCTGGCAAAATTACTAAGAATCATCTGTTACTAAAACAGTACCAGGAATCTCCAAAAATGACACACTTTATTAAAAACGTTTGTTCAGCACTCTTTTAGTGGAAATAACTGATCAGCCAGAGCACATAGCCACATATTAATGCAGACATTGTCATATTGATACAAATAGATACACAGAAAAACATGCATCAAAATGTGAAGATGAGGTTATCACCCATGTGCTCCATTCAGAAACTTTACTGAATCTTAAGTCTTCCCCTTCACCCTATAGTGTTTTCAAGATGACATACTTCCAAATGCCTAATATTTACATATTTTAATGCTGTTTCATTCAGTCCCTTTGTGCTATTGCACAATTCAAAAAATCTTGTTGCAAGATTAAACAGTTTCAGAGGGTTTAAGCATCTGAGGAGCAGAGGGTATTGAAAAGCATGATTAATCAAAAAATATCAATAAAATCAGGTATAAAAACAAACATAACATACATATAATATATATTTACTGTACAGTTATACACATCATGTAATTGTAAATACCATTCCCTGATGTTCAGGTACTGTCCATAATGAGATTTGTAATGCAACTTTCAGTGATTGGATAAAAATATTTCACACATACAGTGTGTTTATAAAAAAAAAAAAAAAAAAAAACTAAATTGATCACATTTGAAGGTAAATATGTGCTGCCAATAAATATAGAAAAAATAAAAACTGTAAACAAAAAGTACAAAATTACTCGTCAACAACTGAGCAGGATGTTAGGCATCAGGAAAGTCCTGGAGGAGGCAGTCATTTTGACAGCATGTAGCGCTCAATCATCACATCAAACTCTTGACTTTCTCTGAAATTAAATGAAACTCCCTGGTTATGATTAGGATATACGGTAAAGTTTTTCTATAGTTTGAAGTTTCTATAGTTGAAACACCTACCTGGTACTGATAGATCGTCCTCTCCGAAACTTCTCCTCCGCCTTCTGTAGTGAGATGTTGTCCACTCCAGCTATGGCAGAGATGATGGCCTGCATAAGAGGAACAGCCTTACAACAAGGGGACCAACATCTGTTTCTCTAGTATTGCAATTCTAAAAAGTACACATTAGAAGACATACTACGCATGCTTTCCAATAAAATATAGTAGCTCACCTCAGGAAGAAGCACATCCAGAATAAAGGAAACAGCATCAATGAATATCAACTTCCTAAGGCCGGAGGAGGTGGCCACAGCCTTTGCGTAGAGCTCATTTAGGTACCAGTACACCTCATCCAGCTGCTGTTGATCTTCCAGGTATGTGTTCACTACAAGTCTTCCTCTGGCCCTCTGAAAGTGCTGGAACCAACTGGACTGCTGCTGCCCGTGGATTACGGCCTACAGGGAAATCATCATCACTAAGACTATCATTGTTTGCAGTCAATTTATAAGAGTAAAAGCAAGAAATCTGGGATTACGTGTATAACCTACCAGGAGTCGTTTTTCAACCATGCGCTGCTTTACAATAAAATTCACAAGCTTCTCATTAGCACGGTTGCGGGCAGCATGGCTCCGGTCTGGCAGCAGCCTCTTCTGCTTCCTGCTCGTGTCCTGCTGTTCGCCAATGTTGTCCTCTCCTTCGTGACTCAGTACCTCCGTCTCCTCATTACTAGTGACAGTTGGACTCACTGATACTCCCTGTGGGAATGTCTTCATGACTGGATGGCCTAGAGCATTTGTAGAAAAGCCAGAGAGATAATTTTGAGGACCTAGTTAAAGTGGTATTTTCATATTGCTTAATAGTCAAACTTACTCATGTCATGAGCGCAGTATTCAATGAAGGATCCAGAAAAAGAGCCGCACGCTACAAAAATAAAATGGTGTCAGCGCTGATAATCAGATTACCATTCATTTTTATGTCACAGAAATGTTTATTTCTGTCTAGACATATATTCAATGCTTACCAATCCTGATTCTGTAGTCTGATATGAGCTCCAGTGACCACATAATTATATCCTGGTAGTTTTCTTTGGCTTTACTCTAAGAAAAACAAGCGAGAGGTAAATCACTGTGAGAGAAAAATACCAAAGCAGCTTTCCAAAGTGTCATATAGTAATTACACTGCGACGCCTACCACCAGGTCATTAGCCTCCTCACAGTCAAAAGGCTTCAGAGCCTTCAGAGCCACAGCAAACCTCCACAAACACAGAGATACATGAAAGTGTGCAAGCAACTCACAAACCAGATACAGGATTATTATTTATTCACAAAGTATACTGAACACCAAGGTTTAGCAAAGCTCTAAAAAAACAACAAAATAAAATATATGATCATAAAGTCTACAATAACTTTTTCAGCTATGAACCAGTCAACTTTGTTCAGCAGATCTGTAGCTGTAGAAAAACAGTAGTTATACAGAAAAATCTTCTTTAAAACCTACCCTTTTCTTGTGTAAATCATTGGGTTGTCGATGAACAAGATACTGGCCTTTTTCTGCCTGTGGTTCACACTTTTGACCTGAGGAATAAAACAGTTTAAAAAGTACTTTTGTAGCTAAGGCAAAAAAAAATAAAGGAAAAGATTAAATAAAGGTTGTTTCACTCACCAACGAAGGCCAGAATGGAAATTTCCTTAGTTTGTACCACACAAACATGCCTTCTCTAATTGGTGTCGGCTCTAAAAGACAAATATAAGCCACCTTAAACGTACAGTAGGGGGACTACAAGTCAATCCTTATGAAGGTATAAATCTCCTACTTCTGTCATTCTGCAAGAAACTTGGTAAATCTTCATCTTCCTCATCTAGTTCTTCATCTTCATCAAAGCTGAAGTATGGGAGTTGCTCCTCTTGATGGCTCAGCTCTATGGATAGCGATGAAGACAGTGGGGAGTCTTTCAAGGTTGGTGTGCATTGGAGTAGGAAAAATAATAAAGAATAAAAAAATGATCTACACAAATGCTTTTAAACAAACAAAAAAATATAAAGGTCCTAACAGAGTACTACCTTCTTCATCAGTCTTCTGTTTGAACTTTTGTCTCCTACATTTCACAGGCTCTGTCCTGGGAGTACCTGACTGTTCCTTCTGGTTGCCCTGAGAAGGCTTGTCTGATATGCTGTTCTTCCTGCATGCCTGTGTTTTGTTCTTTCTCTGTCTTTTCTTTGGTCTTGAAGCAAGAGTCCGTTCATGTCTGCCTGGGGATACTGATTTGGTGCAAGATGAGTCCAAATCTGATGGCTACAACAGAACAGATATTGAAGGAGTTAAACTGTGTCTTTGGAAGTGACTGTGCTAACAGAAAAGCAAATGAAAACAAACAAAAAAAAAGCTCAGAACTGAAAAGGTCACCTTTGACTGAGTGACGCATTCATTATAGTCCATCTCCACTTGGTCTACTCCATTAAGGGTTTCTGCAATGTTGCTGAAGACATCAGGGGAGGAAGTCTCCACTGGTGTGGAGGTCAGTTTGACTTCCCTAGCCTTTTGTAATCTCCTACTTCTTTTTGGAGTACTTAATAAGGAACTTGCAGACAACTGGTGAGCCATTGCACAATCAGGCAAAGCATTCCCTTGCTCTGTATTTTGACAGAGAACTTCTGGGGTGTTTTTTCCCACTGGTGTCTTTCTAAGATCCCTCTTTTTTGTTTTCTTCAAGCCACCTGAAAGACAATTTGCAGTCAGATATTTATACTTACTATTTTTGGTTCTAAAAAGAAATATTGATACTTGATAAGATTAAACAGTGGGTCACCTTTCATTGCTGAATAACTTGCAGTAGTCTGAAAATATCGTTGTTGTATTTACTGAGCCAAGATTTGAGTCAGAAGTATGAGTTCAACTGTAGCTACATGAGAAAAACAACAGTAAGTTATAAACGTAAACAACCTTTGGCATTATTCAGGGGTTAGGGTTAGCTAATTTTTTTTTTAGAGTTTTAAGAATTTTCGTTATGTATTCAAGCAATATTTTTTTCGACAATAACAGAGCAAACCGTCACCAAAACAAGTAAACAAGTTTACCGCAAACATATTAAAACAGAAAACCTTAACTAATAAAACCCAGGGGGGTGACCGGCGACACAGGTTTTCAAAGCAAAATTAGACGCTATATTGAGATAAACATTTACCAATATCTAGTAAAAACAATACACATCGTATCAACTTAGCAGCTCGTACAGCGGAAGTCAAAAACTCGCGAACCGTGCCCCTTAGCGCATTCCGTTGTACTAACAGTTGAACTGAAAAAGATATTTCAGTTTTACGATAAATATTAGCAAGATACTTAATGCGTTAGTAAATGCAGGCTACATTTATGCACCAAATAAGGCTTTGCGACGGACTTAGACCTCTGTCATTTCTGTTAGCTGGTTGATGCACACTTGGGTAAATAGCGATCGCCCCTAGTGTTCAGGAGGACGTCTAGAACCCCTCCTCTAATACTGACGGGACATTTTAAATTCTGTAACAATACTTCAGTTGATAACAAAATAATCAGATTTTAAACACTGACAAACACTTTCTAACTTCCCAACAGTATTCACAACAACAATAAGAACGAATTGGGTTTTGTTGCTACTCAAATCAAACCAATTTTATGTACTATCCACCATTTATTACTAAGTGCAGTTATTTTTATAACTGGTTAGGGTTAGGGTTAGGGTTATTTTTATAACTCTCCCTTTTATACAGAATGAATACGCAACAGTGCTACAAACTATAGATATTAAGATCGCTATGTAACCACGCCACAACTTATTCAATTTCAGCAATGACTTCATAAAAACAGTAGGGGGCAATATGTCACCATACAAACACTGTAATAGCGCTTCATTGGTTCCGAATTTTGAGAATCACTAGATAGTAACATTAGGAGCATTTCTCCCCTTCCACTGACATATACTCTACTAAGATATGGATATTCTGCCATGGTCGTAAAAATAAATCACATGAAATATATATTTCAAAAGAGTTAAAAAAGGCACTTACAAAAAAATGACAGAAAAACACAAGATTTAAGCCAGGACAGCACATGAAAAGTTAACATTTAGATAAATATTGTTGCACCAATGGGCAGAACAAAAAGATAAAAAAAAACATGACTATATATGGTTATATGACCTTAAATATAAACATAACATAGGAACTGCAAAATGTAAACGTCCCTCTACATTAGCCCAGGTAGCTGTCACTCAGGGGCCACCTCTGATTGTGTATTGGCCTGTGGATAATAAGGGGCCGGATGGTTCCGCCCTCCTCCAGATGTGCGCTCCCCCAGTCGAGAACTGGTTCCAGCTGAGTGCGGAACCTGTGGAAGTCAGCCGCACTTCGGCATAAAAGTCTCAACTCCACATCTGCGGCACGCTCCTCCCGCAGATCATTTCCAAACAAACCCGACGAGCCCGTAACACTTGAGGCGGGACCTGCCCCGGGGTCGGACCGATCTACCTGGCCGGGCTCGGACGTGGAGCTGATGGCAGAGAGGCAGGGCTGAGTGCGATGCCAGCCGGGAGAGGTGCTGCGGAGAGCAGCCTCTGTTGACAGGAAGCGGTCTACTGCTTCCCACCGACCTGACTCACATCTCTGGTGGACTCTTCCAAAGTGATTCGGAGGATCTGCGATAAAGAATAGGAACCGCAAGCAGCAATTTTGTCGTTTAAAGGGGGAAAAATGAGGATGTAGCTGGTATCCACATACATTTGGAAGTCTCGGGCTTTTAAGCTGCCGAGTGAGAGGGAAAAAAAATGCACAGGCATTTTAGTTAAAATTCGATTCTGTGCGCTCTTTTCTTTTTTTTTCTTTTTTTTGTTTGTTTTTGGATGTGAAACTGCAACAGAGACTCTTTCCTCTCACCTCCAACATGACTTCACTGTCGGGGACCAAGGAGAGGTCCGTGAGCAGCCGGAGCCGAAAATATGGGGTAGGTTATTCATCTGAGTGAGCTGGACACACCTCTGTCATCTGTAATGTATGTCAGATATAAAGTCAATCGCATCATCCACTCAGTGACGCGCGGTTCATCTCACAGGCAGTTTAATCGGCGCTTCATTTCTCAGGCATCCATGAATGCGTAGCTTCATTACAGACCTGCGTCCGCGGCTGTTGACCGATTGCTTTGCGAGGCTCCACTGCACACATCACTGGTGACACATCGCTGCCATTTATTTTCACTGCGAGAACTCCCACACATATTAATTATGACTCACTGAGGACCGAGCACACGCACCTGTGTCTCTGCCAACCTCCTCCAATTATAAACCGCATCATACCCACTGTGAGTTCGGCTACCTCTCATTGCGCACTTGTAGGGGGATACAATAGCTTAATTCTCCCCCCCAACCCACCCTTTGCCTCCACCACATCAGTGAACCTGTTCTCAGTGGCTGGATTTACCCGGCCGCAAAATATATAATTTTACAAATCCTGGTGGCATATTTGATGTTCCCGAGTGGCTGTCTGTGATCACAGATTTTTACCTCATTGTATTTGGCCTCATTGTATTCCAGCACTAATGGCAGCATTTTAGATTTGTGCATTCATTTTTCAAGAATTCCTCCTTATCTGTCTTGTGGCAAATCTGCTGTGTGCAGCCTTCAAAAGAGATATGCTTCTTTACAGAATAAAATTCATTTATTAACATTTGCCTTAAAGCTTCAGGATTGAATTAAGCCCATGACTCAGTCCTTTATGTTGTTAAATACCTGATGCACATTTAGAAGACCTTAAATTACTGTTACACGTAATGTTGTATACATGATATGAGACTTCAGCATGGTTTCATTTTCAACCTGTGGGATCAGATGCACATCTACTTGCAATAAAAACTTCAAAATTGTTCAGTTCAGTGTGCAAAAGCAGCAGCAACAAAAAAAAAAGGAAAAGGCTGTAATATCAACATTGCTCTGTTTTTGTCATTCGTGTAAAACCAAACCAGGAAAGCATAAAACCTCCAGTTATTAAATATTCAGTATATTTATTAATGGCTTATTTGTCACTCTTTTGTGCGCTCAAAGGTGCCTGACACATCTCCAACCAAATCTGGCACCTTCTTCCCGGACACATGGTGCCGTAAAGCTTATGAGGAGGCCGCCCGCTCCAGTACACGTCCCGTGCCAGAAGGAGCAGGCTCCATGCCGAGCTCCACTGGTACCCCATCCCCAGGCTCCGGAATCTCCTCACCGGGGTCCTTCTCTGGATCACCGGGGACCATCTCTCCAGGGATTGGGACTGAGTCGCCGGGTTCACTGGGCGGCTCCCCTGGGTTTGGGACAGGATCGCCAGCATCAGGCAGTGGAAGCTCTCCTGGCAGTGAAAGGGGGATATGGTGTGAGAACTGCAACGCAAGACTGACAGAACTTAAAAGACAGGCCCTGAAACTGCTCATCCCTGGACCTTATTCCAGCAAGGTATGAGCTCACCTTTTCTTCTCTCCTCTGACGTGTATAAATGCATAGAAGGAGCATGTTTTATGGTGATTCTATTGCGCATGACCCGATTCTGCCCAGTTTCATTGTTTCTAAAGATGACTTGTTCCTTCATTAACTCCGGCATTAGGAGTGTGACACACATTAACTTGGTTGCTCATGTAATGCTGGGTTCCGCAGCGCTCCCTTGCTCACTGTGTTGCAGTACGGTCGGAGTTATTGTTCTCATAAATCATAAGCATGCTGTAATTTGTCACACCCTCATTCGATCGGTACAGAAAGCAGATCCAACAGCCTCTGGGATTTATGATAATTATCTTATCTGAAGCTGCTAATCAATTGCTGACTGAACGGCAAAAGGAAAATAATTGATGACATATGCAGGGTTATTTTGATTTTTTTTTTTTTAGCTTGGAATTGTATTCTCTATTGCTTTTCCATTTTCTGGAGGGTTGACATGATGGATTACTGAAAGACACTGACCATTTGTGCAGACATGAATCCATACTGCATATACAGTAGATTGCTGCCTTTTTTCATTATGTTTTCATGGGAGAGTTATTTATTTATTTATTTATTTATTTATTTTTTGTATTTCTCTTTAAGAGTCATTCATTTGAATCAATTGTAATTCTATTAGCAGAATGATTATCAATGGATAGATCATCAGCCCTGGAGTTTCTTAGAGCTCATCTATGATATATAGTTAACTGATGCTCTATACATATATCTGCTCACAGAAGTAAATCCTTCACTAACAACATCATGAAAACAGAAACAAATGTAAGTTCTGCATTGTAGATTTAGGGCTAAAAAGAAATAAGTCAAGATTATTTCAAAAAGAAGAGAAGCAACACAGAAAGTCACCCTGACATGCTTAGTTTCATGAACTATTGCCACGGTTGGCTGAGTTTTAGCCGAGTGCAGCCAGACCACACATCTGGATCACAGCTAATTGGTAACAGATTATCTTTCATTTAACACTACAGGCTTAATAAAGTGGATCCGGTAAGATGCAGTCAGACATGTAAGACAGAAACAGAGGCGGGGGCAGGGGCTTCTTATTAGCTCTTGGACACAACAGCTTAAATTGTGAGGACCAGTGCGGGTTATGACTGTTGGTGGGCAGGCCGCTAATTAAAATGTTAGAGTTGCATTTGAGAGGTTGTGTGTAGCTTAGATTAATTAAAGCTTCTTCTTTCTGCAGTACTTTTTCACCATTGAGATAAAGTGCATGAGCATTACTGCTGGAGCAGGACAGGGCTGCACATACAGGGGTTAAAGAGATGATTTTTGTAACAAGTGAACATGAGGTTACAATGCCGGGAGTGCACACCTTACATATTTTCATGGCTTTTAGTTTTATGTTCTTCTCTATTTATTAATGAAGTCTTCATGGTTGAAAATGGATTGGCTCATTCTGTTGTTTTGTTTGTCTTTGCAACCTCATATCACACAACCGCAGTAATACATGAATCTACACTAATTAGAAGCTGTCCATGAGTACTCGTGTTGTCATTGCATATGTGCACAAATTGGAAGAGTGAGAAAGAAAAACAGCGCGACAGAAGGAGCTTTAGATCATAATCATAATAGCATAACACGTCCATACTCGTCCATACACGAGCCAAGAAGATGTTCAGGCTCTGAAGAAACAGTGAAATAGAGTCGGACCTTGACTGCAGACGAGTTCAATTGTATGTCTCAAAACTCTATAACAGCAGACCTTAAAACACCGGTGTCACACATTAGGGCAGAGCGGAAGGATGGACAGTGGCACTAATGGCACTAATCGCAGAGGAGGGAAAATTAAAATGAAAAGAGCAGACAAAAGGAAAATAACTTCCGTTTTGGCTAAATGTTCCCAATCCAGTCAGGTTCCAGTAACTCAACTGATGGCATAGAGGTGGTGGTTTCATGTGAAGTTACATTATAATAACCATAGATTTGTAAACACACACACGCAGATGAACACCAGAATGGTGTTTCCAGACTGTCTGAGATAGAAACCTTACAACGTAACTTCTGAGAAAGTGTCTGGAGAAAGACTTAATTCATCTTCTTGTCCTTTCCTCCTCTCTTCCAAATGTGCCAGAACAGCATTTAAGATGAATTTGTGTGTGTGTGTGTGTGTGTGTGTGTGTGTGTGTGTGTGTGTGTGTGTGTGTGTCCATGTCTGGCTGTATACTGTCAGCATAAGATTCCCTGTTATTCCCGGAGGACACTGAGACATACAGTATGTGACCCTTTGCAGCAAGAATTAAAATAAAAAGGATCACCCAACTGACTCAAACCTCACACACATACACACAGACAAACACACACAGACATGCATACACACACAGATGACAGCTATGCAAATGATGACCTTCACAATTAATTACTAAATATTTTTCTGTGTCTAGGTTAAATTATACTGGTGGATTCCGTTTTGCTTGCCAAGCATTTTGGATAGTTAGTGTGCATACACATGCATGCACACACACACACACACACATACACACACTCACATATGCAAAGACATGCATTTTCATGCTCATTCTTTGGATGCAATCTTTACCTGCATTTCATTCATTCATTCATTCATTCATTCATAATGAAAAGAAGCAGGTATTTTACACTGGACTGACAGACATGGAGGAAATAGATTAATCTATCATTTTTATCTTTATTACTTATTACAGTATTACATCTTATAACTGTCTTATATAGCTTGATTACTGTTGTGAATGGGGGAGCTGGAGCCACAGGGAGGGGCAGAGAGAGAGCACTGCTCCCGCCATCATGACCATGTGTGTACGGAAAAGAGGGATTAGACTAAACCGAGTAGGTTTCTGGGCTTAGATGCACCCATGCACACAAAGCGAACACACTTGTAACCACAGGACTCAAAAGCACATCTGGCCTCACAGCTGCACTCACTTAAGTACTCCGTCTCCTTTATAGTGTGCATATCCGCGCGTCTGTCTGAGCATGTACGTTCATCCCTCAGACTCCACCCAAAACATAAATGGATGCAGGGTGATCTGTTTTTGGTTGGTCCAATTCAGCTCAGGAAACTGGGTCAATATCTGTGTGTGTGTGTGTGTGTGTGTGTGTGTGTGTGAGAGAGAGAGAGAGAGAGAGATTTAGTCACCAGCAAAGAATCAGCTAAGCGTATAAAGGTTTGTGAAACATATAGTTCCAGTTGAGATGTTACAATGAAACCGAAAAGAACATTTTTTTTATTAAGTCACTGAGAATCTAGCAACTGTGTTAATAAAATGTTTGCAGAGTATACGGTATGTATTGGAGTCTACTGCATTCTTTATGAAGAGCATAAAACTTTGTTGAAACTCCTCTCATATGTAGATAAATTCTCTGCAGGTCAGAGTTTAAGTTAATATTTTTTTTTTACCCTACATCTAACAGAATGTTATGTTTAGAATGTTGACATTTTTCTTTATTATTTAAGATAAGTATCACTGGAATTCTCCAGATCTAAAGCACAATAAAACTTTGAAATAAGAAATGCAGAGATTCAAGTTTAAAAAAACACTCAAGTGAAAGAGCCCCATCATTATTTGTGCATGTGGCCATCATGTGAGCTATAGAGACTGTGCTTCTGTTTCAGATGGCTTTCCAACCCACAAAAATGAATGGAGCGGGTGGCTGAACTAATCCCAGTCACCAGGCAATTTTCACCCAAAGCCAGTAATTTGTTTGTAATTTAGTCCGCTTATCAGATCAAACGGTGGAGCATTACTATTCTGGTGTCTGTCCCCAGGGGGAAGTCTTTCTGCACACAGGTAGTTTGCTATCCTAAAAAAAAAAAAATCCCATAACACGACCAAAACCGGGCCTCCCTTGGCAGCTGGTGTTGCCACGGCAGCGGCATGTGACAGATGTGAGCTGCATACATATCTCCATCGGTGTTAATGGGCTCTTCAAAGCAGTGTGTGTGTTGGTGAGAGACAGATGTGGGGGTGGGGGGGTGTTTATGTGCATAATAGTGCATGATAGTGTGCACGTGTTTGGCAGGAGGTTAAGGCAGAGTGGTTCGCCGCTGTGGTTACGTGTGCACATTTCATGTGTGAAAGAAAGAGAGTGATCATGCCTGATGCCTCTCAGGTGTGAAAGGCATTACCATATAAAGAGGTAGCTTCATCAATAACAGCAAGATGGTGTGGATGGATGGATGGATGCGCAGAGGGAGGGGGGGGGGGGATGATGAGGCAGGCTGAAGAGAAAAGCTTCCTACTGGGTTTATTTCCATTTGGCCCCTTCCACAAGAGCACACACTTACACATAATCTCAAATTCTTGTCTTATTTTTCTCTGTACTTCAGTTTGCTAACTTGTTGTATCTTTTGTAATCTAAACATAAGCTGAAAAACACAGGCTTTTATCGGCTGGTGCGTCCCTCTCCTGAGGACCTTTCGCCATATAGATATTATCAACGAGATAATGTACAGTGTCATGAATTACACAGCCCCTAATGAAAAACATAAGGCTGACTTCCCCTCCACTCCCCTCATCTTCACAGTCAACAGATCTCTACCAGTAGATCCCCTTTGGGAACAGGTGGAATCAAGACGAGTGCAGCTGCTTGCAGACCTGCAGGAAGAAATTTGCATTGACGGGGATCCCTGTGGGACTGGCATTGCACGTTACCTGCAGTACGATGTGCAGTGCGATGTGCAGTGTAATGTGCAGTGCGTGCACCGATATGAAGACAAAAATCATTCAAAGCAGCAACGGTTTTGCTATTTATACTTCACCTTGATTCATCTATACATTATTTCATCGTCATTATTATTTGTGTGTTTCTGCTGTTTTTAATGATTATTGTTGTTTTTGAGTTGACAACACACAGTGGTCTTGGTTTGGCTCGGTCTCGCTCATTTCTGGTGCCGTCTAGACAACATTGCTCGGCTTGGAATCTGAAAAAAGGTGCGAGAGTGGCCAGAACAATCATGTGATTGAATAAGAGTTGACAGAAGATGAAGAAGAGAAGGAGAAATGCGAGTGGGTGGTCCTTAAAGAAGGTCGTTTTCGTTCATCACTGACTCAGAGTGGGCTCTCGGGGTCAGTGATGAATGCTGTCTCTAAAAAGCCAGAGGAGTTAAAGAGCCTTTCATACGGTAGAGGATGAATAAGTTCCATTAATCTCTGGTGGTCCTGCCTTCACTAGTTTCCCTAGAACTGCAGAGACAATTGTACAATTTTCAAGACTGTACTTTGAAAGAGACATATTATTTCCCTTGGACACTATGGTGGATGGGGAATATTGTGATTTCCAATTGTCACTTACAACAAATACCTCTGATTTGCCACCAAGAATATCTGAAACATGTCAGAAAAAATTAAAATCAGTGACATCTGACAATGATGCTGGCATGTTTGTCGAAGGTGTGAAGGGAACCATCATGAACCTCTTGGTGGAGGTTTACTCACTACTTAGCTGACCTAATAAATTTAATCTGCTACTGGATCCCACCCCAGATAAGATCCTTTCTTGATCTTGTGGTTCAGCATCAGTTTCATGTTTGCAGTTGCAATGAACAATGTCCTATTTATACACTATAACAGACATCGTCCCTTGATCTAGAGCCACTGTGAATCAATCTAGAAGTCCTTGAATCAGTCTAGAGAGCCTTAAAAATTCCAGAAGAAAATAAAATAAAAATAGAAAATCAATCTTACTGTTACAAAGCATACTGTTTTTATTTTGTTGTTGTTTTTGTCCAGACAGCAGTGTACTGTCTTATTACCTAAATAAGTAATGTTTGAAATTTTTTTGTTTCTGTAGTAATCTTGATGTGGAGCAGAAGGAAATGAACAGAAGAGAGTATAATGAGCCTGCAGGCAGGGGTCTGCCTTACATGGAAGTGTGGCAAGATGCAATGGCATTTCTGAACTAAATACACTGCCGAGCATTTTCTTGGTACCTGTGAATGTGTACGAGAAGCGCTGTGAGTCTGTAGCGTTGTATCGTAAAGGGCAAAAGGTGAATTCAGAACAAGGCCGGCAATGTCTCTGTTTCCAGTTGGGCTCCATGAATGGCTTTCCTGTCAGAGACGTGAGGATCAGTGTGTGGTATTTAATGGTTTCTCCCTAACTCCAAAATGTTCTTCTTGATCAAGCAATTCATTTTTTTTGGGCTTCACTTTGCAGGAGGGTTCCAGGTGAAAATCTCAGCACTAACCAGATTTTAGGCTTAACAGACAAACAAATAAATAAAAAAAACAAAAAAACAAATCATATTCTCTCTTAGCCAGGACTCATCTGCATATTATGAATAAAAAAAATGTGTCGTTGAAAGTGAAGTTTGGAAGGTAAAACCTTCCAAAGAAAGAAGAAAAAGGCAGTGAATGACATTTAAAGAAAAAAGAGAGGTAGTAATTCATATAAGCAACACAAAGAAAAATAAATAATTGCTCTGTGTGTGTGTGTGTGTGTGTGTGTGTGTGTGTGTGTGTGTGTGTGTGTGTGTGTGTGTGTGTGTGAACCTCAGATTAAATTGGCTGTTTGTTCCCAGCCTGTACTTCAATCAGAAGCAGAGACTAGGCTCTGGCTGTTAAAGTTTCCAATTACCTCGTGCAGATGGAGCCCGAGGAGCTTGATTTAAGGTCTGAAATGGTTGTTGTTGTTTAATGTTATATGATATCGACTGTAGTGGACTGTATACACTGTTTGAGGGGGTTCTCCAGGAATTTTATATAATGGAAAAAAAAAATTCATTTTCATTTATTGTTTTAGTCTGATATCTAATGTCCATGTAAAGACAGTAACTTGGTTAACTTAAAATTCTCAAACACACAAAAAGACAATGAGGCTTAAAGTCAAGGTATTCACGTGTATATCTTTGACAACGTATATACCATGACAACGTGAAGGAAATTATATGATGAGCCCTGCAAGAATTGTGTCATATTCACAACTAGACTTGTTTGTCAGTGGCTAACCCATTTAGCATGTTGTCACCAACTCCCCTCCATTGTTTGTGTACCAGAACAAGGACAGCAGGGCCATTTGTGCAGTACAGTTTTGCACGGAGGGTCCGAGCGACCCCAGATACGTTAAAGCAGTTGGCAGAATGGGCATACCAGCTGTGCTCTTCCTCGGGACTCTTCAGCCTTTAGCTTCTGTTTTTTTGAAGTGAAAAGTGGCTCCTTTACCTTCAGTTACCCCCATTGAATCACACTAACCTTGGAATAGGAGATACTCAAGAGAAGAAGGGAAGTGAGGAGAGAGGGAAGATGCGACAGTGTGTATTCAGGTGTGGGATACGGCATGACGGATCACCTAACCCAACGGGCAATTCATCACTGTCAGCCCGGGAAAGCAACGGGACGAGAGAGAGAGAGAGAAAGAGGCAAAGCAAGGGACATAGAAATGAAAGGACAGGATGGAGAGAACTGGGAAAAGGGACAATAAACAGTAGAGAGAATAATAGTTACCATTTTGAACTGGGCCAGATGTGTTTAAAGCAACTGTGGGAAAAGGGACACGGGTCAGTTAGTATGCAGGCCTCTGTTAACATCGCTTAGTGAGTTAGATGTACTTAAGTCTGTGGAAATCTTAACGAACTCTTTGTAATATCACATTACTCACAACCATGATTTAGGACTTTTAGAATTGCCCTCTTGTTGAAATGTGCTACATAAACAAACCTGCCTTGTCTAATGCTTTTGTGTAAATGGGCACCTCTTTTACTGCAGTAAAAGGTTAATAAATGTACCAATTACGTGTTTCAAAACAATATTGATTCTGTCATTTATGGTCGACATGTTTGTTTACTTCTGCTGACTCGTCTAAATTACCCAGTTTTGTTATCTACAGCAACAGAGTGGGGGAGGTCCGTCTTACTGCAACCTGCCACAGAGAGTGATCGAACCTGCTGTGGTCTCACTTTTAGCTACTCTCTCGTGTTCATCTCTATATACAGCCCATTCACTCTCACATAGACACATCATGTGAAATATTCATGCAGACCAGCTAAATGCACAAACACAATTATTTATTTTTCAGGAGCGTTTGACAGAGCCGACAGGGCCGTGGGAGGTTCAACTAATCTGGTTCCAGCTTGTCATGTTCCCTTGATTGGGTTTTAAAAGCACACTACCCCCCCATTCTGTCAGACTCTGTGAAATGAGAATGTCATCTCACATTAAAGATAATCGATGGCAACTGATCATGTTTGTTCATCTCAACCAGTGGGTTCATGAAAGTCACCTCCACATCCCAAAGGACAATGTGGTCTAGGGATGGGCTTCAACCATTCTCTGATGGCCTCTTCAAAAACCTTTACAGTCACAGCAGGAGCCGCTCGAGCACAGCTTGTCTTTTTTTTTAACAGAAACAAATCAAAGGTTGCTAACATGTGCGAATATGAACACATCAAAGGCTCTGTGGATGAACCGATCCTGTTTCTAATGCTCACCAGCGCTCAGAGAAAGGCCTCCGCTGAGCAAGCCATGAAACAGAGCTCTTAACTGAAGGACCTATAACGATAGAAAAACATCATGCTATAGCAAAGAAAATGTGTATTTACGTTTCCCCTCAGATATCAGAATTACTCCCAGTACACAAACAACATTATACTGTGGCACATTATGTTCTACATACCATCTAGCTAGACAGTTGGGTGAGCTAATTAATTTCTACATTGCCATGACAACACAACCATTCCACTGCAGTTTTCCTTGTAATTAATAAAGCATTTTAACATCACAAGGGACTGTTCTTGTGTGTGGATGTGTGGTTGACTCTGTGTGTGTGCATGTGTTTGCGTGTGATAAATCAGAATTCTGCAGGGACCCTGAAATTATTTGTCATGGGGGGGGAAGAAATACAACAAAGAGAAGATTGTGAGGTGGTGAGCTATCTTGACTTTCACCAGCTTACCAGTAAAGAGCTATTACTGCTTGGTTAGTTTTTTTTTTTTGCTACAGTCACACTAATCCGCCTATTGGCTAGCTTTTAATTCAATGTTTGGTGTAAAAATAAATAGTAGAAACTGGAAATTTATAATCGAAATGCAGAAACTGTGGTAATGCCTTAAATATACTGATTATTGCTCATCATGCTTGTTTGTTAGTTTGGCTCGATGGAAAATGTATTCATCGGTCCACAGGGGAGTTTCAGAGGTAAACATTAAAATTCAACAACACTTAAAGAAAAGAGAACAGAATTCAAAAGTACTGAAAGAAAAGTATTTTTAAAATGCAACTTGAAATTGTAATTCTAGCTGCAAAGACTGAACAATGGACTTGTGTTGCTTATTTTAAAGCAAAGAAAACACAGATTCACTGCGAAGGTGTGTTTTTGGAAGCCCTGTACTTGACCCTTCTGTCACTTTTCCTGCAGTATATCTGTGCACCTCCAAGCTCAGCGTGTGTGTGTGTGTGTGTGTGTATATGTGTGTTTGTCATTTATAACCTCTGTGTTATTGACCTTGATCTTGCACAGATACCGAACTCGATCCGTCACTTACACATACAAACAGACAGGAAGACACACACCATCATTCTCCATCATGGGACCAGTATCTGTGAACTCAGGCCACCTACACCTTTGATGGATTTACACACTCACACACGATTTAAAACATTTTCTTCACAGTGTCTCTAACATGGTTTGTCAATTTTTTTGCTTCTTTACCGGTTTTTATCATTCTGTCACACACACACACACACAAACACTCATGGTTCCTCCAGCCAGTGTCCTGTTAGAGCAGGTGGAACAGACCGTCTGCATCTCTTCTGCATGAATACACTGATCCTTAACCTGCTGATGTGTGTGTGTGTGTGTGTGTGTGTGTGTGTGTGTGTGTACAGAATATTAACAAAAACTCAGAGTATATCAAAGCTGGTAGTAATGAATGAGGAGAAGGGTAATTGTGTATGAGGGAAGAAAAGGTTTAACTTCCTTGGTCACTCATTTGGAACTGACACACACACACAAACACACACACTCACACACATTCAGACAGACAGCAATCTGTTTCTCGGCTTCCTTTCTTTTCACTCACTCCATCCGTGCGGAGTAGAGCAAAGGCGTGCTCGCCTGCCCTTTAAATGAATCACTCACACACGCGCACACACACACACACACACACACACACTCTCATCAGCTATCTGTGGCGCTGAGTCTGGCTCACTTACAGTCACTCACAGAATGCTGATGAACTCAGAGGAGAAGGGATGCCTGCAGTAGATGGGAAGAGTGAGGAGATAAAAAGGCTCACTGTGAAGCATTTTATTCAAACCATAATCTCAAGTAAATAATGTCATAATACGAGTATTCTGGAAAATGCCGACACCTTCTTACATATAAGACTGTTATTCCCTGCCTTTATCCCATATTGGCTGAAGGTAAAGTCAAAGTTCTACTCTTTTACTGAGCAATGAGCTGAAAATAAGGAAGCATTGATGGGAGCAGAAATATGGAGGGAGTCAAAGACTGAATGAGGGTCTGTGTGTGTGTGTGTGTATGTCCAGAATATTAACAGAAACTCCATGTTTATCAGAGAGCCAGTTCTTCTCTCCTCTCGACACCACAGCTCACCTTTCAATGTTTTCCAGGGAGTTTGGCTCTTCCCCAAATCTGGGCTAATTTGGAACAACAAGGCCCTCATCTCAAGGGCCATACAACATGTCCACTTCAAAGCTCCTGTGGTTGAGGTCCTACAATGTGTCTCTCTGTTTGGCTGTCTGTGAAAGAAAAAAAAAGGTCAGACACATGTAGCAGAGATGACATGTTCCTTTTTTAAAGCAGTTTGAGGAAAAAATTAGGAATTTTTCCAGTCCTGTAGATACTTTACAGTATCTCCAAAATTATTTCATTATATTTATGTTATGACTTGGTCAAAACCCCAGTTTTCCTCACAGCAAGAATGTGAAGAGGAGGTTGTCTTTGTGGTCACTGTCTCAGAAAATAACATAAAAAAAATAAACAGCTCAACAGGGATTCTGTTTATATGCACTGGCCGCAAACTTGCTCCCTCTGGAATTTGCAGAAAAACATCCCTGAATACCTGCACAGCAGTCATAAAGAACTCTGAAGAACTCTGTGAGCAATTTTTTCTTTTTTTCACTGAGGGCTGCATCCCTGGACTGAATATAACAAATACAGACAGTCTTGAGGGAAACAACATTTTCTGAATCTAGAGGATGTGTTTTGGCAGGATTTTAGATTTTACTGTGGAAGGTAAATTTAATAAATGCATAGACGTATTCAAGTGTATTTGAAAAATACTTCTCTGCCAGTATCTCTGTGCTCCAGTCTCCTCTGTACCGAGAGACAAGTCCCGTCTTTCATATATACAGTATTATGAAAGTCCTCACACAGACAGAAGTACAAGGGTGTGTGTGTCTGTATGTGTGTGTGTGTTTATGTTGACATAGCCTGGATGAAATGTTGCTTTGTGGAGACATGCAAACATACAGATCTCTCTCTCTCTCTCTCACGCTCTCTCGTTCTTTCCTTCATACACACACCCACACTTAATCACAGAGGTTTATTGTGTGTACAGTGTTCCATTACATCGATATCAGTGTCCGCCACCATGACAGCTGACCACACACAGCGTGATGTGAGATAATCAGGTGGTGTTTTACAATTTAAAATGACCCCATGAGAGAGAGAGAGAGAGAGAGAGAGGGAGAGAGAGAGGAAATCACATAGTAAATGGTTTGTAAAAAAAACAGGACCGCTTTCCTTTATTTGACACGTTCCTCTTTACATTGGCGTTCATGTCAGTCACATCATTGTCTGCTGACAGATGAGATCAGCCAATCATGTGCTTATTGATTAGATACAAACATAGAAACTGACGCTTCTCCATAACTCATCTTTTGCTGACCTTCCGGCAAAGAAAGCATGCAAACCGATCAATAGAAATTTCTTCATGTTAATACGGATAAAATGTAATGTGAAATTTTAAAATTAGATTTTTTTTGATTGTTTATTTTTATTTTTTTTAATTGAAGCATTTATTTGATACTATTGTTTTAGAAATGCAGAATTTAATTCTCCCTGGGAATTAGGTGGCAGCATTTGAAGGTAAAGTTGCTCAAGGGCCCACAGAGGTGAAAATGAGGGTGGGGAAAAAAGGCTGGGATGTGGTAGAATCCCCAGAATGACAAATTCTAGTAAAGTTCAGGTGACCTTTCTGTCTCAACTTACAGGACAGCCCAACAGCCTCCTGTCGAACACAGTGATTCACTAAGACCACAAGAACGATATGCTCTGGATCTAGTTGGTTAGCATGCTATTGCAGAAGATGCACCATTTGTCACATAGACATACTGAAAATTGCCAAAGACCAGTGAGTCTTTTATATAGATTTACTGGTGGAATGGTGGATGGTGGAATGGTGGAATTTAATGGTAGAATGGTGGAAAGCCAGAAAATAATTATAATTATGCCACAGGTGTTCCCTCTGGTTTGGACTAAGACCAGGCTTATAAATAAAACCTGCAGTATTTCGCTTAAATTGCTCTTTAACGTTTTGTGGGTAAAATCATGAAAATATTTATAGTGGGGTTGAAAGAGGTTCAAAAGAGATTTAGGTACAGATTTGTATCTGTGTGTGTGTTTTGCTTGTTAACTGTGATATTTAGCCTGGGACAGAGATTTACTCAGTGACTCCAATTAGTCTGGAAAACACACACAAACACACACACACACAGAGGCATAAAATGCACACACAAATTGGACAAACCTCCAGCTTACTGAGACTGCTCACAGACACATGTATTCTTAAGACTGCACCACATCACACTGACAGATGTTCAGGGATAACTGAGGAGCTGTTCCTTGTTGAGAGCAGATACATTTATATTTTCAGTTGAAAAAAGGTTACTAAAAAACTGCTGGTTATTTAATGCAAATGTTCGTCAACACCCTGAGAACAGCGATTATTAACTATTTGTGTTAAAAAGATAAACTGATAAGATTGGCTAAGGGTGTATCAATGTGATATTATTAGCTCCAGTTTATTTTGAACCTTGTGGAGCCATTTTGCACTCAACTTTGTTATTATTCTTGAAACTAAATGATGCGGATAACCCCACACACTCAGTGCACATTCTGCATTTACCTTAAATATGCCTGAAAACAGCAGGAAGTTTCACTGATGCCTGACAACTATTTTTGCTAAGCCCCCTGCATATTGCCGAAAGACTTACAGGAAAACAATTGATAGGTGAAAAAAGAAAATAGATTAATCTTTTTCTCCACCAAATTCCTGTGCCAATGGTTCAAGGGTGTTCACAATGTGCTGGTGTAGAATAACAAATCATGCAGGGAAAAGAGCAAAGAGGAAGTCTGGAAGCGACCCTTCGTTCCTGCTTTTACCATTCCCACATGCTTAGCCTTAAGACTCAAAGCACACAGTGTATTTGTGTGTAGTGCATGTGCATGGATTTTTGTGTGACTGTTTCCCTGTCTATACTCCAGACTAAAGCCCAGCTTTTTTGTTTCTCTCCCTGCAGGACCCATCCTTCTCGCTCCTCCTTCACGATAAGCTTCAGGTGCCAAATAGCTCTCGGCGTGCGTGGAACGAACGCGACAGTCGTTGCGATGTCTGCGCCACGCATCTCACTCAGCTCAAACAGGAAGCTGTCCGCATGGTCCTGTCACTGGACCAGTGGGACCTGTCTCCCACCTCTTCCCCCACTGCCCTGAGTGGACGGTACGGATTTCAAGGCCCTCCTGGCCCAACAGCAGCATGCGCAGCTGGGTGGCCTCCACCTTTTTTACCTCACTCCTCTTCATCATCATCTGCAGCTGCAGTGTCACATGCGCCCTCTATATCACCTTCCCCGAGCCCCAGCCAGACTCCCACACCCAGCCCGAGCCACGGACCCTCCAACAACAGCCACTTGAGTCCCCCAGCAGGGCAAACCGCCAGCACAAACTCACAAACTCAAAGCCCAGGATCCAAACAGGGGTCCAAACCCAGCTCCCTGGGACTTGGAGGTGGAGCTGATAGAAGGAATGTAGCTCCCAGTGCTGGAAAAGCTGGGTCTCAACAGCAACCAGTGACTGTAACCAGCAGCCCTTCCAACAGCGTGAGCAGTGGTAACACTGGAGCACCTTTGCAGGCCCATCAGAACCTGAACAGAACAAACGGAGGAGTGACCTTGTATCCATACCAGGTCAGAAGCATGCACGATCACACTGTCACAATGAAGTCATTGCATGTACTGTATCTCAGCGTGTGTATCTAGTACCACATCTCTGGTTTTATCAGATTGTTTGAATGTCAGCAGCATGAAAGATTTCATAATTTCCCAAAAAAAATGTCAAAGTGCAGCAAGAATTTCAATTAAAAATCATTACAGTGAAAGAAAATCTGATCGTTCCAAATGCAAAACCTCTCAGAAAACAATCAGGTTTTCTGCTTCTTTAGCATTATAGTAACCAAATCACTTTTGAATGCAAATCTAATGGCAAACAGGGGAGAATATTCTTTTATATAGTGTCTACAAAATGGTTTTTAACTTGTGGGTGTTTAAAAAAAATTGCAAAGAGATTCATTTTTTTGATACATCAATAGAGTCAAAAGCTCTGTTATCAAAAGATAGGACAAATGTCTTCTTCAGACAGATAAAAGCAGAACTTTGTTCATAAAACACCAACGATAAATATGACTCGCTGAAAACGAGAGATGAATCAGAAAGAGAGGAGGTGTGAGGAGATAAAGAAGGTGAAGAAGAGAAGAAAACGCCCCCGATGACACGTGGTCTAGGAGCCAGAAGAGCTGAGGCTACAGGGAGATCCAGAGGTGTGTGTGAGTGTGGTATTAACGTGTGTATGAAGGTGCTCTACAGATGTAATAATTCATACAGTGATAATTGGGACTCAGGGGACGCTATTCCACACATAACCTCTATAGAGACACACATGCACATGGTTTCTTCGCTTCACACCTTGTATTTAAATGAGAAGGAAGTCTCTGCAAAATGTAATTTCTCATGTAAAAGAATCCTCCACTTTTTCATGTTTTATCTCCTTGATTGTAAATCTTATTTAGGTAATCTGCACAGTGGGGTTGCAATTGTGCTGCAGTTGCAATTGTAGTTAATATATTCACCATTTATGTTGGTATTATTGTGTAAGACTATAATAATAATAATAATAATAATAATAATAATAATAATAATAATAATAATAATAATAATAATAATAATAATAATAATAATAATGCCTGTGCACATGTACGTGTGTGACTGGCAGCAGAGGGTTCATTGTACAAGTACGGAGAGTCAGAGCGAGATAATAAATCACCCCGGTCGACGCTCACCCCAGAGAAAGAAGAAAAGAGGGGGAGAAGCTGGGGAGAGACATTCAAAAACTAGGAAGGGATGTAGAAAATGGAGAAACAGAGTGAAAACTGAACAAATGTGAGCTCAGAGGAGGGAAAGAAGGATGGATGAGTTACGAGTTTAAAAACAAAGGATCAGAACTGACTGAACAGAGTTTTGCCTGATGGACAGAGTCCACTGAAACAGACATTAAATGATCAGTTACATCAGAAAGGAAGTTACATTTAAATGCACATCCCTCCTTATTATGCATTCTTAATCCTCTGACCTTTAGGCAGCCAAGTACATGCACACGTGTGCAAGTGTAAATACATGCATGCAGGAGTGACCACTGGTTTCATTAGGGTCAGATTTAGTTCACTTATGGACACTGCAGACTGTGCTTCCACTGTCAGACATAACTACACATCCTGCAGGATAAATCACAGTGGCACATATTAAACTTGTGACCTAAAGGTTATGGGTTCAGAGCCTGGCAGCATAAATCTGATTTGCTCAGAGCGGGGTGTTGCGCTCTGCAGTGATACCCATCTCATCACTTTACATAAAAGTTTGTGTCAGAACACCTGAGGCTGTTTATGATGGAACTGCACACAACTCCATAATTGCATCCTAAATCTGGAATTTGAGACATAAATCAAGTAAATATTTGGAAAAGCATTAAAGAAATGAAGAATGGTCAGTCAGTGCTATACAGAGAAAGAGCAGGGCTGAGATTGATAGAGTGAGAGTCTTCTGAGCTAACAATCTTCTGAGCTAAATCTGATATCGTCTCCATCACATTTCCCCTTTGACAGGTACACTCAGGAACAAGTGCCCTGTGCAAACAGATGAATGCCTTTGATGAATTTTATCGATTTGCAGCAACAGATATGGCTGCTGGTGCTGGCGATATCCATATCACTCTTCCCTCACAACAACAACTTAATATCCACATAGAGAGCATTAAAGTCTCACCCAGTGTCATTTAATCTCATTTATGTTGGAATGGAGGGACAGCAACTCAGCCTTTGTGTCCCGTGGGAAAATCTGTAAGAGGCACCAAGAAAAAAAAAAAAAAGAATGCAGGATATTTCAATGACTGAATGGCTATAGGGCTGTATCATTCAGGTAGCATTTCAGGAATGAATTTCAAATAGAATACAGCACAATATTTATCCCTGTGCTGTGTAGACATGTACACATTTAAATTGTTACATATTCCCCCATACAGGTGAGCTTTTCAGCATTTTTCCCCATGTAATAAATTAAGCCTGATTATCGTGGTGTAGATGATTGAAACAGAGGGTGTTTGAGTCCAGCCCTCGCTGCTGAATCTGCTGACCAGCATTCCGTCATTGTTATTCCTGTTTGCAGCTCGGATAATAGCACTCTGTGGGCGCTTTTCTCCAAGGTAGTTTTCTTTTCCACATTTTTAGGGTAAATGTGTAAACAGTATAAATCATTTCCTATATTGTATGTTCATAACTCCCTTGAAAATGTATAGGCAGCATGAAATGAACAGACCTGCACACAAGGTGTGGTATACAAAATATACAGGCATCTCATTTACAATATGTAATTTATCAAGGCAGCGGGCTGCATCCGTGGACCTCAGGAGCCCTTAGCAGTAAATGTATAGACACCGTAGAGCTGATTTACACACACCCACACATATGCACAGGTGCAGAGCGCAGACGTGTGCGTGCACTGACACATTCATAGACTCGTACCTGCTCCCAAATTTATTCTCTGAGAGGCCATTGTTCCTTTATTGGAGTGTGGGGGTGATGATTTAGGTGTGCTGCTGTCTGGCTGCTGGCAGCACATAAAGAAGGATAATCAGTAATCCATAGCTTTTCATGTATGATTTTGCTGCACACACACATATACAGAGATGCAAATGCCTATGTACATACACAATAATGGGTGTATGATAGAAAGCTGTTATTGTATTATTAATTTAGTATCTGGCATAAGATAAGAATACACCTTCAAACACGGTATTATTTGTGAAAGAAATGCTGTTTATGTCGCTGATTCCATTAAAGTTGCAAGAGCTTGTGAAAAAAAAAAATGTGATTGTGAGTGTAATAATTGTATCTAACTTTTGAACTTTTGCCCACTTTAAAGTCCATGCATTAGATCTCTCCCTTTGCACAGGTAGGTCTATATTTTTGACCATGATGGTGTTCTATTTTAACGACATGCAGCCCTGAGCTATATGGTAATTAGGTCATTTGTGTTTCCACCACTGGTGTATATTTAATAATTTGGTCAGTTCACCCCTGGGTGTTTGCCTTTCTTTTTTTAGCAGACACTCACTGTAATATCAAATGCACTAGAGAAACAAGGCACAAATCTTGCAAAATAACAGTAGATAGAAGAAGTAAGTTTCAGTCCCTTAACAGTTCAAAGGTCTTTCTTCCCTGCAGAATAAAAAAGGACAAACAGCACCTAAAGACACAAATGAATAGTTTATAATGGAGGAACTCAAACTGAGAAAGTTAAAAGCTACAACAGAACGAGGAATGAGTTACACTGTGATGTGACTGTCACAACATTCGGAATCATCACACACAATCTTGGGTCAGTCAGGCCAGATTATTTCATCATGCTCTGTTCCATCTTTAACATATTCCATCTCTGTCTCTCAGACCTCTGAGGCACCCAGAGAGAGTTTGACCGAAGTGACCCTGAATCGCTACAACACACACTCGCCCTTACACACAAACTCAGCGTCGCTCACCAACTCTCCCGCTCACCCTCCTGCTGCGGCCTCGACAGCTCCGAGTACCACCGCCTCCGCTGCCGCCTCCTTCTTTGCCAGGTAGGATGTGTGACAGATGTGTCTCCACTAAACTGTGTGATTAATCTGGCAGTTGAATGTTGTGGTTTTGTGTTGTTTTTTTATGTATGCAGAGCAGTTTACCTGATTTTTTTGTACCACTAGCATCTTGTCATTCTCATCTCTTTCACAGTCATTAGAACACTGAAAAAGTGCATTTATTACCAGTAAAGGAGGAGGAAAACAGAACAGTTCCTCAGTGTATTTATTGAGAAAGCACCTATCCAGTCCCCCTAGTTAAAGCTAGAGAGAAACACAGAAACACAAATAAGACAGGCATTATATGAGGAAAATTATTGATAAAGAAGCGTGGGAGGCTCAAAATGAATGAGTAAATTATTCATAGATGACATAGGATTATGAGTGTCTGAAGCACTGCTGGGATGTCACAGCTAATAAGCTGCTTTAAATCTTTCATAAATATTTTAGATGATGAGGAAGTGTTCCTCCGCACTTTCACACCACACCGTTTCCTTCTTTTGTGCACATTCTGCCTCATGTTATGTATTCTCAAGGTCTACAGATAACAACCACTGCAGTCAGTGTATGTTAGTCCGTGCTTGATAAAATTAAATTATGTGCAAGAACACACACGCACATGGACACACACCTTTTTTTTTTTTTTTCCGATTTGATCCTCTGACACCTGAATATGTCTATATGTGTGTGTCTGTACGTATGTGTGTGTAGGACCAATTTAAGCACTCATGCAGTTCTGCTAAATCTCATGACTGCCTTGGTCTTTGCCTTTACACATGGATTGCATACTAAAAATCCTATTACACACACACACTCACACACATTGACTGCACATAACAAAGTCCATCAAAATCTCTAGATGCCACATATCTCCCCACCTGATCCTTTTCTTCCTTCACCCTCCAAAGCATAGCCCATTCTCTCCTTTTTTCACCCTAATTACATTCTCTGTCATTCTTTACTTACTTACAATCCAATTCTTCTTTCCCCCCACCACCACCACCACACTGTGACCTTTTCTTTGCCTCTGCTAATGTGCATAAATGTACTACCTTTCATTAGTGCCAGTTTGTCTGTGAATGTGTCACACACACCCACGCAACCTCAGCCCGTCTTCGTCCTGCTGTAGTGGCTCTCTGGAGGCATTGGGATAGAGGATGGAGATATGCTGCATGCCTACAGTATGTGTGTGTGGAGGTGTGTAACCAAGTGTGTCTATGCTCACTCATGGGGGAAGGGAGTTTGTATCACTGTGGGAATTCTTTACTGCATGGTCTGGGGATTGGATCTTCAGGGATTTCATGTGTGTGTGTGTGTGTGTGTGTGTGTGTGTGTGTTTGTCACAGGATAAATGAAATAAATGAAAGGACCCATGAGAGTGTGAATTGAGAAGCATTGTTATTTTAGATAACGCTCTAAGTGATGCTGTCTGGTTCTCATGGTTTCTTGTCGCCTCTCCTTAGTGGTTAATTTGCTGGCAATCGAAATGATTGATTGCTGCTTTAAATCGATGTGGTTGTTGTTGTTGTTGTTGGCAGAAAAAATATCCAATCAATTACATGATCATGTTAAGATTTTTTTATTTCAAAAATAAACGACGAGTTTATTTGTCTTATAATGAGCAAACTCTGAATTACCTCCGAAAGTCATTTTCATATTCACTGAAGCCAAGAAAAAGCTCTGTGCTTCTCCAGACAGCAACATCCTCACCAAATAATGAAATTTGATGGGGTGGCACCGTAGTCTTCACACCATGACACGATGGCAACCCTTCTACTGTCAGTGTTCCACATGTAGGTGTGGATCAGTGATCACTGACATGGGCACACCAACAGAGTTGCACGTTCCAGGTTTGATTCTGGTTCAGGTTGTTCTATGGTCACGTTGATTATTTTTTGCAGTCCGGCTAGCAGCTGGGATAGATTTCAGACCACTACATCACCCTGATTAGGAATAAGTGGAGATTAGCAAACGAGATTCTTACATCAGTGAAAATGATGGCTTCAAAATCACAACTTCTAAGTTCTCCATGTACTATACCTTTATTTCAAAATGCAACCAAGACTCACCAAACTTTAATGTTTCTTGACAGGCTTCATTAGTAACAGCTGGTTACTGGTTACAACATAATGGACAGAAATGAATGTGGAAAGTACTTCACAGCGAGTTTGGAGTATAATAAGCTCTCCAAGAACATACAAGCGCAGTTTAAAATCCATGCATGGTCAAAATACGATGTAGCACATGAAGCATTTCAGCATGCAGGTGTGTGTTCCATACAAGTGTAATATGTAAGATAGCAGGAAGCAGAATCTGTGAAAGGATTTGCATGTCTGCTGTCCATGTTTCATTGACCTCCCATGACACACACATGCACACACACCATCAGTCTCCGTCTCTGTATGTGTCTGCTTCCACTGACGGCCTGTTAAATAGAGCGTAATTAGCTCCACAGTCCACAGACACCAGTCATAAATCAGCTGTTTCCTTGTGTTTCATGGGTCTTTGTATGTTGGTGTCAGGACTTGTAACTTGTGTAGCAGCAGCATGTCCGTCACTCGGCTGTCTGTGACCTGTGCTGCTCCAAAACAACAGAGATGCACAAACTGATCCGTATGGAGGGGTATCAATACGTAAAGCGTTGGCTGAATAGACGAAAGGACTGACGTACAAATGGGAAACAGTAATGGATGAAAAGGCAAAAATAATGAGAGAGAAAGGGAAAGAAAAAGAGGAGAAGGTAAAGAGATTCTTATCACTTCAGTGGGATTTCAAATAAAGAGGAAAGAAGTGAAGGATGAATAGAGGTGAGGGAGCAAATTAAAGGATGGGGTGACAGACGACGAGCTGATGTCACGAGAAATGAAGCAGGTGGATGCAATACAAGCGTCCTTGAACA
The DNA here is from genome assembly GCA_015343265.1 of Pao palembangensis. Classification (NCBI taxonomy): domain Eukaryota; kingdom Metazoa; phylum Chordata; class Actinopteri; order Tetraodontiformes; family Tetraodontidae; genus Pao; species Pao palembangensis. The sequence goes on from CM027081.1 coordinate 7,941,460, forward strand.
GGGGCTTAGATTGGAATTAAGCCACTTGACCAAATCCCAGTCCACTTATCATTAAACACTACCCGTCCGGAGGTGTGTGTTTTCACAACTGAATGTGTAAGATTAAACAATCAACAGTGAGAGGACATAAGAAGAGGGTAATACCACCTATACGCTCATAAGAATGCGTGCGCAGAAGGCACCGTGAGAATCGTAGTTTTAGCTTCTAAAAGGCCAACAAGGAACGAGCGGAAACCTCCACAGGATTGACCAGTATCTCCATCATCATCTTCTGGTGTCTCCATAGCTGATTATAGATGTGAGCATTTTCATTCACACATACAGTGTTACAGATCTACCTTTTACAGATTCTAGAAACCTGTAGTTGCATTTCATGGAATTTGCTGCAGTGATTTCCAGGTCTGCTAACAGTGATAAACCAATTAGTAGGCTGGGGGCTTCGCTTCCTACAGTCGAAGGTACACTGAGAAACACACACCCACACAAGAGCACACACCGCTCTCCTGGGAGAGCTAGTCAAATGGTGAAATGCTTCCTCGTTCCGTGGGTCACTGAGTCCATACAGCTCTTCTTCCTCTGCCTTATCTTGCAATATTCACCCCCTCTTTTTTCTTCTCCGCTCTCTCTTTCTTCTCTCTCTCTCCAGCTCTTGCTGACTCTCCTTCTCGCTCTCATTTCTGTAAACTGCTGCAGTTAAGTGAAAGCCAATGATGTGAGAATATGGCTCTTTGACAGAAAGCGGTGGAGCATGTCAAGGCTGTAGGTTCTCTCTCTCTCTCTCTCTCTCTCTCTCTCTCTCTCGCTCTCTCTTATCAAGAAAGCATTAATACTGTAACTCGGACTGTCAGGATATCTACAGTACTTGTTTTAATTGTAATTGAACTGATTACATTTATTACACAGACTGTGTATTTCTGGAGTGGAATACACAGTGTGTATGTGGAATTGACAGTGTCAAGGAGATGAGTCAAACTAGAAGGACCTGCAATGCTAAATTATAAAAAAAAGACTAAAAGGAGAGGCAAAGTAATGAGACTGAATATTTGGTTGCTGCTTTTGAGCTCATTCATAGCTCAAAACCCCCCTTTCTCTAGGCCTGTGAGGATCTTCTAATAAATATTGATAAATGATATTTGTGGACAGTGAAAGTCAGATTTGGGTGTCATTCTAGCTCACCTCTGTGTGTTTTGTCTTTCCTCTCTCAGAGCTGCGCAGAAGTTAAATCTGTCATCAAAGAAGAAGAAGCAGAAGGCCGCCGTGGCCGCAGTCCCAGTGATGTCATCGCCATCGTGTGACCCCCCTCTGTTCTCCACCAACTTTTGCTCTGCTCTCATAAAGGCCCCGCCCCCTGCCCCACCCTGCCTCCTCCGCGCAGCCAACAAAATCAAAGACACCCCTGGACTGGGAAAGGTAAAAGAGCAGAATTTCTTTTCTAAGGAATAAAACTTTTCTTTTTTTCTCCAGTTGGTCTATTCACCAGTGAGAACATTCCAGGACCGGTTGGACCTCTTAGTTCATCCACGGTTAATCAGTTTTCCGTAGCTGGAGGCTGCTGGTCGCGTCCTTCAGATTGCACCAATCTATACTTCATCACATTTTTTTTTTAAGTAATCTGCTTTTCTGAACGTTATTGAACCGCGATGGTTATAATGACCTTGGCTGGTTTACGTACAGCACGTGTGTGCACGTTTGTGCATGCGCAAAAGTGAGGGGGGTGGGGAGGGAGCGCTCCCTGCTGTACAGGAATGTGGCCTAATGGTTACCATGGTAACACATCTTTGGCTGACAAAAGTCATCCGTCACTGTTGGTGAAATGTGTGTGTGCGTATGTGTGTGTGTGCATGTGTGTGTGTGTGTGTCTTATAGAAGCAGGGGTCCATGTGTCTTGAGTGTGTGCAATATTGATTGTCCATGTAATGACTTTTTAGTGTCCCCTCCTCCACAGTTTGAGAGACTCAGTGACTCTTGTATGTGTGTGCATGTGTGTGCGTGCGCATGTGTGTGTGTAAGTGAATAAATGCAGTTATCCATACAACTTAATCTTAAATAAGATCGGCGATTCCAAGAGTTAGAACAATAGAGACAAATAAGCAATAAAATATTATAATAGATATTTTAAAACAGATTTAATTTTCTTAATTAAACTTGTACTCCCATTACTGTGGTTCTGATTTTGATGCCTGTCAATGCTGCTGAAACAAGGAGTCCAGTGTTTAAATGTCTCTGCTCACTGGTGGAGATGCAAACTATAGTATTAGTAAGAATAATGCATGCATTGATCCTCCCTCCAGCCTTTTTTTCTCCATATGGAGATAACAGATGTCTGCTCAGTCGCCATAGAGGCCGATAGCCAAGAAGTTGTGATCATGCACCAAATCAAAACACGCGTGTAAATTCAAACATCTGTTAGATACCAACACGACTTCATGTGATTTCACTGATATTAATAAAATAAGTCAACACTTTGCTTCCCTATAACTGCTGGACAGATATTTTAGTATTTGGAATGTGAAGAAAGTCATTCCTGGGAAATCAGTTAAAACATGCGTAGACTTAATCAAAGAGACACTGACCCCCGCCCCCCCCCCCCCCCCACACACACACACACACACACACACACACACACACTCAAATATGGAGAGAAATGTTTGAGAGATGACATTTCCCTTGTAAAAATGTCACCTGCAGTGGGGGTCGGTCCCCTGCTGGAATGGCATTTGCACGCAATCACTCTAACGCAGGCATGCATGCATGCATGCATGCACATGGGCTTACGTGTTCACAAATACAGGCTTACAGTGCACAATGAAAGATGTCAAGAAACGAGCGAAGCCCCTGGTGGAAACGTGTACGATACATTACATCCGCACGCAGGCCTGTCTGCCGGCGTGATGGGGTTAGTGTTCCACTTGATGTTAATATGGCAGAAAACAGATTGAGACATCGCAGCTAAAGCCAGGGGAAATCAACCTGCACAGGTCAGACACATTACACACGTGTGTGTGTGTGTGTGTGTGAGAGAGAGAGAGAGAGAGAGAGAGAGACAGAGAGAAAGACTCCAGCCTTCTTCCATCGAGGGTTGTCACATTAAAGATATCAGTTATTTCAAGGCACATGCTCCTTCCCTACATGTGTTTATTAAGCCCCAGCTCACTTTAATCAAATCAGCCAACTGGGAAACTTTTCATCCAGACCACATCTGCAGGGATATCTGTGTGTCTACTAAGCAAATTAAACTGTTGCTGTTATTATTATCACCACAAGTGCATTGTTACATACTTGTTTCACACATAATCTAGCAAAGCCAAGTTTAGGCTTATACGTAGGTAGCAGACAAACATCAGTTATCTACAAGAAGGATTTAAAAAGGATGAATTACTCACAATCTTTCCAACTCATCAGAAATTTGAACAAACATCAGTGTTACTTCAGAGTAGAGTAGGGTGACCAGATTTTCAAAATTAAAATCTGGGACACATTTTTTTTTCTCTCTCGAGACCAGAATTGGCTCCGGACTCAAACCCAGCTCTCCTGCACGAACGCCATCAACCAAACCAATGAGCCATCCAGCTAGAGACACGGAGCTACACAGTTCTTCATATAGTATATCATCTTATGCCATGCATGAATAGAGCTTCGGGAGTAGTTGAGTGTAAAAAGGAATCATCCCAGGTTTTAAGCCCACAACCTTGATCCCAACACTGCACTACAGTCACGGTGTCTTGCTGCTCCACCACGAGGTTTGGTGCCTGAAACTGATCTCACAGCAGAAAAGTGTTTGGAGCAAAAAAGAACTTATGATTTGATGTAACCTTGTATTACTACGGCTTATAAGGCTATCAAAAATCAACACGTTAATTTCATCTGGTAAAAATAATCTGGTATATATATATATATATATATATACAAAATCTATATATATATATATATATATATATATATATATATATATATATATATATATATATAAAATTTGCCAAATATAAAAAAATAATATATATATATTATTTTTATATTTGGCAAATTATCACCAAATATAAGAGATTTTATTTTACTGAGGTGATACAACTTGTAAACATTTACTTGCTCTCTCTTTGATAAGAATGACACATAATTGTGGTATGTATGTAACACCAATGCTTGAAAATGTGGCCACTAAAATAGACAAAAATGTATAACATTTTAACATTAAACTGTTTTAAACATCAACATGTAGTGCACCAACAAAATAAGTGCATAATGCATACTTTGAAGTTATCTTTCTGACCCTTAGTATATCATGCTGGAGTGGACCTTTTTCAGGAAGCTAGGGTTTGCAGTGATCCTTTCAAGGACTCAGAGCAACTATCATGGAAGTTAACCTGAGTAACGAGCAGTCCTTTTAAGGTGGCCAGTCCCATGCGGTTTCATGGACCAATGAGCATCAAGCTACAGATCTGATCCACATACAGCCCAGAATATCTGAAGTCAGCTGATGTCCATTATTAAACATATGTGAAAGCAGCAATTGTGTAGTTTGACCTTGGGTTTTGTTTTAGCACCCGTTCAGCAGTTCTGTCTCTACTAACCATGTCTGAATGGCAGTTGCTGATCTTTTCCACCTTTTCTATCTTTGCAGACACACACACACACACACACACACACACTCAGATTGTCACTTGACCTTGAAGAAAATTATAGCATGACAGTTAATCAATTTCTTATAGCAGATTCCTTCTCAGGCCGCAAGCTGTGTGCATGTTTGTCGTGAGTGAGTATGTGCATGTGCACATTCCACGGGCATTTGCGTGTCTCCTGTCTGAGGAGGTCTGGGTGGAAAACAGCAGCTATGTTGTTGCACCTTTTATCTGAAATATTGATAACACTTGAAAAATATCCACATTATTGTGCTCACTGATAAAGCATTAATCCCTGTTTCATAATTTAAAATAAAGTCTATTTTGTGAGTATTTCAGTATTTTTATCAGATCAGTGGGGGCTTTGTTGAAAATGATTTTGTTATTGTCACTTTGCAAAGTCATTTTTGTCCTGCTATGGCTTATCTTTGCACATTTACTATAAAAAAGGAAACTTTCTTAGTGACCTGAGGCTGCACTGGAATGAATAATAAATTATTTAAAATGAGAATTGATCTGTAGCTTGAAACTAGTATTCCCATATGGTATTTGAATGCACCTCTCTGCAAATGTGCTTCCTTGACTGAGTTTTTCTGCAATCTTTGGGAACCAATTAGAGGCCTGAGTTGGCCTTTTATTGATTTTTCAGCCAATAGTAATGAAGCACTGCTGTGAGCGGCTATTGAACAATCATTTCTCTGCTGCTGGTTGTTTGTTGCTGTTTAGCAGAATTCCTTTACTTAAATGGACTCAAAGGCTTCATTATTGTGTGTCTGAGTGTGGCTGATAAGGTGGAAGATCAGGAGGTTTGAAATCCATTTCAAAGGTTACATCAGGTCTTTAACATCTCTCATGGCAGGGAGCTTTTATCACGCAAACATCTGTTACTGAGGCGATCAACATACCAAAACACCCTTTAAACGCACAAGAAAACCTACATAAAACAGCCTGTGGCTTTTTAAAATCCAACGTCCTATTTGTGTTTCCCTGTTAGTACCTGGAAAGTTATTAAAAAAAAAACGAAAAAACAACAACAACCAAACTAACAAACCAGACGTCTGGAGTTGGTATTCAGAGTGTCAGGAGTGGCTGCGCTTTCTGTACCATTTCATTTGATTTATATTTAGTCTGCATCACAATTAAAATTAGAGCCAGGATAGAAAAAGGCATTGGTGCAGATGCTGGTGCAAACGCTCCCTTGTTTGACATGAAATCACAGTATAACTTTGTTTATACCTTAAACACTGACATATGTCGATTCACACTCGTAAACATGTTTGAGTGGCGTGTGTGTGTGTGTGTGGCGAGGGGGGCTTTATGTGCTCTGCCTTGTAAATGTGCACTGCTAAAATCTTTCCCCACAGGCTCTTACTCATCCGATGGACTCTTTATTGGGGTCAAGAGAGAGCGCAGCACTAAATCTGTCTGTCTGTGTGTGTGTGTTGCCATAGAACTCTTGACCTGAAGTTAACATCAACACTGTAGGGTTCTCAGGTCACAAAGGTTACATATTTATTGCATTGAGTCATTATGTCTCACCATCATCTTTGGGTTCATTCTAAAAAATACCCACAATTACTTTGATCTGAGGAAGATGTTAGCACAAACACTCACTCACTTATTGAAGCGACTCTCATAAATGGCCTTCAGTCCTTTAATGATGCAAAAAGCTGAAAGCCTGTTAATGTGCTACGTGTGTGCATAAAGCCCAGTAAGAGCTCAGAATGTTATTTGTCCCTGTATTTTATATGGTAGTTTATTACTCACCAGCAGGCTGTTATTCATGATGAACGATGCTCTCCATCCAGGGTGATTTTGCTCGATTGTCTCTAGGTTTTATGTCCTGCCAGGGTTAAAAGGACACAGATTTTATTGTATGTTATTAATAAAATCTAAAAGCACAATATGATTAATATGACAAATGAGGGTTTAAGTTCACATCTTGGATATTGTACAATAATAGTAGCAAACTGGTCAATTAAAGACCTTAAAGAGGATAAAAGTAAATATTCGTTTTCTTCTCTGTACTGCCTCTCTGTGCAGTGGGATTTGGAGCATTTTGGGATCACTGTGCGATTCGTAATCCCATGATGGTGTTTTTACTAGAAGGGCTGCTGTGTTGACTCTAACTCTACAGATGATGATTCATCTGTGCTAGCAGTCACAAACGCACTTAATATTTCTATTCCCCCTTCTCCTTCCCTCTCAAAAATACATAAACACAGCAGATTCTTGATCTCTGAGCCCGTGACAAAATCCTGAGAAGGAGTGCAAGGCAGCACGTCCACAGTAAACAGTTTAGCAGCAATGACAGGGTGTCTACTGCACTCGCAGATGCTCCAGCTTCATCCCTTGTTTGGCTGTAACCTCCCCATTGATGCCACTTTGAGGGTAAAAGGTCAGACTGAACCAGTGGCCCCTCCACAAATGAGCCAGTACACAGTCACAAAGGCAGCTAATGCGGGATTCATACAGTTTATGCTCACACCAAGAATGTGAGGCTCAAGAAGCATCTGCTGTGGGTCAGATCATCCCAATCAGAATGATGTTAGACCATTGAACATTCTCTGCTTCTTGGTGAGTCCAAGTTCTGTGTTTTAATATGTGTCCTTTAGTGTTTATTGTCATGGTTATGGTCTGATGCTGTTCTGGAGTCAGATTCTACTGTTAAACAAATGCAATAATGAAAACTGAATTAATGTAGACAAATGAATTTAAAATCAGATGCAGAAAAGTACTGGTGCCGATAAGACATATTTAAGGCATAAAGTGTTCATTTTACACTGTGTAAGAATATAAATGAGCAATTAATTTAGATTATTTGAGTAACTCTCGGCAAGTTAAAAAGTCTTGCGACATTTTGACAATCGTGATGTAAGAATGATATAACAGCAACCAAGAACAGATGTGCTGAATCCCGTAAGGAAGAGAGAATCCAGCCAGACAAGTCAGACATAAAAAAGAAATAACAATAAAATAAAGTGCTTGCAAGTAGGATAAACTTTAAATCACCTTCGGCTAGCAGACAACCATTCACTGATTGTGAAACCTTCCTGAACCGGCTCAGATTCTGAGACAGCACTTTGCTGCCTCTGATATCAAAGGAAACAACGGCAGCTGTCAGGCGGTAAATTGAGGCTGCTAACAGGTTGTGACAGGAGTGGGTGGAAGGGATGAGTGAGAGGATGCTTAAACAGGTTCCCTGCACCTCAGGCTTTTGATACATGAGAACACACTAAAGGTAGACAGCTCCGGTGATGAGAGAAAAAGACTGTAGGATACAGGGAGAGTAAGAGAAACAGCCATGGGGAGGAAAGGAGAGGAAAGACACACCACCGAGTGAGTTACAGAAAGCTTGTTCAAGTTCATGCGAGCCTTTAAAGAGACACTTTGTGAGTGCAGATGCCTCCTAGCAACACACCCTGAGGAGTAGGAAACTGTCATTTGGTCTGGAAGGCTTTCCTAAAAAAATCGCCATTGTCTTAATAACACCCGAAACGACTGAAGTGACAACGTCAACCTCTCTTCCTGTCTATTCTGCTTCTATTTACCTCTTTTTCTTCCTTTTGCAGGTGAAAGTCATGGTGCGCGTGTGTCCAGCATCTCAGTCGGATGCATCCGAGTCCAGTTCTTTTCTTAAGGTGGATCCCAGGAAGAAACAGGTCACCATAATGGAGCCTACAGCCAATCAGGCAGCAAGTTCTTCCTCCCAGAAGAAGAGCACAGCCAATCAGGTCCCTCCAAAGATGTTCTCCTTTGATGCTGCGTTCCCTCCTGATGCTTCACAGGTAAATAAAAAAAAATATATAATACAGTATATAATAACTCTTTGTTATTACAGCAAGGAAGCGCAGTGGGACTAAGTATGTCTAAAAACAGAAATATATATTTTGACCCTGCTCCTACACCTCTCCCCATCCTCTGTTGCTAGGCGGAGGTGTGCGCAGGAACAGTTGCAGAGGTGATTCAGTCAGTGGTGAATGGAGCAGATGGTTGCGTCTTCTGCTTTGGACACTCCAAGCTGGGTAACACACGCATGCGCGCACACACACACACACACACACACACACACAGACGAGAAGGCTACAAAATCAGTGTGAGTGTGTCTTGTGAGTCACACTGTGTGTTTGTGTGTCAGTCTCTTTCTTGGCTGTCTCTTCGCTGGCCCTCTTCTATCAGAGGGAGAAAGAAGAGGATTAGTCTCTGCCGATGCTGAAAGCGTTCTCCGTCTGCTCCTTCTCTGTTTCCGTCTCGATCTCTTTAATCCCGCCAAAGCTGCTTCTTCGAAAAACTGCCTTGAAAAAGGACGAGACCTCTTAATGCCCACTGCAACAAAAACACACATGTACATATTTAAACCAACATGTTCCCTGATCCAGGTTCAGCACCCATTGTGTATTATTCTGTTTGGCTGTTTGTCCTCTTGTGTTTAGTAACTGGACACTTTTGTCCTCTTTAAACTGCTGGCAGGAAACTGACCTAAAGAATTTAAATGATGCCCTACAGCAGGGAAGGCTTGTGCGGTGAGAGCTGAGCCATTTAATGGAACAAACAATAATGGTGTTTTATCCAAAACACATAGACCTGTTTACTCCTTATCCTGCAGGTAATTTGTCCCTCTCTGTGCAACAAATGAAGGTACTTTGGTCCTGATTTTCTGTTTAGATCAGTAAAAAATAGATGTAATTCTGTAAAATCTGCTGACGTTACAGCAGGTTTTGTTAAATGCCCATAACTCTTGATACTACCCACTCTATTTATTATCTTTAAAGTGCAGAACCTACATCTTTTGGACAGTAGATGCACACTGACAACCACAAACTATAATTTAGAATTTTGTCAGATATAGCTCACCCACGGCCATGGAGCTTATTTCAGAGATTTTGATAATGACATCACCTTTTTGCTAATTAAAACAAGGAAAGTAACACAGGGAGCATTTATCTTTAGCCCCTAGCCCTCAGACAGAGGTGCCTAGACACACACATCTACTCACGCAGGCAGACTAACAGGGTTCTCAGTGAATTGAAGAAATAAAAAGAAGCCGGATGGTTGAATAATAACAAATTTCAGGAGTGGAATTGAATGGAACGTTGATAGATGTATTATTTGCGGTTGCATTGATGAGAGAGTTCTTGTTCTCTCACACTGCTTTCATCGTCTCCAACTGCATCTGAAGCTATGCAAGATGAAACCAATTACAAACAATATACATCAACAGCAGAACAATGACACGGACACACACGACTTCCTTACATCACTGATACCGTGTGAGTCAGTGGGGCAGTCAGTAAGCTGACCGTGTGTTGACAGCGTACGGTTGTCAGAACTAAAGAACTAAGCCAGTATTAAACAAACTCACACACACACACACACACACACACACACACCGGTGTGTATCCAGTGTTTGGAGTTTTAGCATGAGAACAACCAAACCACGAAGGAAAATCCTTTTTTTGTCTACCTCAAACTTACAAGGAAACACTCAGGAAAGACATTGTGAAATTTCAGTGTCAGTGACAACTTTCCCTCCTGAATCAGGCTCTTAATGTGTCAAATGTGCATCGCTGGGATTGTTAAGCCTGGCTTCATTCAAGCGCGTGTTTGATCTCGTACTCCTGACAGCCTGAGCAGGTGTGAGCCGGGTGGAGACAGAGATAGACAACAGGATATGGAAGACACACAATATCTTGTGACACATCTGGAATCTCAAATACACACATCACAAATCACTTCTTTTACAGAGTGTTTTGTGTTGATTTGCTTTTATGTAATGTAAATCTGCTAATAATATGATTTTTTGTTCACCTTTGTTATTCTGTCTCTTCCAGGTAAATCCTACACCATGATAGGCCGTGACGACTCCCTTCAGGGTCTGGGTATTATCCCCTGTGCTATCTCCTGGTTGTTTAAGCTCATCAATGAGAGGAAGGAGAAAACTGGAGCACGATTCTCTGTTCGAGTCTCTGCAGTTGAGGTGTGATTCCGATCTGAAGCACTCCCTGCAAAGACAAAAAGCTGCCAAAATTGAAACAGACATTTCGTTTACATAGTGCCTGTAGCTGTATTGTTAGCAGTGTAGCATCTTTCATCAGGGGCTGATAAGCGTATACGTTCACCTGTTGACAGGCCACCTTGAAAATGATTTGCCTAATTAGTCACTTTAAGGCTGTCTGGTTCTCTGGCAAGATAATAATTGTGTATGTGTGTGTGTGTGTGTGTGTTTAGGTTTGGGGCAAAGACGAGAACCTGAAGGACTTGCTGTCTGAAGTCGCCACAGGAAGCTTACAGGATGGACAGTCACCTGGAGTTTATTTGTTTGAAGACCCTATATGTGGGATGCAGGTAACACGCACACACACACACACACACACACACACACACACACTCACAAAAAGAATTGAATTCCAGGGGGAGACCTTCCAATTCTGCCATTTAAATGCAAATCAAACCCGATGTTGGCCAGTGAGCACAGGTCCAGTGACAGAATGTTGTGCCCTCACATCACCTTCATGGATTCTGCTTCTGACAGTTCAGTCAAAGACGTGCACACTGCTGGCTCTGGCAGCACTCCTTCTGTTCCTTGTTGCTGGGTCGATGCCCTTTATCTGCCCTGTCCACCTTTTGTGTAATGGCCGGTTTTACAACAAGCCCATTTGCCACCTGACAGATGAACGTCCAATCATGGAGCAGCTGGACTACATCCTCTTCATGCTGGCGTAACAAGGGCAGAGGCAGAAGAAGAAACTAGAGGAATCAGTCAGGAAGGATAAAGAGAGGAGAGAATAAGTGTGCAGGTCACCAAAGGTGAAACCATCCACTCTTCCTGGCTGCCCTTGCTTTTGCCCCTCTATTGAACCTGTCGTATACCAACTTCAATCACTGCTGTTTCACAATGTTTTCCAGACGTAATGTTGCACTGAGGTAAGGAAGTGGTCCCATTGTTGCCAGCGTAAATAAACACCGACCCACTTATAATCCAGTATGTACCATGATGACCGTAGATGCTGTATGTCTGAGAACACTGTAACAGCTCCGCGACGGCGAGAAATTATGATTTTAGCTTCTGGCATTCCTTTTCTCATCTCTGCTATTGTGAGTTTCGAAATTTTACATTGATGTTGTTGCTACTAATCAGCCAACACTAATCTCCATAGTAATCATGTTCTACATCGTACTTTGTGTGGTGGCAGTTACACAACAGCCTGAATGCCCGTTGTATGTAGCCGAAAACAACCACGTGACAGCGGATGAGTCTGTGTGGATGTGTGTGTGGAGTTATGTTTATAGGATTAAAGGGACTGATACAAGAACGTCTGTGTAATCCTTAAATAATCTGACATAATCTCATCATTAATGATATCCTGCAATGTCACACACACTTTCACAACCATCTCTGCTTCACTATGACATACCTTCAGGGGGGTTACATTACGCCAGTAATTCATGCAGAAGCAGCTTCCTCATCCGTTTTTATTACTGATATACTTACACATTTTTATTTTGAATTCCCACACATTTACAGCTCCAGAACCAGTCTGAACTGCGAGCTCCGACCCCAGAAAAAGCAGCCTGGTTCCTTGATGCAGCCATAGCTGCTCGCCATAGCAGTCAGCACCCCAATACCAGCGAAGAAGAACACAGGAACTCACACATGCTGTTCACATTGCACATATATCAGTATCGCATGGAAAAGACTGGAAAAGGAGGAAGTAAGTGCTGTTTTTTATTGCAAGTCTTTGTCACTGCTATTATTAACTCAGCTATGTTTGCATGACTGGAAAAAAACGACTGAAAAATAAAAGTAAATATACAGTAGGTCAACTGTCACTATAATGTCAGACATATAACTTTGACACCCCTTAAAATATGCTAGTGTCAGGAGGTCGCAGTCGCCTCCACCTGCTGGATCTGGGCAGCTGTGATGTCAAATTATTGGGAGGAGGAGGAGGAGGTGGAGGAGGAGGCGGGAAAAGCAAAGAGAACTCTTCGCTCGGCTCAGCCCCGCTGTGCCTTTCCCTGTCTGCCCTCGGCAACGTGATTCTGGCCCTGGTCAACGGGAGCAAGCACATCCCATACAAGTAAGGACAGAAGGGAGATGGCTCAGAAGAGCAAGAATGAGGGGAGGAGAGAGAGAGAGAGAGAAAGAGAGACAGAGAGAGAGAGAGAAGCAGAAAAGAGATCTGTTAGGTTGCTTAAGATTTGGGAGACTTAATGTCATAAACAACAACAGCTGCTGTTCCATATTCATCACATTCTTCTTCCTGGTAACTGACTGGCAAGGAGAGTAAAGGAGAGGGTGTGTTTGTTTGTGTGTGTGTGTGTGTTTGTTTGTGTGTGTGTGTGTGTGTGTGTGTGTGTGTGGGAAGGGGGGTATATACAGTATGCAGTACACGACATGTAAAGCTTCCAGGCTGTTTCTGCCAATGTCCTTATATTATTTTTTCCATCATTTGATTTCTCTCTCTTTTCACTTCTCTCACTTGCTCACTTTAATGAAGGTAGTTGCTCTCTTCTTCTTCTTCTTCTTCTTCTTCGTCTTCTCGGGTTAATTTAATCCCTTTTCTTGGTTTTGCATTTACATTGCTAAACAAACTGCTACCTAAGAGCGTGGCTTTGCGGTGCCGTGGGACTGTAAAGGGATTTGGACTGGTTTAACAATAATACACACCCAAGCACCGCGAGCACGGTCAGAGACTTGCAAATGAAGGAGCAAAGGCTGAGAAGCACCACTGAGCCAGGGTGTCAGCACAGTCGAGCAGAAGTCATTTCAGCTGGGTAACAAAGATCGATTGGCTTAAACTAAACAAATGTGTTTTCTGACCCAGAGCATCACTAATGTGAGAGAGAACGCAAACTCTTCTGCTACTGTTTGATCATCTGAACACATTTTAATGGTGATCCAACAAACAGTGAGTAGCTGAGAAACCGGCTGATCCCCCTGTCACCTGACAGTGCAGGCTGGCAAAATGAATCATGTAGAAATGTGGCCCAGTATTCATTAAATTAATCACCAATCATTCATGCATTAATGGATTGTGCTATGTCATTTGTGCTATAGTTTTGTATCATCTCAGCCCTACTCAGGTACTGTTGCTAGGTTACTAAGAAATAAAAATATTAGATGATGTGTCTATGGTTTCTCAGTTGAGAAGAAAATGTATCTGGTCACGGGTCCACTGGTCACGGGTCCACTGGTTCACCGCCCAGCTCTTTACACACACTCAGGTCTGGGGGGAGGGGGAGGGGGGGGTCGTCTCATCTTTGTATCCAAAATGAAACTGTGTCCCATCTGGTTTGCTGCATCCCTCTTTTGACTTTTTTAAAGTGGCAGTCTGTCTCTGAAACCGCAGTCTCTCAAACACTTCAGGGACACTCTCAGTCTTCTTATATAGCCTGGCTGACAGCTGTGATTCCCAATATAAGCAATAACAATTGGGCTGGACTCCTGAACAACCCGGTCGGTCTTTACCATCAGTCAAATAAGACAAGAACGTGCTTCAGCAGTTTGTTTTATCTGGGGGTGCTTATTAATGTTGTTGAAGTAATTATGTTGATCTGCAATGTAGGTACTGGCACTCCTTATAGAATACTTTTAATCTTAGTCAGCAGCATGTTACTGGATGTGCAGTAGTCCTAACAGATCTATGGAACCGCTCTGGAAGCACTTAAATTAACGGGCAAATGAATATGTATCACATGAGCGATGGATTCACCTACATTAATCTCAGAGAAAGATGTAGAGAGATGGAGGGAGGAAGAGACGAGAGGGTTTGTTAAGGCCTGAGGCAGCAAACTGAGACAGAAGAAGTGAGAGAGAAAAGGAGGAGCGCATCACAGAGGTGGGGTCAAGATAGGAATACATAGATGTGTGCGAGCATGTGCATGAGTGTGTGCGTGTATGTGTGTTTAAATAGACGTGTGTGTAAAACATCCCTGCAGGCTGTGTTTAAAAGAGGGACAGCAGCTGAAGTATCAGACCACAGAGAAGCTTTAGCGTCAGCCTACAGGCCCTAAGACAATCACACACACACACACACACACACACATGCATGCACTCTCGCGCACATGAACACAAGCACGCACGCAAACACACGTGTGAATGATTGCAGTTGCCCACCGAAAAGAGTCCTTTCTAAAACAGCCTAATTTTAATCTCCCATCTGCTACTGTAATCTCTCTGGAACATAAATCATCTCCCAATATTAGACTGCATAATTCACTGTGTGCTTTTTTAAAGATTTTGTTGATTTTTGTGTAGAATAGAAATGTTTCATGTGTTTTAGCAGCATTAATAATGAAATGTTATCTATGATTAGCATTAGTGTGTTTTGAACTAGATATTTTAGTGGAGTTGGTGATTTTAGACTGATGATGTCAAACTTTCTTAGTCCAGACAAAAAAAATAAGCATTAATTATATTTAGTCACATTCTGAAAGGGTGTGGGGATCTGTGTTAATGTGTGTTAATGTAAAGAAAAATGAACAGTTCCTCCACGTTTTAGTGACCGTGAGCGTTCTGTTCAGTGTGTCTTTTTCCAGCATGTCTTGATGTATGTGTGTCTGTTACCAGGGACAGCAAGCTGACCATGTTGCTAAGGGAGTCGCTAGGCAACATGAACTGTAGGACCACCATGATTGCTCACATCTCTGCCTCACCCAGAGATTTCTCGGAAACCCTTTTCACCATCCAGATCGCTTCTCGTGTTCTGCGCATGAAAAAGAAGAAAACTAAAGTCACCGTGGTGAGTTTGGTTCAGAGCTTGCTAAGGTTCAGTAAGACAGCTTGACAGTCGCTCTTCATCGCTTTGATGTAAAACTTAAGGACATTTGATTCATCAGGTATACCTGGAGTGATTTTGACATCCTCCTGAGTCCTGAAAATAAGCCGCAATTAAATTTGATTCTAAATCTGTCACTTTACATACTTGGCTTTGTGTTGCTTCAGCAGAGACGTTTTAGCCCCATCTTCTCTATCTTTCACACCTCGATTTGGTAAACTCTGAAAAAAAAAAAAAAAAGAAGTTCAGCAGATCTAAAAAAAGAATATTTTCTCTCTTCCCACCCGACTCATCTGCACGTACTCAGCAATACACTTCCAGCTCCTCTGGAGGAGAGAGCTCCTGTGAGGAGGGTCGCATGCGCCGTCCTACCCACCTGCGGCCTTTCCATCACCGCGGTGACACAGATTCGGATCTTCCTCTTCTTCGACTGTCCAGCGACCCCGACGACTACTCCAGCAGCGAGCAGTCATGTGACACGGTGATCTACGTAGGCCCGAATGGGGCCGCGGTGTCAGACAGAGAGCTGACAGACAACGAAGGACCGCCAGAGTTTGTGCCAATTATTCCTGCATTGCTTCGAGGTAAAGCTCCGGAGCAGCAGCAGCAGCCACAGAGTCAGCCAGCTGGAGCACAAATCAAGGTAATTGAAGGAGGTTTGTGCTTGAATTCACTCTAGACAAGATTTCAGGATCTTTTTAATGACTTGTAGATGTTGGTTCACGATTTGTGTTTACGGTCAGCATTAATCCCACAAACCAAGCTTCATCTGACTTATGCTACATGTCCATTTACAGGGGAATTCTCAGGCTGATGGTCAGGCAGGAGGCACCTCTCAGCCTCTCTCTCAGCCTCTCTCTCAGCCTCCACAGTCACTTCTTGGTCAGCCTTTGGCCACAGTTCCTGAGGAAGGGGCTGAGTGCCTGAAATGTAACACCTTTGCTGAGCTGCAGGAGCGGCTGGACTGCATTGATGGCAGTGAGGAGGTGAGTAACTATTTAACTGTATACTGGAAACTTTGTACAACAAGTTGAATTCTCTGTGTTATCCAATGGAAAGCAGACTTACTGCAGTGATTTTGTAGCAATATTCCAATTCATTTTACTACTTACCGTACACATTCAATAAGTTTGGAAAAGTAATATGTAAAGATTTACTATATTGTGAGCAATTCAAATAACTCGTATTTTACATGTAAAAAAACATTCCTTTTTAACCTTGATTCTGCTGCTGCAGGTTGCAAAGTTCCCATTTGAAGAGATTCCAGCAAGAAAACAAGGTGCCAAACAAGACCCATGTTCCTCCTCTGCCACCCCAGGATTAGTTTCCTCCTCTGGCTCTGCTGGTATGTTGGAGAACCAGTCACTAATGACTTGTATAGGAGAGAAGCTGTACCCAAGTGGTTTATCATTTCTACCACTGTGAATTCACATTTAAGCCAGCTCTAATTTTAAAGTTCTGTCCAATCCCTTCAGGCTCTGAATGTGCAGAAAGCGCAGTGCCATCCTCTTTCTCCTCAGCAGCAGCAACTACCAGAAGGAGAACCAACGACCAGCAGCTGCAGGAAATCAAAGATGTGGTGGAGGAGGCAGAACTGGCACAGACGATGATCCACAGTCTGGCTCAGAGTTCGGGTCTGCCCATCGTCACGAACACCAGGAGCGTGACAGGAAGTAGTAGCATCACATCCAACCCCCTGCACAAGGCCAGGAGTTCCCATTTGAATGACAGGTGAGTGACGATGCTTCTTTTTCATGTTGAGAATTCCAGTTTGCAACGCTTGCAATGAGTCATTAAAAAGCCTTTAACTGACGTCTCACTTATTTTCTCACGGAACATCCGGGAAAGTCTGAACGTGGGCTGTAATGTGGACACAAAAACACGCCCACTCGGATCTCCACGTCTCGGCATAGCTAGTCTGAGCAAAGCTTCGGATTATAGGTACGTAGCAAACATCCAGAGAGTAGTTTAAATGTGTGTCCAGCAGCAGCAGCAGCAGCAGTGGTAAAAGTCAGTTCCATAAATTTGGTCCCTCGCTCTTCCTCAGGCCTCCGTGCTCTCCCTCCCAGCGGTGTAAGGTGTACACTCAGAAAGGCATGATGCCAGCAACGCCGCCTCTGTCGTCACACACTCTGGCTCAAGACAGTCAAGCCGCCGACGCTCTGACCTCAGACAGTACGCATCTTTCTAACCTGTTTGGGCTTCAGAATTTTGCTCAAAGTGAAGAAAATGCATGAAACATCAAGCATCCTATTATTTTCTCATAAATGTGCTGTCAGTGCTACTTCGAATGTCTTCATAATGTCCTGCATGAATTCTCTGTTCTGTTCTGTTTTATAAATCTTTTAATCCTTCCTGCAGGAGTTGTTATAGCTGATTTTTGTGCCAGTGGCTCCAAAATGACATCAGGGTTTATGTTACTTTCCTCAGCCAAAAATATAGTCTGCGCAGAGTCTAGATTGGCAACACTGTATTTTGCACAATCACATGAACTAAGATAATAAATGTGCGTCTCTGACGGTGCAGACAGCTTGGCTGCAGACAGCGGCCGCTCCTCCACAGAGTCTCTGCTGTCCAGGTCATCACCGGTGGGCATGAGCCCTCAAGTCCCAGAGCCAGCTCCATCGCTGTCTGCCAGCTTGGGCTCAGCCGAGACACTCTGTGATGATGACGTCCCGCCAATACCCTTGGACACATATAGAGATGGTGAGTTGCAGTCAGCCACTGCTATTTTGTTCACGGAAAGCAAGTCAGTTGCAAAATGTGAGTCATTTCCTGTCTCCTTCTTTCTTTCTTGCTCACGAAGCCTCAGGCCCTGCAGTATCTGTAGGAATAGTCGGACCTCTGTCACTAGGGAAGGATGAACTAGCACACACTGTAGGTCCTGGAGGTGAAAAGAGCCTTGATGTCACAGCTCTGATAGAGATCCAGGGCCCAATATGTCATCCAAAGAGCAACATTAGCTTCAGTGGCGACCAGCGCTGTGTCACTGTCCACCCCTCAGGTTCTCAAGCGGTCAGTATTAGCAGCTTTGCTGAAGGAACTACAGAGGCTCGTCATCTGCCTACAACAACTACAGGGGTGACAGAGGTTGTTGCCATGGCAGAGGTTAGTGTGACTAAAATGTGACTGGCAATCACAATAATTTTATATCTTCATCAGAGTTACTCGAAGCTCAAGTTCACACAGTTGCTTTAACCATATGAGTGAAACAAACAATATGTTCAAATAAAATCAACCTATTTAAAAAAAAAAACATTTCCCTTTCAAGATGCCATATCAGTTGAATCTGTTGTAGGTGGCCATGGCCAAGCTGCGGATGGATGGTGAGACCTTGGCTACAGTGATGTCGAACTGTGGGTCCCCTGCGTCCTCCTGGATGAGCGACCTCAGCATGGGCAGTGAAGCTGACCAGTCTCTACACAGCTTCAGTCAGTCCCGGAGCCAGCAAGGAGAAGCCCTTGCAGATCCTGGAATGGACATCAATCTTTGCTCTGGGGGGAGCTTGGAAGGAGACGCACCACTGTCAGAGAGCGGGGGTGATAAGGGAGCTCCAACTAAAGACAGGCTAAGCAAACTGCCTCCGTCCATGGCTAAAACTAATATACAAATCCTCGGAGCATCCGGTAGCTTCTCTCCTTTCAAGAGTACCATCAGTGTCCACCCATGTGTGGTGGTCAAGCCCATGGTTATACAGGACCCAACAATACTCTCATCACCCACCAAGACCAGCTTAATGAATGAACTGGGCAAAATGAATTCACCTCTTTTAGCCTCTATTTCCAGTGAGATGAACTTTGAGGACCCCTGGTTGAAGCGTGGCTCAGAGGGGGGGAGATCGAAGGAGCTGGTGTGTGAATTAAAGCTTGAACAGAAGGAGGCGGAGCATGCAAAAAGACAAACTGGAACTGGAGACAACCAAAGCGTCTTGAGAGATGGTGAGCAAACAAATGACAAGATAGAAGTTGTGAAATGCAATCCGTTTCCGTTGTAAAAAAGCAAACAAACAAAAAACACTACACAGAATCAATCAAAAATTATGATACTCTTGTCTGTGTTTTATTAAAGTTCTTTTTTTCATCTCCAGGTGGAGATCATGGCAGCTCGGGTTCAGGCGGAGACGTCGCCTCATCTCCAGATTCATTTAAAAGAGTAGTGGATGGCTGTGAGATGGTCGCTGTGGTTGCTCCGGGAGAGAGTCTGGCAAGTATCTACAACCCAGATATCCATCGCACTGCTAGTCTCCCCCGTGGCTGGCACCGTCTCAACCGCCACGACGGCTTAGACAACGGGACTGAGTATCGGAATCTCGGCGTCACACTTTCAACTCCCTGCAGTCCCCGAGCCACCCTGGACCGACGTGGATCCACCGGGAGACAAGGCTTTTTCTCACACAAGAAGGGAGGAATTCCACCACTGCCACCTGTACGAAAATCTAGCCTTGACCAGCGGAACAGAGCTGCCAGTCCTCTCCACCAGTCTGCCCATGGAGTCTTGTTACTGGGCAGCTCAGCGGATGATGCTGGGTTATCTGGGTACGGTTCTCCTGCACTCGGCAGACAGCGAGGCTCCAGCATAGACAGCAGTAGGCTCTTCAGTGCCAAACTGGAACAGCTTGCAAACAGAACCAATTCTCTAGGGCGGGTCAGCAGTTCCCAGAATGGCTCCCACCATTATGACTGTTTCTCCCTGGAGAGGGATGGCAGCCTGCGAGTGGGAGGAGTGAGGGGGGAGAGCACCATGCCCCGCACCGGGCGCAGCCTCACCCGGAATGGGTCAGTGTCCTCTCCTTGTGGAAACACCAGCAACCCCAGTCTCAGTGGGTCCAACAGTGCTCCACAGTCTCCAGCCAAAACCAGCAGCCAGTCAAAGATGTCAGCAGTCAGTAAGCTGCTAATGACCAGCAGTCCTAAGGCCAGGAGTCTGTCTACATCCAGCACCAAGACACTGAGCTTCTCTACCAAATCCCTGAGCCAAGCCACCAGCCGCAGCTCCAGCCTTCCTCCGAACGGAAAGGTAGGAAAGAACATTTCAGCCTTCTCCATTAAGACTCTCCTGCCAGCCTCTGTCCAGACAACAGTCCTTGAACTACAATTAATATACTGTTATACTTATTTTTCCTTTAGGCACTATAAAAACAAAACTTCAGCTATGACACCTTCTGTTTTTTTTCCCCCAAATTTTAAACCATTTTTGTTTTGACTCTGGACAGAACTCTGTCCAGAGTCCTCTGCAGCAGCAGCAGCAGCAGCAGCAGCAGCAGCAGCAGCAGGCACCTTCGCCTGGGTCTTGGTCCACGCAGTCCTTGAGCCGAAGTCGTGGGGGGAGCCTGGCCGCCAAGCTGCCTCTCCGGGCCGTTAACGGTCGAATCTCAGAGCTGCTCCAGGGCAGCGCAGGCTCACGGTCCAGGAGTCACAGTCAAGGAGGAAGCTCAGATCCAGCAGAGGAAAGAGGAGCTGGAATAGCAAGGTAAGTCTTTGTAAAAACGACTGAACTGTTTCGGAACTGTGTCAACCAAAACATAAAAACACCACATACAGCCAACAGCGGTATACTGAATCAAAGATTAAATGTTTGATTAAAGATAATATAGATGGAGCACAAATACATAGGGACGGATGGGATTGCACACAAAAAAGTGTCATTTGTGTGTTCATCATATATCAGCTGTAATAACTTAAAAAGGTAGAATTTCCTCATTTCCATCGTGGTTTAGTGTCCCATCAGAACCCCTCTGGTCACCTTTGTGAACAATTTAGAGTCTGTTTTTTCAAAACTACTTCCTTAAACAATTTAGCCAAGTTTAAATACTGTTAAACACTTCCATTTTATCTTGCCAGTGGAGGAGTGTCTGTGTCTGCCTCAGTGGGTGGCGGTGGAGTTGGTGCTGGAGAGGAGAGGACGACAACGGTCCAAACGTTGCCCTCTCCCTACAGCAAGATCACAGCCCCCCGAAAGCCACAGCGCTGCAGCAGCGGCCATGCGAGTGACAACAGGTACAAGCTGCAGCTCCCTGAGTAAAATGCTGACATTTAATGCAGAAATCTGCTGTGCTGTTCAAAGAGTTTTGCGCTTCAATTTGACCTTTGACCAGAGTCGCGTTTTTCCTTCAACAGCAGCGTACTGAGCGGAGAGCTCCCCCCGGCCATGGGCAAGACGGCCTTGTTCTACCACAGCGGCGGCAGCAGCGGCTATGAGAGCATGCTGAGAGACAGCAGCGAGAACACGGGCAGCACGTCCTCCGCTCAGGACTCCCTCAGCGAGCACAGCTCGGTCACCACCTCCTCCAGACGGAGCTCCAAGAGCAGCAAAAAGAACAGGAACAACACAGGTCACCGTCACATATTTAACCCTGATTTGACTTTATTTTTAATTTTTCCCCACGAGGCAGCAGAACTGTGTTATATCTGTCTAAGCTAAAGCTGTGTCATCCATCCAGCAAGCAGCGAAGAGTCTCAAACATCGTCTATTTTCAAGAACTTATTAAGTATAACTCTCACTTACTTGGAATACCAGCATGAGCCCACGATCTGTTTATATATATATATATATATATATATATATATATATATATAAAACCACATCTTGCAAAAATAGGAGGCAGGATGAGAGAAACTTGTATTTAAAAGGAGGAAGCATCGTATTACAGAGATAAGTGAAGGATCTGTGGTTACAAAGGGAGCCCGGACACAGAGGTGACCCCGAGCAGCCATCTGTGAAATGGTAAAGGGAATCTGCTGCTGCAATGAATATCACTCCAACTCCACACCGAGCGGCTGCTAATGACACTGAGCTGGATAAATAGGAGGATGTGGCCTTAGTCTTCTTACAAAGCATAATGTTTATTCCTAACTATCACTGACCTGAACAGAACGTAACTCTCACACACAAAACGTGTTCCATTCACTCGAGACACATAAGAGCAGGTGTGCCACAGGCAGACTTTAGCTTCAGCAGAGTCTCATTTTGTGCTTGATTTCCATTCAATTGGATTCATAAGCTCTATTTTTTTCTCTCCCATGTCACCACCTCTGCTCATCTTCTCTCATCTATTCCCCTCACACACCAGCCACCTCTGCTGCCTGCAGAGCCTCACTCTCTCCGGTCCCCCGTATTCCACTTACTGCTTCCTAATGAAACACAAACGTCTCTGATTGACCTTTCTGGGCCTCACTGAGCCCAAAAGACAGCTGCAGTTATTAAACTCACCTCTTTCTTTTTTTCCTCTCTCTCACACACACTTTCCCTCTCTGTAGTGATGTGCGTAGCATGTGTGTGTACATTATGAGTGGGTGTGTTCAGATTCTACTGTCTGTCTTCAGTGATCTTCAGTGAATCTTTTCTTCCAATCCTGTCACAGTATAACTTTAATTAGTATAATTAATTAGTATAATTCTGCAAAAGAAAACCTGTATTTCAGCGGTATTTGGTAGCATGTATCTGTATGTACAGTACACTATGGTATACAGTGCATCCGGAAAGTATTCATAGTGCTTCACTTTTTCCACATTTTTTTATGTTACAGCCTTATTCCAAAATGGATTAAATTCTTTAATTTCCTCAAAATTCTACACACAATACCCCATAATGACAATGTGAAAAAAGATTTTTTGAAATTGTTGCAAATTTATTAAAAATGTAAAACCTCAAAAATCACATGTACATAAGTATTCATAGCCTTTGCCGTGAAGCTCTAAATTGAGCTCAGGTACATTCTGTTTCCACTGATCATTCTTAAAATGTTTCAGCAGCTTAATTGGAGTTCACCTGTGGTAAATTCAGTTGATTGGACATGATTTGAAAAGGCATATACCTGTCTATATAAGGTCCCAGGGTTGACAGTGCATGTCAAAGCACAAACCAAGCATGAAGACAAAGGAATTGTCTGTAGACCTCCGAGATAGGATTGTCTCGAGGCACAAGGCTGGGGAAGGTTACAGAAAAATTTCTGCTGCTCTGAAAGTTCCAATGAGGACAGTGGCCTCCATCATCTGTAAGTGGAAGATGTTTGGAACCACCAGGACTCTTCCTAGAACTGGCCGGCCATCTACGCTAAGTGATCGGGGGAGAAGGGCCTTAGTCAGGGAGGTGATCGATAACCCGATGGTCACTCTGTCTGAGCTCCAGCGTTCTTCTTTGAAGAGAGGAGAACCTTACAGAAGGACAACCATCTGTGCAGCAATCCACCAATCAGGCCTGTATGGTAGAGTGGCCAGACGGAAGCCACTCCTTAGTAAAGGGCACATAGCAGCCCGCCTGGAATTTGCCAAAAGGCATCTGAAGGACTCTCAGACCATAAGAAACAAAATTCTCTGGTCTGATGAGACTAAAATTGAACTCTTTGGAGTGAATGCCAGGCGTTACGTTTGGAGAAAACCAGGCACCGCTCATCACCAGGCTAATACCATCCCTACAGTGAAGCATGGTGGTGGCAGCATCATGCTGTGGGGATGTTTTTCAGCAGCAGGAACTGGAAGACTAGTCAGGATAGAGGGAAAGATGAATGCAGCAATGTACAGAGACATCCTGAATGAAAACCTGCTTCAGAGTGCTCTTGACCTCAGACTGGGGCGACGGTTCATCTTCCAGCAGGACAATGACCCAAAGCACACTGCCAAAATATCAATGGAGTGGCTTCACAACAACTCTGTGAATGTCCTTGAGTGGTCCAGCCAGAGCCCAGACCTAAATCTTATTGAACATCTCTGGAGAGATCTGAAAATGGCTGTGCACCATCGCTTCCCATCCAACCTGATAGAGCTTGAGAGGTACTGCAAAGAGGAATGGGCAAAAATTCCCAAAGACAGGTGTGCCAAACTTGTGGCATCATATTCAAAAAGACTTGAGGCTGTAATTGCTGCCAAAGGTGCATCAACAAAGTTTTGAGCAAAGGCTATGAATACTTATGTACATGTGATTTTTGAGGTTTTTCATTTTTAATAAATTTGCAACAATTTCAAAAAATCTTTTTTCACATTGTCATTATGGGGTATTGTGTGTAGAATTTTGAGGAAATAAAAGAATTTAATCCATTTTGGAATAAGGCTGTAACATAAAAAAATGTGGAAAAAGTGAAGCGCTATGAATACTTTCCGGATGCACTGTATTTTATTCATTTACTCACTGTTGTCTTGTAGGTCTCCAACGCCGTCGTCTGATCCCAGCGCCGACTTTGGATTCTGCCCCCTCCTCGCCTTCTCATCGCTCCTCCAAACAGACCATCACTTCTTCTTCCTCCTCCTCATCCAGCCCTGGTGCATGCTGGGTAGATGGCCCCCTGGGGCCCCCGGCTCCCTCGAACCTCCGAGGCGCAGCGGCGACGGCAGAAACCTTTGAGATCAAGGTTTACGAGATAGATGACGTGGAGCGGCTGCAGAAAAGGAGGGACAAAGCAGGAAACAAGGTGAGACAGGAGGAAGATGGTGAGAGGATGGATGGAGTATGGAAGAATGTATAACAAAAGGGCTGAAGGAAGAAGACCCTGTATGAGGAGCATATACAGTTCAGGCAGATTGATGGAGGGAAAAAATAAAGCTGGGGAGAGGACAAAGAGACCTGCAGGGCAGGAGCCAAACTGCTCTAGTTGTCAGTGAAACTGATTTGAAAATATAGGAAGATGTTAAAAAGCCATGGATGCCCTGTTGACGTGTGGAGAGGAATGAAGACGAAGGAAGTGCAAGAGAGAGAGGAAGCAGACACTTTAAAAGATACTACAGGGGCAATGAATCAATATTAGCACTCAGTTCTGTGGGAAGAGCTGTGCCACCAATAAATACATATTCCTCCCTGCAATTAAAAGATCATTAAAAATTTCCAGGATTTAGCAGAATACTGTGTGGAAGAGCACAGCCGTGCAGTCATTTGCATTTCCACTCTTAAACCTCTGGCTTATTCAGAGGAGCCAGCATTGTGTGCTCTGGAAAAGATGGCGGGTGAGAAAAGCATGAAATAAAGATTTTCTCTACAGCGGTCTCAAGAAAACCACTTAACCTCCGACTGCTTGAGTGAAGCTGCTTGGTGTCCGACAGCCCAACGCTGCGGGCTCACTGCGAGTCCGCCACACGTGAATACACTGAGCTGTAAGCATGTTAGCCACGCCACAGTCACACGTGCTTCACAGCACACAGCAGCAGATTTTTAAAGGTGAATTAAAAAAAAAAATCTCTGCTTTTCTTTTGCCTGCGCATCAGGAGGGGGTGCCCAGCAGCACCAAGCTTCGGCTGATGGAGCATCGGCAGCAGAGGATCAGCGAGGTCAGGGCCAGGTACCAGTGTCTGAAGAAGGAACTGGAACAAACCAAACAGCACCTAATGCTGGAACCACACAAATGGATCACTGAGTGTAAGATGGACGCTGACACATCCTGTGTGTGTGTGCCTGTGTGTGTGTGTCACATCTTTCTGGACATATTGAGGGAAAAAAATCAATCTTGGCCATGAAACTGTTTGTCAGTCAGTTTTTTCTTCATCATTGGGGGGGAGGGGGGGGGGTTCATAGGGGCAAAATTAAACAAAAATGTGAAATTGGCCAGAGAGAATTGGATTCTAAGTCTTGTTGATCACAAAATGTATACCATATTTTCTATTAGATACTATCAGATGAGGGAATAGGATGGGGGCATGCAGAGGATAAAGCTACAGTATGTTAGAACAGTACTTAGTCCTTAAAGGAAACGGCTAAAAGAACAGTAATTAGGAAAGAAGATTAGTCTATTGGCATTTATCTCAAATAATAGGCTTTATTCCAGTAGTATAATTGAATTGGCCAAAGTTAAAGTGATTTCCACACCATTCACAGTATCTGTCCTAATTACGGTTGAAATGGGCTGTAGCAATAATCTGCAGCTGCTGAAGACATAAAAGAATCCTACATAATAATTTTCAGAATCAGCATCTTCTATGTGCACAAGGTATTGGCAGGCGAATCAGTTATCGGCTGCACCAAAAATATCTGTAAACACACACACACGATATTAAAAATATTCTTTTTTTTTGCTCTTTGTTGAATATCAGCCTTGACAGGGCCTTGACACTGTCGGTCTGCTGCTGTTGTGTGCTTAAATCTCAGTAGAACAGTTCACAATTTTGACATTTTTTCATCATTATATCATTTTAGGGTTTTTGTGAAATGATTAGATCCGAGAATAAGAATCATTCAGGTGCTCTAATGTTGTTTTCTCTCTGTCCACAGTTGAGCTCCAGCAGGCCTACGAGGTGGACTCACTGGAGTATCTGGAAGCCCTGGAGACCATGACTGACAGACTGGAGACCAGAGTCAACTTCTGCAAAGCCCACCTCATGATGATCACCTGTTTTGACGTGTCCTCCAAACATCGATAGACAGATGGATGGACAGAGACGTAGAGGATGGACTCGTCAGAAGTCAACATTCAACTCCGGATTAATCTAACACCTTTAAAACTTCTTGTCCTTGGTTGTTTCTTTTCTGTGGATGGAAAGATTCAGCTCGGTCTTTATGCCCTCCAGACGAAAGAGGAAAGGAGCAATGGATGACGGAGACAATTTCAGAAACACACTTCTTACAGACGGGCAGCTTTGATATCAGCTAATTACAGATTCTCAAAAGTAGAAATGGACAGTTGTCAGTCTGAGAGAACACATCAAACAGAACATGGATAACTGGACTATACGACTGAGTGAAATATTTAGGAATGTATGCTGAAACGGAGCAGAAAGAAAAAATCTCCCATTTTTGAAGAGGAAGAAACCCCCCCATCACTTCAGAGGAGCACTTTTTAGAGATGACAGAGTTGAGTACTTACAGTCCTGACTGAGAAATGACCTTTTGTTGGCAGAGGTGCGCTTACAAAACCAGACTGATGGAGAGATAAGTGCCTTCTGAAACATCTGAACAAAACTGAGACCAGTTGGAGTGTGTGGACATGCAGTAAACAAGGTGCTAGCATAAAAAAATAAACAGAAAAGATAGGTATCGTGAGAAAAGTCCGAGTTCATAGCCATTTCTAAATATGATGTGTTATCGTGGGTCAGTGTTTCAGTGTGTCATGAACTTAGACTGTCTGAGTCCTGTCTACCAGCTCCACTGACGAACTGCATCTGTAAAAGCTCTGACCAGGTTCTTTTTCTAACAACACCTGCTGTAAGGACCAAATGTGAGATTCAAAGAAAGAACCAAGCAGTGTGTAGTTGCGCAGCAGACAGAAGTGCTCTGGCGCCCACATCTAGGCGTTTTCATTTCATGACACAAAGCTTTTCCTCTCTGATCTAGTGTGGAGATCATCCATCAGTGCTGTCCAATTGTGTGACAGATTGACTGTCTGTTATTTGTATCTGTGTTGTTTTGCCTTGTTTTAAAAGAAACTGAATGAACTGTCAAAGTATGTGTTTTATAATAGTCCTTTTTTATTATTATTATTATTATTATTTGAGTGCAATGGGACCACGTAGAGACGATAAATGATTGTAGGGGGTGGGTCTGATCCAGTATTAAAACTAACATTTTTATGACTTGAATTTGGAAATAAGTAATAATAAGCCAGACAACAACACTACTGTTTTTTGTTTTGTTAAAATGACGCGACTGAAGAATCACAAATCTAAACAATAATGAGGGCACTTTTAAAAAAATTGTAAAATAAGGACTATCTCTGCCTGGTTCCATTTTTCAGAAAGTGAGATTATAATTTGTTAATATTATCTATGGTGCTTGAGATGCTTCTGATCTAAATGTTTGTACAAATATAGACGTGAAAGAAACGGTTTCCTCCGAAATGGAGCACAAACCCTTCTGACTGCTTCTACATCGCTGTCATCACATCGCCACCCTGTTGTCTGAATGACAAGTGCCCCGCAAGCATTCTGGGAATTCACAGATTGTAACTCTGGTGCGAAGCTGTCAAAAGTGCTACATTTATCCAAAAAGAACAAAGTGGAGTTTTTGTCAGGGACGTTACATGAATGCAGTGATGTTCTCTTGCCTGTGGAACAGGTGACAGTGATTGATCGACTGATTGTGTGTGTGTGTGTGTGTGTCACCTGCAGTGACAGCCAGATGATCCAGCGAAGAATTGTCCTGAGAAACATAGCTGCTTTTGACAGATCGGACCATCAGCGTGTTTTCACAGCAGCTGATATCACCCTGCCGTTCAGGAATAACGCTTTATTTATTCACATTTTTTATTTATTTAGACCACATGATCTAAAAGTTACTATGCATTGAAGAAAACCTAAGTGTAGATACTTTTTCTGAGCACACATCATATTAATATCTAACACTTATTCTTTTATTTAATGATTCTGATCGATTATGTTGGATTTCAGTTGTTCAAATTGAATCCAGAAACATGGATGAAAATTTTGCAGATGTGTTAAGTCTAAAGCCAGTTTACCCCCCGAGTATTTAACACTTTAAACTGATTCAACGGTGGATGCTCTGGGAGTCTAATGTGAACGGCCTGGACTGGTTCCCATTTTAAATGCTCTGTGGGAGGATTCTACTTGAAGACTTAACTGCCTGGTATCATCTACAGATCCAACCAGCTGTGCCAACAAACAGCCTGAGGTGTGTGTCGTCCATCACTGGTTTGTTGTTCATTATGATGTCAAATAGTTCAGTTTTACTAGAGGAAACTGAGAGAGCAACAAGACACAAAGTCTGAGGAACGAGCTGATGGATGTTGGCAGCCTCTTAGTGAGTGTTATTCTGATGTCTTACATCTGGCATCTTTATGTTCTCCATGAGTTTTGTGTGCCAGTGTGAAGGTCAGACCACATTTTCCTTAAACAGATGAGATGTGTTTAGTATTGGAGACTGGATGGATGGATGGGTGGGTTGGTGGATGGATGGATGGATGGATGGATGGATGGATGGGTGGGTGTATCTCAAAATGATTTTGTTTTCAAAAAATGTGTTCCGACACTTTCTGCTGATCTGAGGTCAGGATGGAGGGATGTAAATAAAGAGATGTATTGAAAGTTTGACACCCAATTCTTCACTAGATAAACCGTGCGATCAAAAATCATGATCTCATACATGATAACATACGACACTCGTCTTTCCGGGACAGCGGATATTTTGGAAACAGAAATGTTACCTTATAAATGTCAGCAGACGGAGCTTTATCCTGTAAAAACACACACACTGTCATAAATCGTGTCATTTAACATGCTGACTTGACTTTTATTTCATGTGTCTGTTTTCTAGTAGATACTCTGCTGTGTGTGTGTGTGTGTGTGTGGGTGGGTGGGTGTGTGTGCTGAAGTTTACTAGCCTGTAGGCAGATTTCTAGGTGACATGCCGTCTTGTTGAGTCCGCTTTGATCACCAGCACACAGCAGGGAACAGGAAGGAGTGGGATAAACTGGGGGAGAGCAGATGAGGAGACAGGAGACACACAAAAGCAGAGAGAGATGCAGAGAAGAGCTGAACCAGCAATAATTCTGAAACTGCATTCTGATTGTGCTTCCAAACACTCTGTCTGAACTAAATTTGTTCATCGTCAGTAGTTACACTTAAACTTATTTTACTTAAATATACGTGACCTAGAACAGCTCAAAGCAGCAAGGAGGTTGTGAGTTCTACTCCAGGGTCTTTCTATGTGGAGTTTACATGTTCCGACAGCTCAGAATGACCTGCTGCAGTGTTTTTGTTCATGGGCAGTGTGAATATCTGACTGTAGCTACAGGAGAGAGTTTTTCCATCTGAACAGCTTTTTGTTTCAGTCTGATTTTGATGACATGCTGTGTCTGCCTCTTAAAACAGGATGTGGCAATAAAGAGGAAGAGAACACTGACAGCACAGACGAGACTAAAAAAGGTGTTAAGGTGAGAGGGCACAAACAGTTTCTTCTGAGCGGCTCAGGCTGCCTTCATAGACAGGCTTGATTCAGGAGTCTCTGCTCAGAAAATGGGCCAGAGCCACAGCGAGCGGCAGGAGGTTACAGTAAAGTGATAGTAAATCGAGGTGGATGAATGCAGTGGAAGAGAAGCAGCCAAGTGAGATAAGAACAGCAGCAGAGAGGCTTCCAGACTGTTCTGTCCACTCCTGTCTCAGCCTGCTTCCATCATTACCAGCCATCAAAACCCTTTTTTCTTTCTCCTCACACGTCAGTCCGTTTACGTTCTGTTGCTCGGCGGCAGCAGTGTTTTAAGAAGCATCCGAGCCTCGCCGCTGCTGGGACGTGGCAAAAGCATCCCAATCAATCCTCTTCAAGTGGCCCCTCTTGAAACAAAGGAGGAGCTGAGCTACTCGAGCTTCACGTCAAGCAGAAAACCATTCAAAGAATGTTCTAATGATCTGCGGCTCCACAGTCGATTCATTCTGTTTGAACATCCCACACAGCCTCACTGGAGTCCAACACTGACAACATGCTCTGAAAGTCACCGAGTGAGTTCGTGCATGTACTGCGCACACAGGGAAAGTGGGAAAATAACGAAAAACGGGGATTCTGATTCTGATCTGTACGCAATAAATGATCCTCCCAAGAAAAAAGGATTGTGGACCTCAAAGGTTCCAAACGCAAGACTGGTGAAGTCAAACCGTCAGGAGGAACTTCAACAAGCAGCAGAGCTCAACCAGACAATCAGGGCAAAAACCAATGGTGAAGAAACACAGAGTTGTGCCTGCGATTACTGCAAAAGTCTCCGACACACACACAAACACACACGTTTCGTCTGACAGACAATGCTGTCATCATGCTGAATTTCGGGATTATCTTTTTAGGCGTGTGAGAGGCACATTAGCACATTCCATCACTCACACACTCTCTGGGCTTATCATGGAAGTCCCACACAGCAGCGGGGATTAACATGGGAAGTGTGTGTGACGGATATGCATACAGGCCAAATGGATGTTTTCAAAACCTGACTTGACTAAAACAACCCAGGCATGCGCACACATTGATCATCCATCTGAAGCTCACCCAGATTCCACACCAGAGCCAAACCATACGCAGGGCCACAATACAATTTACCATTTTAGCATCCTGACACAACTAGAAAAGCACTAAATGAAATTAAAAATGTAAATCAAGACCAAAATATGGACATGCTGATTTTTAATGACTCATCATGTGAATCAGAAGGTAAAAACATTCAATTTCATATCACGAATTAAAAAAAAAAAAAAAAAAAAAAAACACTAGTCAGTCAGAAAACAAAACCAAGACATCTTTGTGACCATCTCTCAGCTCGATGACTGCTGAACCATCTCAGCGCGACATTCTTCCATCTTCATCAACAGATCGGTGGTGATGGGGTGCTCGTTACCGTGGGTGACCTTTAAAATTCCATAGGCCTGAGGGAGGAGAAGTTAGCACGTTAAATGTGATTGTTTCTATATCAGTGGATCACAGCTTCTGTTAACAAGCATCCAGACTTATGACATTTTATTTTGCCATTGAGAGATTAAACTGATGAAAAGTCCCTCACGCACTTCTCTGAATGTGTCCAAAGCATCCTCGATGTTTGCCAGGTAATGTTGCAGTTTTCCCACCCTCACCAGCTGGACTCCGTGGACTGGGTGGGGATCAGGGTAATACTGCCTATAGAAAAAAGGATTATCCAGTGTGTCTGTGAAGTCTATACTGGATTAATACACATCTGATGAAGATCATTTGCAAAAAGACTGCTGCCTGGTAGAAGCCCTGACATCATATTGACAGCCTGTCATGAAACTGAAATCACCTCAGGTTGATGCAGGTCGCTCTACTCCAGCGTGCGTTTGCCTCAGTGGCCACGTTAACTTCCTGGTCGCGTTCGTTAGTCAGTTCAGGAGCAGCCAGAGGCCAAAAGTCTCCACAGAGTCTGATGCTGCTTTATTTGTACGAGTTAATGAGTGAGAGCTCAGCTAACCTGTGACAGAGAATCTGAGGGGTAAATGTAAATGCGAGCAGGTCGTGTCTCGTCTGCTGGAACGCCAGGGCGTGTCAGTTGCACAGTCCCATTATTAATGCACAAAACACCCACACCCACACACACACACACACACACAGAGTAATGCATTCAGACAGCATGTTCACGGCCGTATCTGCTCTGCATCTACTCCAGAATATCCTGCTTATTTTACACTAAACAAGCATCAACACAGTCGTCTCCCAGCTTATTTCCTCCCACTGATCTGCCAGCGACAGAAAAAGATAGCAACGCGGCTGCTTCCATGGTTTCTGTTTGTTACGTGAGGGATTGTAATCACCAGTATTAACAATGACAATAAAAAATAAATAACAAAAAAAATCAATTAAGACTCAGTAAGACGGATGGTTGGAGTGTGAATTCCACACCAGGTAACTTCTGACTCACAAGGTTGAAATTTGTTCATAAGAAATTTTAATTGTTTCTCACAAACCATGTCACATCACCGATGTTAAGAGATTCACACTGCTGTGACCTGTGTCACCACACACACTACAGGAATATGCAGTCGTGCATGCTTGAAATGAACATTATTAAACTCTGTAACACACACACACACACACACACGATAGCCTTCATTATGTAAACAGCTGTGGAACTTTCAGGAAGCAGCTTTGTTGCTGGTAAACACTTGAAACCCCCAAACATTCATTTTCCTCAATCTACTTGTCATTTATCCCCTCTCCTCCTCTCTTCTCATCTCTCCTTCTCTCTGCACTTTTCGCATCTCCTTCGCTCTAATCCCACCTGTCGGTATTTGTGCTCTCTTGCTGACTAACTGAAAGGATTTCTTCTCTTCACTAGGCGATTTTTGTTTGGCTTCTCGGTGACACTTGCTGAAGAAGCAGGTCTTCCAGCTGTCTGGTTTTGGGTGCACAGCTCGTTTTCTCCCGTACGAACATAAACAGCTATAAGCTTGCAGCACCACGTCCAGCATTAATGCATGAGCAGCAGGCACTGATAAGGTCTGTATGAATTGCCTTGCTGAGCAGATTTTACTCCTCCGCTGTGTCGACATTTGACAAGAGGGTTTGATATGTTTTCCACCACATGTAAATTGCAGCTGCTGCTCAGCATTAATCCTGCTTTTCCACTCTTTGCTCTGTTTCTGTCATGAATTCAGGTTCGTTAACTTTTACTGGCCCAAGCCAGAGCATAAAACACGAAACTTCTTTAATAATTTAGCAGCAGAATGCTAATGGGCTATTTGCTTAGACCCAAATGAACCGCTGACTGAAAAGTCTACAAATAACTAAGGTGGTTGCTGATCAGTGGTTCAAACTAAACCATTAAGTTCAAAGTGTAAACCCACAGATTAGGATAATAACGCCATACTTTATTCATTTCATTACCAAGCCACTGTTTCACACTGCATCACATGTAAATGCACTGATCAAAACCCCTCTCTAATTATGTTTCCTCTCTGCATAGAGAATTCACAGTAACATAATTTCATTAACGTCTCTTAAATTCAACTCTCTTTTTGCCCCGAGAGAGCAAAATGAAAATATTGCCTTCATGTACGCAGCTAGTTAGACAGCACAGCTCTTGGCTATGGGTAAGGAGAAATTAATAACCATGCAAAAAAAAAAAAAAAAAGTAAAATAAATTCCCGGCAAATGTGGCAGAACTAATTTGGCCTGTTGTTTGGGACAAAAGATTCACCCTGAACCAGGAACTGCACAGAGCAAAGCAGGCACAGCAATAAAATATGCAAAATTTGGATGACAAACAAAATCATCTCGCAAGGAGTCTGTAAGAACTTACAGACTCGTCTTAGAGCTTACAGATATACACAGTTAAGATCAACGTTATTGGTCGCCAAGAAACTCACACAAGCCAGTGTGGGAGGAGCTCTAGTGCTCAGAAACCAAACAATTCCTGCAGCTGGAGTCTTTCACCATCGAGGAACGAGCCAAGTGCCGTACCATTTAGGAGACGCCACAAAAGGCTGTTGACAGAGGAGCGCCCCAAAGGTCACTGGTGACCGGCCCAGGGCAAATCTTGGTGATCTTTACTTTTCTGTCTTCTCACTACCCCAGTAAAACATACTCATCCTATTAATATTATTTTGCCTTTCATTAAGGACTCTTTTGACGTGTGCAAATGTGAAGCTGAGGATCGGCACACCAGGGCTTCACTGCCGCAGTGTGAGGGGAACAGTGATGCTTTTGCACGTCTGGGCACAGATTTTTCCAGGCTGTAATGCTTTGTGCACATGCAGAGCTGTAGCTATAAAAATGCAAATATCACTGCCAACAGTTGACAGGACCAAAACTGAAAAAAAAAACAAGAAAAAGAAAGTGTAAAACACATCCAGTGGGGTATTCACAGGAAGGTGCTGCGCCGAAGGCTTACGTACATTCACCTATTGAGGAACTCGAGTGTTTGTGAACATTTCTGCTGCTGGGAGAGAGAAATCTATAGAACGTGGAGACTTTCAATAACGCTGAGATGTACTCTAGCCTGCAGGAGGTGCAGATCATTGGCACGCAGGAGCAGGGAAAACCCTCTCATCACAGACTGAATAAAGGAAGGGGAAAAGTAGAGAGTGAAAGAAGAAAGGAATACACAATGAGAAGGACGGAAGAGTGAGAGAGAGAACTCCTGCAGCAATCATTCTTTCATTCTGAAGAGCCCAAAGGAAGAAAGGAGATGAATATGGAAGATCTTCCTCCCACTCTCACACTATTTTCCTCCTTTTATCACTGCCTCCCCAGTGGATTCTCATAGTCCTCCATGCAGCCATTTTCAGTAATGTATCTCTTATTCTCTCCCTATACAGCACCTACAGAACATTCCCTTAGTTATTCTCTCAGTTTCAGCTGAATTTTCTTCACTTATGCGTTGAATTTCCTCTCCACCCTTCACTAACTGAAAACCTCCACATCCAACCTGAATCTGGTCGTCTACTCTGCTTCACTTTTTTCCACTCTCTTAATGCTCAATCTATTGTCTCCTCCTCTTCATCAAATTCTGTGTTAATTATTGATACACTGTGTTGCTGCTCCTCTCTTGTGGGTGTGGTGGTCTTCACTCTGTTGTGTGTCTGTGTTGTGTGTGTTTTGCCCTTCACGCAAGGTTGCATTCATACGCGTGCATACTTCCCAGGTGCGAATATGTGAACAAAGGTCGGTCTAATTTCCATTAATTTTTTCCAAAACGTACTCATTGTATTAAAGCCTTCTCAGCTTTAACACACAGAAGTAACTACTCTGATTGCTTAAATCTCTCCGGACTGGTCAACAAATGGTTTAGTAACCTGAGAACCTAATCCTTTTACTAATCAGGAAATGCCAGAGTAACACACGGTAGTCCCGTTATTCACCTGATGTCTTTGTTGTCGTACCACAGACACCTTTAGACTCACCGGTACACTGGAAGTGTTTTCTGTCCATATCTCACAGCTTCTGTCCAGTGTTCCAGGTGAATGGACGCATCTAGAGCCATGTCGGTCACCCTGAGTTTATACAAATTTTCCTCTGGCACATGTTGGCCCGCAGTCGATAACAGGCGACTGCAGCTCTCTAGTAAAGTTTGCCAGTC
The DNA here is from genome assembly GCA_015343265.1 of Pao palembangensis. NCBI lineage: Eukaryota > Metazoa > Chordata > Actinopteri > Tetraodontiformes > Tetraodontidae > Pao > Pao palembangensis. The sequence continues at coordinate 7,977,294 of CM027081.1, forward strand.
TGAGGAGAAGAGTCAAGGAAGAGCCAAAGAGAGAAAGTTACAGCTGATCTTCTATAGCTGGGCTCACAACTCAGGACCAGAATGTTAACATGTTTTGGAGCCACATGGTACATAAAGACATCCTCACTGATATTCTTCTCTATCATCTCAAGCCTGCACACTGCAAAGTGTAGAAACAGCAGCAAATCACGTTAGAAAAATGAACTTGGACTGAGGAACAGGTCGCCTCACGTAGAAACAACCAACAGTTGTAAACAATGCAGCTGTCATTTTTGGGATAAAAACTAATAGAATATCTATACGTTGCTGTCTTCTGTTGCGGGACATTTGCAACGTCTGTTAAAATCATGTTGAACCTTATACAAGTCTAAAAGGACAACAGGGTGTAACTATTTAGATAGAATTTAGCGAGAATTATGTTTACAGCATCGGACCAAGCCTCTGATTTACAGGACAACTGAGTTTTATTGACTTAAATAAAATGTCTGGATTTAATTTTGAATCAGATTCATGGCAACCTTTACTGGGTAATCTTATGCCCCAAACCTCATGTTATACAGCTTTGCCTGAAGTGGATATGACCATAACCTTGTCTTTACATGTCCAGTCTTAGCCATCGCTCATTACGCTGATGATACAATAGCAGCCTCGACTGCTGGAAAAAGGATACTTGATTTCGCTTTCAGATCTTCCAGTGTGGGAAGGGCCTCTTTCAGGATGCGCCATGATGCTTCTTCACCAGATAACATGAGTTTGTCCTTTAAAAGAGGTGACAGTGTCTCTATAATTCCATGTGTTTTCTCTTTGCCTTTGAATACACAAAATAGTCAACAGACAAACCTGCGCTTACGACTTAACTAATTAACGATTCTTGAACCTCAAAATATGTTAGGTAAAATAGTTTATGTTAGGTAAAACAGTTAAATCAAACAAAGGCATTGATTTAAAAATGCACACTGTCATCCTAAACAGAACACACACGTAGAATTATGTTGGTTTGATGTCAACAGCTCTGCGCTGCTATGACAACTTTGGGTCATAAACCCATGGCCTGCTGTCATCATGTAAAGATTAAAGAGGAAGAGGGTTGTTGACAGGGAGGGTAAGAGGGAGAGAGAGTGAGTTCAGGCAGTACAAAGAATGGCTGCATTATCTTAGAAAATCAACCATACTCTGCTTTTTTAATACACGTGTGAGACACTTTCAAACAATAGCGTGTGTGAAAAAGTGCACAAAGTGTTTGAAAAAGTGCACAAAGTGCCACAGAGGCCATGTGAAGAACGAAGCTGGAGGCAGGATGAAGACAGGGAGAAAAGCAGGAGAGAGAGAGAGAGAGAGAGGAATGAAAAGGTAGAGGGTGCGAGACAGTGACATGCTGGAACAGAAAGACTGAGGGCATGAAGATGGATGGGGAAGAAAAGTGCAGCTGAAAGACAGGATAATTTTTCTCATTATTCACTAGGTGGTCAGAGGAGAGAGAGATGTGTGAGGAGGTGGAGCATGACAACGTGATGAGCAGAGGAGGACAGGAGGAGATAAGACTGGCTGCAGGAGCAAGGAGGAAGAGGGAGGAGAGGACAAGAGAGGGTACACCGTGACAGGTTCTGCACAAGTGACTCAGCCAGCGGCTGTCTGGCAGATGTCTGAGCTCTAAAAACAGAATATTTACCCTTTTCATGGAGGAGCTGTTTTAAGTTAAAAAGTAAACTGCAGATATGATTCAATTAGGAAATAACATCGTACAGACAAGATTACAGTAATATTTGGAAAATTAGAATATCGTGTAAAAGTTGTTTTATTCAGGCAATCCAACATAAAAGGGGAAACCAATACATTTTATAGACTCATTACAGATGCAAGATTTTACTTTCAGAGGCCTGACATTTTTGCATTTAAAATTCTTTTTTTTTATTGATTTCAAGCAATATTCTAATTTTCTGAGTTTTTGAATTTGAGGTTTTCTAAAGCTGCAAATCCTAATCAGCAAAATCAAAACAAATAAAAGCTTGAAATATATTGATTCGCATACTCTTTGTCTATATAATATGTACATTTCACCTTTAAAGTTACAGAAATGCATGCACCTTTTCAGGATATTCTAATTTTCCGAGTAGTACTGTAAGGCTGCAACATAAAAAGTGAAAAGCTAAAAAAAAATGTGAATTTTACACTACGATAATAATTTTCCTATTGTATGTATGTATAAGTTAAAAAGATGCAGTCACAGGTACCTGGGCTCTCAAATGGAAAACAACATGTAAGAAGATAGAGATAGATGTAAACTATGGCATTTGAGGAAGATTTTCATACTTTATCTTGAGAGTTGCAGTGCTGACACCGGCAGGTAAAATGGTACTGAGCCTCCAGCTGCTGCTGTCGATCTTCCGTCAGTGACAATGTCTCAATGTAGCTTATAGTTAGCTGAAAGCAGAAAAGTTGTACCTTTTATTTGTCAATATTTTCTTAGTAATATCATTTTACGAAACTTGTTGCGCTCCAGATTGTAGATAAACACAGCTCAGTTGTTAGGTGTGTCGAGTGTAGCATGATGTGTTGTAGGAGGTGGAGTGTGCATCTCTTCCAGATGGCCTGGATGCATCTTATTGCATCTAGTGAGCTGATGGATGGGAAAGTGTGGAAAAGGATGGAGCACTCTGCCAATTCGGGGGGTGACATCCTGCTTATGCTGCACTGATATTCCCTTGGCTTCAATTTTCACTTGGCTATGAAGGTGAGGATTTTCAGGATTTAAATTATATTTAGTTCTTTGTGTCTGTCTGATCCTTTTATTACTTGAATAAAATAGAATTCGGCAAATTACAGTCATGTTAAAATGTCAAAAAATGCATTTGTGAATTTCTCATTTAGAAGGTTCTATTCTGTTGATGCACGTGCTTTCTCATACCTCCTCATCGGGACAGATATCTCGAACAGCTCTGAGAAACAGCTTTGTTCCCTCAAAAACCATCACGCAGTTTGGTCGACAGTCGTGGTTCAGCAGAGACAAGCTGGGAAAGAGAAAGAGGTAAATAATGAAGAAAAGATGTAAATGAGACAGAAAGAAGAAATGGAAAGAGGAGAGAGGAAAGGACAGAAACAGGAAGAATTTTTATCTGTATTTAAATGTCAGCGCCTCCTCCAGCAGTTTTTCCCTCCAGCTGTTTTTCCCTGTGTCCTGCACGCTGCTGGGGGTTAAATAGCACTTGACTCCCCATCCAGCCCAGGCGACAACCCACCACCACCACATTCTGACCAATTAAGGACATAGTTAACACATCCTCTGCATCCGAAACAGAGCGAATACATAAATCAGAACACTGTAATTGTTTCATTTCTGTCACTAAAAATGTATTTGACTCATTTCCCAGTTTATTAAACATGCAACATCCTCCCACTCACCCACCCCGACAGCATCACAACAACGAAGCCAAGTGCATTTTCTCACCACATCATCATCTGCTTACCTGAAATATTTGTTCTGGACAAGTATCCCAGAACTGTTTATTACAATCCGTTAAATAACCTCTGTCACCTCTGAAAGACCTTTCCTGTTACTGCACACATGGCTGAGAAAAAACACTGAAACCACACGCACACACAGGTGCGCGCACACACACGCACAGGCACACACTGTTGCTGCTCTACCTTATCACATTCAGAGGAAGCACAACAATGGTTGCATACAGAAGGAGTGGAGAGTGTCTGTGTGTGAGTGTGAGCGTGTGTGTGTGTGTGTGTGTCTGTGTGTGCGTGTGTGTGTGTGCATTGACTGTAAAACCATTAGTAACCACCTGGCTTTTTCTACAGTGCAGAAGTTGCAGGTTGAATATCAAGTAGAAATCAAGGCCTCCAAACGACGCTTTCATCCAATGAAGAGCGGCTTGTTAGCATACTAATTAGATTAATTAACTAAACACAGATCATATTAACAGTATCTGATGAAATGGTTGCTCTACAGCGTGACTCTGAACAATGATTTTTAATCTCTATTCCTTCATAGTGGGTGAAATATGTTCTTTTATTAGGAAAATCTAGTGTGAAATTACAGGTAGTACCCTCAGTTATCCAATCACAAAATTTAAAATGAGGTGGGTAGCATGAATCTATTGTATGTCTATGAAATAAATAACATGGAAGGACTGATTCACAAAGAAAAAAGAAAATCACAAAAATTGCAACAAAAAAGTGTTTGTGTGTCATTTTAACACTTCTCTGATTGGCTTATTTGTATATTTAAATGTCCACTTTATTTCTCTGTGTGCTTGGCTACAGCTACCTTTGATTATTTAAGCATTGATTTATTTAATACAATATTTTTGCATTATGTTTTTTTCAAATTACTGTAAAGACTAAGACTGGTGGGGGTTGGTGGAGAGGAGGCAAACAGAGACAGAAATATGAACAGAAGGCAACGGGGTTGAACAGAGGTGTAGCATCACCCCAGAAATCCCCTCTCTTCTGTGAACCCAACGGTTGCTAGGCAACTCAAATCATAAATAGGCAGGGGACCATCCTGAGAACGATCCCATCATTTATGGATGAGTTACAACACAGATCGCAGACACACGCAAACACAGGCACGCGTATATTGGCTAAGCTATGGTGAAGCAACTGTGACCATCTGACATCTCAACACCAGGAGAATAAACTGGCTGGGAAACCTGCGGGAAGTGTGTGTGTGTGTGTGTGTGTGTGTGTGTGTGTGTGTGTGTGTGTGCAAGAGTGAGAGAAATGGAATCAACATGTGTAACAACGGACCAAATCCCTCCCAACTCAGCCAGTACAGGATTGCAGTGTGTCTCAGCTCCCTATGAGCTCCCCCTCACACGTGCCAGACAGGACTCACATATCAGTTGGATTCAAATGATTTTTCTCCATGTGTTCCTGCTTATCACTCGCACTCAATCACGGAGGTTCTCTTGCACCTTCCCCTGCGTTGACTGCGTCAGGCGGATGCAGATGTGTGGGTGAGCAGGTAAAACATGGGGATGCGCCAACTGTCGCCTTAATTTTTGAAACAGACACTCACCACCTGACTACGTTCATGAGCTAAAGCGGAATTAAGAAGGCTTTAAAAGTGTGTAAGCTTCACATATCGCCTTGGCTGTGTCTGTGTGTGTGTTACCTAGGATACAGCCCGACGCCTATCTCTTGCAACTCTCCATCGCTGATGGTGAAACAATTACATGTCACCTAAAAATGAGAAAGAGCAGGAAAGAGAGGAGACAGGAGGTTAACTTGATTCAGAAAGGCAACAACTGCTTTCATCCTAAGTTCAGAGCACTTTTAGATATCAGCAAAACCCTCGGACACCTCCAATGTAACATGGAGGGCAGTGATCATGAAATGGCTCTTAATGTGTGAAATCATGTGGATTAGTTTTGATGTGCGCTGCTGGGATTCACTTGCAACAAAAAAACTAACAAAAAAGAGATTGCAATCAGATACCATACAGATACTCTTTCCTGTAAGAAAATGTGAAGTGATAAAGTGACTGAAGACATTATTGTTCAAAGACAAAAAGATGTGACAAAGGAGATAAAACAGTAATTCCTTTTAAAAAGGGGCCGATGAGAGCAATTAATGAGAGGAGAGAATTAGGAAAGTACAGGATGCAAATGAATCTTTATAGTTCTGAAGAAAAGATGAAACATCCGTGGTTTCATATACAACACTGCAGGCTGAAATAAAAAGACACTGAATAAATGTTCTGTGAAAATCTTATAACACATGAAAATACAAAGATCAGATAAAGCAGCAAATGGGTAAATGGCTGAAATATAGCCCACCAGAACCTGAATTTGAATCACATAATTTGAATTTGTACTGTTTAAATTGAATCATAGCATTACAAACCTGAATTTGAATAGTATCATTGGAAATTTAATTTATTAGTTCGGAAATAAAGTCCAATAAACTTGAAACTGAGAGTAAGATTATGAAATAAGCCATTTAGCAAGTTTAGCAATTCAAATTCAAATATAAATGATTCAAATTCAGTTTTTGGTGGCACATATTTCAGCCCAGAGAGGATGATGTAACACACCAACAAAAGATATGGAGGGATGAGAGTGTTGAATGGTCAGAGAGAGACGTTTGTTTCTATACGTGTAAATATGTCGAAATGAAAGCTGCAAATACAGAAATCTGAACAAACCCACACCAAAAGTCTTTGACGACGGCAGAGATAAATAGTGTCAGACATCACTGTTTCATCTGAGCAGCAACAACACAGATTAGATATTAATATATTATTATTGTATAATATTTTACAACAAGCACCTTGATTGTCATCCTGACACACACGTGAGTGCTGGGAGAATTCTTGGCATTTATTTATGAATCATTATCTGCACATATGTGGACGTGCAATCAGAATAACCTGAGTGTATCTATGACCCTCCAATCTGCAGCTACTCCTCAACACCCTAGTGCATAAACACGCTCAGATACCACGAAACTCAATGTAAAGAAGAGTGCAGGAAGTTAAATTACGCATCCTGACATTCACATCCACTGGAATTAGGAGACATGATGACCTACTGACCTGAGGAGGAGAATTTTAAAAAAGTAACTACAACTTTATGCTTTTAAATGGGGTCATATTTGGAAAAAACAGAAGGATTTAGTTCCAGCTGTAAAGAGGAGATGTCTACGCAGAGAGAAAAAAAGGATGAATTACATCAGCCAGAGGGGGCTGAAGGTGGGCTGTGAAATTTAAAGTTGTAGGCCAATCAGCTGGGCAAGGCACTCTCTCTTTCTCGCCCTCCCTCATTCTCTCTCACACACATCTGCATAGATGGATATACGCACATAGGCACAATTTCTGTATGTTTCTAACATCCATCTGCAGATTCCTCTCATTTCTTTCTCTCTCTCATCCCAGTCTCTTTTCTTCTTCCACTGAGGTGAAATCAACATCTGTATCAGATCAGATGCTTGTATCTGCTTAGCCAATACATTAATAACAGTTTTTGTTGAGAATTACATCAAATTCATTTAAACTCAGATTAACAGTTTAATCAATCGGCTCATCCTTTGTTGTCTCATAATCAGGTATTTGTCATTAGCTGTGATCTAGTCCCCAGCTTCATTTTGGAACTGAGTGCGGAGTCACGCACCATCCCAGAGGGAACACTGTTAGCTTAATGATGAAGTCAGGCTGTCAGAGCACAGCACCTGATGTAAGACTAGATGACCGGAATCACTGTTTGCCCACCAATCTTTCCCATCGCTAGCCTTGATCTGCCAACTGTGACTACCTCCAATGGTATAACACAGCACGTTTGGGTGGGGGGCTGCCAATGTGTGGCCAGGATGTCCAGTCAGTTGTAGCTGCCTTGAAGTTAACAACCCATTACAACCTATTTTAGGGGAGTTGGTCAAAGGCAGAATGTGCATGTTTGGTCTTTTCTAATACTTTTTACAGGCTTATTATAAACTCTTAAACCGTAACCAGGTTTCATTCGTTAACCTGACTATTGAAGCCTTGGTCATGGTTATCACGGCGAGACTGTGGCTCAGTCTTATCAGTCATCCTTCAAACACTCTCTGAATGATCATCTCTGTGGCTCCGCTGATGTTTAGTCTGTTGGTGCTGTTGCTGGGGGTTTTGACGCCAGTCTATCTGCAGCAGTGAACAAAACAAAAGGTTAGCCAAGGTTAGCCAGATTATTCTCTTAATCTGTGTGTCCACGCTCTTGGACATTTTTTTTTGCATCGTTATGTGTTCATGCAATATGCAGAGCAATCTGAACACGTATTTGAACTCTAAATGTAAAATAGCATCATCTGCAGCCTGGTTTAGACACACTCAAACTAACCTGAGTCGTATCTTATTTCCAGGCAGCGTCACAAAACGGGCAAGTATGTCATTAAAAAACCATGGCAACAGCCGTTCTCCTCTCATGAGAGGCTACAAGCCTCCTGCTATTGTACCTGTTACTTTATAAGGTGCAATTATTAAAAAAAGACTCTCCGTGGATCTGAGAGTGGGTGTGTTTGAGGAGAACCAGAACAGGAGCGAGGTGTTAAATTGATGATGACTTTCTTACCATCTTTTGCTCTCTGTTGATGTATTTTTAACAGTATGTTCCGCATAGGGCTTTAAAGGCCCTGCCATGTCAGCACATAGGAAAGATTTTATTTTTAAAATGTGATATAGAAATAAAGTGAATTGATTGGGCACTGTGAAGAATCACTGTATCTATACAAAAGATGCCACATTTCCTCCTGATGGACTTTTCTTCAAAGCAGAGCAGAGAACGTCCACATGCACATTCATTTACTTCGGCTGTGTTTTGTTTTTTTTCTGCCTTTTACACACAAAATATTTTAGCTGATTTGAGTTGGATGAGACTCGCAGAAGAGATGGGTAAAAGAAAATGACAGGGAGAAGACGGAAGGCTGCAGCGAGCAGCCTGTGATGTGGAAAATGGAAACGGGGATGAGAATCATCCCAACTCTGAAATGTCATCTCCTGTAGAAACATGAGGACGGAATACAACTCTTCTTCAAACAATAGTTCTTTCTGATCGCGTCGTTGGCTCTGGCGCCTCTAAATGTTTTTAGGAACTAATTTAGGAGTTTGATAAAACAAACCAATAAAAAAAGAGCTGCTCAGAAATTGCTGCTAAACAACAGTGATGGCTGCATATGCAAAATGAAAAACCACACTGAAATCCATCATGGTTATAAAATTACAATAACATGAAAGATGGGCTTGAAGCTTGGTAACTAAAAAAATAAAACTTTATCTCTGAAACGCGAGCTGCACTAGATTTAATCTAGGCTGGGTGTAATGGAATCAGAACTGAAAAGCATCCATCTCTGCTGCAGAAGGAGAGTGGAAACAGCCAGCTGAATAAATGAACCCCCTCGCAGTAAACTTCCGTCTGCTGCACAGCGCTGCGCTGTCAGAGTACTCTGGGAGGGAGATGAAAAAAGAACCGTGACATTCCCGAAACTGGTAATTTATGGGTGGCTCTCCAAATGGATGGCTGGCGGTTCGGGGGGCTGGGGAGCAGGAGGTCCCGTCACGTCAGTGTGCAGAGTTGGACTGCTTTGCTTTTTGCCGTCAAGCCAGTTAAAAAAAAAAAAACGGAACTAGATGGTTAATGTCTGTAATGTTGCTGGAATATGTTCAATTACTGTCAATCTAAAAAACTACAAAGGCAGTTTGACACAATCAGACACTGCTGTGTGTGTGCGCACCATTAATGCTTTGATAAAACATTTATAAGCCAGTCATTTTATTCTCATCTAACTACGGTCTGATAGACAGACACAATTAGTCAGGAAATATTAAAAAATAAACATGCAAACAAAAAAACAAATCCTAGTCTAGAGCAAACATAAACACTGTCCTAAATTATAAGTAAAGTCTTTCTACATTTGATGAGTAAACAGCACGGGGAAGACAGATGCAAACACACGATCCTGATATGACACGACAGGAGACCGAGCCCCTAATGAAACTAATGCGGACAGGATCCAGTTTAACCAGTCCCCCCAGCAGCTCATCAAGGATACAAACCACTCATCAGCAATGTCCACAGATTACAGTCCTCAAACTGTTAGCATGTTAATGGAGATCCTCACTGTACTGGTGTGGAAATGACACGTGACTTCACTACGTGGCTCCTGACAGACAGTGCTGTAATCATCCTTTTTGGTGTTGATGCATTCCTGGAAGGACTTCACAGGGTTTTAGCTCTAACCTGTAATACTCTTGTGTCTAATAATAATGCGCTGAGGATCATTCATCTGACTGTCTGTACAGACAGAGCTCGCAGCAAAGTTTTACACTTTTCTGGCCTAAAGCTGAGCTACAGTTCATGTTCTGAATAAATGAGCATGCACTGACTGGACAGCTGACCAGTTACCATTTACAGTTTTGATTACAGGTTTTGTGCCAAACTAAAGCAGCACACACCTTTTCTTTTATTTGTAGGCATTTTACAGTGGATGAAGTCACTTTTACACAACTCTGTAGACAGAAACATTTAGAAAAATGTTTTGTAAATGATCTTTGTATCATATTTTGGTCACAGAGTTCAGTTTAGCTCTACTGATATACGAAACATCTGTGATTGGCTGATATCATAAAATTCCAGTCTGTCCTGTACTGCACTCCTCGATCCAGGTTGTGTTAAAAATTAACCGGCCACGCTTTCTCCATGATGGACTGCTTCTGGGATGGAGCTGCGGCATCGATTGGAAACTAAAACATGGTGAAAACAAAGTCCGTCCTAGGTTGGAAATTTGGGGGGACACCAACACAGAAATATTATAAAAAGAGGAAAATAAAGAAGGAGAAAAGAAGAAAAGAGACAGGACAGCAGGGAACAATGCAAGAGAGCAGCAGGAGGGAGAGAACAGTGCCATTCTTGGATGAAGGAGAAGATACAGCAGGAGGGAAGGAGAAGAGTCATTAGTGAACTTGTACGTGGACATTAGCAAATGGGCTGAATTAGACAAGAGCACTCTGGGAAAACATTTTGCACACAAGTAAGTAGAAGAGCAAAGGAAGAAAACTGCCAATGAAAGCCTGAACTGTGGCCAGGCACCTACAGGTTTAAATGCTTTATGTTTGCAACAAGACACAGTTAAGAGGATAGCAGAAAATTCTTTTTAAACAAACACTCACAACATGTTCATGCACAATAATACTAGCTTCTTTAGTACTTACTCTCACACACACACTACTGTCTTTTTCTTTCTATGCCATCTTTTTTCCCCATAACAATGAGAAATATGCCTAATGGGCCAAAAAATAAAAACAATTATGTAAAACAAGGAAGGAGGAAATGAAGGCTTTAAGAGAAAAAGTTTAGTCAAGCGGACATTTTGTGGTCGGGTCACACATGAAGGAGTTGGAGGTGAAGATAAAAAGAGAAGGATATCGTTTTCAGAGAAGTATTCTTTGCAGGAAATTGTTTTTATCCGCTTGACTTCTTTGTTGTGGGCTTAATCACAGGGTCTTTACGGGGACTGAGTTTTCCTCCTTTCACAGTAAAAGCAGAGATGAGTCATTAGTGAATATATTTCTTCCTGTAAAAAAAACTTCAGCAGTCTTTTCATTTGTATGGTTACCTTCTTGACACAAAACATGAACATAAATAAGTGTCTATATTGACTGATGCGAATAAAGACAGATCCTGACATTCACAGGTTGTTTTCCTTGTATATACAATGAACAAACTTGCTGTCTTAATGCTGACAGGTCCTTTGATAATCTGTACTCACGTTGGCTGCGGAAGTGTGTACTTGAGTAATTTCCTTCACTGGACCACAGCAGAGCTATTGATCTATTCAATTATTATTATTTTTTTTTAAGTGTACCATCCCAACAAGCACGTTCACACTACAGCCCAGGTTTCAGATGAAATATAAAATTGCTTTTAATTTGCGTGGACACTATAAACGACCCTATCTTTATGGTTCTACACCTGGTGTATGGTACACATCTGTCCTGGTGTCTCTTTAGTCAAAGCAGAGTTTATGTTAAGATTTATTATGAGAACAGGTTTCCACTTTTTAACAAAGCATTTTAAGGATTGCTTAACTAAACAGCAAAGAAAGTGTTCAATATTCATTTACTGATGTGTTGTCTATAGAAATGTGTCCCATTCATCATTCACACACACTGAATAATTCATTTATTTACAGAATAAACACAACAAATAGGACTAACCTCTTACTGATTGTTACCCAGAGAGATCAATGTCAGCCACACACACACACACACACACACACACACACACACACACACACACACGGAAGTTAATTAGTAGAACTTTATGGATGATATTTTTGTCTTGGGAACAAAACAGCAGCCCAGGGGCAGAGATGACAAAGTAGATGGAGAAAATTATAAAAAGAAAGCGTCAAAAGGAAGAAAGAGAAAGCAAAAAGATAATGGAGAACAGAAAGAAAATAGATGCCAACCGAGACAAAGTACTAAATCAGTAAAAAAATCAAGGTTTATGGAGAGAAAAGAGGAAAAAAAAATAAAGAATGTCAAAGCAGTTATATAATATTACAAAATAAAATCTAAAATCATAGAACTGAATATCAGATGGGAGCTGGGAGATGACAGAAATCGACGGATTTACGGAGCGACTGCAGAGGAGAGATATTAAGTGAATTTTCTGCCTGAGAAGGAATGAGCAGTGATTTACAGAAAAAGGATAGATAAGGATAGTTTCTATATATTTTCTCTATCACACCGTCCCTAATGAACAGGTAAACACCAGCTCCACTCTACAAACACCCCCCTGTAATAACAAAAGTCTTGACTGTATGCAGGACATGAGGGCTGTATTTATCTTCTCCAACAAACTCATCAGGGTTCCTCTCTGCCAGTGAGACGGCTCGGCCTGCTTCAGAAACAAACCTCTCTACCATTGTTTTTATTTGCTTGTTACATTCTTCCAGAATGTAACCTGTAATAGGGTTTTAACAGATTCAGCAAGGCAGCAGTGAAGTCAGAGGTGGAGCAAGTTTGTCATTACACCTCTGCATAACAGAAAGATGCAGAATGGGAGAGCAGAAAGGCTGAAGGGGCTTAAAACTAACAAAAAAACAAAACAAAACACAAAATACACACACTCATACACAAGTTAGGGGGTGAAGTTAACAACAGCAGGTGACTGGAGGCAAGCTTTCAGCAGCAGCATCAAACAGCACAATGGAAATACCACACACACACACACACACACACACACACACACACACACACACACACACACACACAGAGTCAATTTCTTTTGCTTGTGATGGTCACTCAGTCAGGGCTTCCACTCTCCAGAAAATACGACAATAGATCTCTCTCCTGAGCCGCCAGCTGCTGGTGAAAGTGCTGACATGACGAGACCATCATTCACGTGTTTGAAGGTCTGGCTGGAAATTAAACTCAATGAAAGTCTCAATGAAAGGGATGTGGGGAGCGCGGAAGCCAGTTTTGCATTTGGAATTTTCACAATTCTCAACGTTAGTTTCTTCAAAACAAACTACTTCTATTCCTCCTGCCTCAACCCTCATTTCTTGTCCTCCCATCTCACCCCCACTTGTCTACACTCCTCTTCACTGGCCATTCTTTCAGAGAGGTGTTAGGCCCAGAGCGAATGCACCATCAGAGGGCATACTTGTCATGATGAAAGGATGAAGGCGTCAGGAGGAGGGTAAGGGGAGCAACAAAAGGGTGTGGTGAGCAGAGGTTCTGATGAGGAATAACAGATCAAAAACCTAATTTCTGATGCGTCAGCTAAATAGAAGGAGAACTGCACCCACAGCAACAGTCAGAGGTCCTTTCATGTTCATGTAAGAGGATTTTACAGAACCTCAGAACCTCCACAGATCGCTTATCATCTGAGGTTTGTCAGTTTCACTTTTCCTCCTCTGCTTCTCATTTTCATGGCAAAAAGATAAAAACACCATTTGAAATGACAAATATAATACACAACTGTCTGCATCGGCCACAACATCAGAACTCAACACCAGCGTGATGTCTGGGACTTGTGCTGGAACAGGATTACATGTAGCCTAAAGCTAACGGCATTTACACAACTGATGAATGCACCTAAATCTCTATAAATTAAACATAAGATACATTATAAACTTTTGTATAAATATATATATGAACTTATAAGACTACACTTTAAAAAGCTGACATTATCATGGTCACCGATCGGTCACGACTGTAAATGGCGGTTGGGACAGAGGCATGGCAGACAACTTGATTCTTGGTATGGATTTTGATATGCATACACATGAGGGAATTTCATGGGTTTGTTGGAACACTATTGTAGTTATTTCTTATTTACCTCACCAGTGGAGGTGAAAGCCGACAATGAGGGTTAATTAAAAACAGTTACAGTATGTTTATGCTCTGGAACATAAAACAACAATAGTGTAAGGCTGTACCGATGCACAGTGGCAGAAATGATGAACTCATTCACGTCAAACAGCTGTGCCGCTGAAAACACGGCCCATTAAAAAAAGAAGTGTATGGAATTTCACACCAGTATACCAGAAACAGTTTCCCAGTCCTCTCCCACTCTCTCTGATAACAGTCTAGAGTCAATTAAAGGGGTGTGCCGTCATCTTAATGGGCCTACTGGGACACATGAACATGTGTGTTTGGCCTCCTGTCATCTCCACCCCCTCATCTGTCTGCTCCCTATCTAACACCTGGGGGTGTTTGCAAGACGCCCTTCTCTGTGCGACAGAAGATACAACTAATAAATGTAAAACAATAACGTTATTCTAAAACTAATCACAGGTGATTTTAGCCACTAATCTAGGCATTAATTGCAGTTTTCAGTCTTAAACACAAGGAAAGGACAGTTCACCATCTAGCAATCTGTCCCAGCTGTTTCCACGCTGCTCAGAAGAATGTGTCCACTGCTGACACGAGTTGAAGTGCATTATACCGTTTTAATTTATATTTTTGTGCAGAATGCTGTTGTGAGCACAACTATGGTACAAATGTCCTCATTAAAACACCTTCACTGTTGATATGTGAGACAAACAAAGAAACTCACTGCCCTTTAATTCCAGATCATTAGAGATGGACCAGAGCAGAGGAATATAGTATAGAATATAGTCTCACCTAATATTTATGAAATGAACCACAGGCTGGGGCGCCTGTGCTGTCACACATGGTTATAAAGTGAGTGTAATTGTTGTAAATTGAGAAATGTTACACTGATGTGAAATGCTCACAGAAAATGCCGTTTCTCTCTCGTCAGATGACGAAAACCTTTACCGTTATTATGAACCATAAAAAAGCACTGATTGCTGGTCTACGTTCTACTCATTATTATTCAGAGGTGCACTAACAATATGAACAGGTGGAATATCGGACGGATCCACGTGCAACGACAATTCAGAAGGAGCAGTGTAAATGACGTACTATAAATGCAACCACTGAAGTATGCAGTTATAAGGTGTATATTTTATGCAGAAATAAATAAACATTTCATTTTTTTAAACGTTAAGGACAAATTACAATACATTTGTCAGAGCTCAGCCTGAGTGCCATTATCAGACACAGTACAAGCAGGAAGAAGAGAGATAATGGAGGGGAAAAAGAGTGCAGCACACAGCCTAAACAGGAGGTGAAATAAATATCCTTTCACCTAAAAGACTGGAACTCATTATTTAAACAATGCTGTGGCTGCATTCATCTGAATTATGGTTAAAACACGACCTCCCAGGAGGCCGTGTTCTAATCTCATAAAACCTATTAAGTCCTGAACATGCGAAAAAATAATTAGATGTGGGAGAGAGAGAGAGAGAGAAAAAAGAATGAGAAAGGAACAGAAGGAAGGAGAGAAGGGCAGAGTAAGGGTGACAAATTGTTAGACATTACAGAAAAGAGCAAAAGTGTGCAGATTCTCAGAGGCTGGTTGAGTGTCCACATCCTCTCTCTGCTCTTCCCTTCACACTTATCTCAATTATCCGCAGCCGCCATTTCCCTTCAATCGTCCACGCCGATAAGTGTTGCATCATCATGTGAGCAATCATTAAATAAATAAGATGGCGTTTTTAAACTGTTTCCAGTTTGCCTGCTACACATGAAGCTGTGGTCAGCGCAGAAACATCCATTACTATGATAACGCCGTTTAAAAACGGTGACATGCGTGACACCAAATACGTATCTGAGATGCAGATAACCAATTCATCCAAGACAACACAGTCCAGCTGTTCTAACCTTCAACTTATAAACTGATTTGTTTAGTGGAAAATATTCATTTTATACTGAATATAAAAATGTAAATGGTTTGTAGTGTTTATTTAGAGTATTGAATGGCAAGTACTGAATCATTCGTCGGAGTATTAACGCCAGGAAACAGTTTATTTAAAGAGTAATTCAGTTCTAAGTTTATAGTATGTATAGTATGTACTGTACAACAATAGATTTTTATCTTTACATTCTTAAACTTTGAAAAAAACAGCTCCTGTTTTCCAACTTCATGGCAGAGTCAACTAACACTGCTGTCAACACTTATCTACTTAGTTTGGGGGTAAGGAAAGCATGATGGGTACCCCCATCGTCTGTGTTAATTGAATTTTAAAATACATGACAAAGCTTGAAAATAGTCAGGAAGTTTAATTCTGTTTTCCAACATTCCTGCATGTTTACAGGAGTGTGTTCATGTTCCTGATGAGCTGCTGATGTTTAACAAGAGCAAGCGCAGCATGGATGCCCATTAAAATGGAGACAGAGAAATGGCTTCAGAATGAGCACTAATCTCTGCGGCCACTGAGAGAATAATTCTACACACATTAAAAAACAAGCAGATGCATTCATTTACCGGTCCTGCTCTAAAAATAACCCCCTTCTTAATGAGGTGCAGCAAACAGGATTGTGGAGGATCCACGTTTTGAGTTTCAAACACAAGAAGACTTGAGATGAGGTGTGTTGCATTGTCTGTGAGCAGAAGGGAAGGTTTAATGTTTGGCTGTGGTTAAAAAAAGGAGGGGGAACAGACCCAGGGGAACCTGATATATATTCAGGGACTAAATAAAAGGATTAAAAGTTAAGCATTCTTCAGCAGGACACTTCACAAGATGCCCCGTCTTTGTTTCTGCAGACAGCTTTCCTGGAAGCTTTACAAAACACGATAATAACCTACAGACAGCAGAGCAGAAAGGGAGGATGGGAGGGAGGACGAGTGCACACTGGAAACCTGCACATTTACACTTGACTCACCCTGATTCTTTTAACAACTTTCACTTCCAGGCTCATTGTGTTCATTTTTATAACAGGGTGACTATTAAATGAAAAATGAAGCTTGTTGGTAGGTTTTGTGGCCTTTCATAACAAATCAGTGTTGCTATCAGGTAGGTCTGGAAAAGCTGAACTTTACACAATGGACCGAGTGAAAATATTCTAAATGTCTCATTCCATTTAATTTTCTAATCAGCCAAATCCAGACGTGTGTATGTGTGTGTGTGTGTGTGTGTGTGTGTGTGTGATGCAAATCCAATCATTCCATTCATTCAGAGTTAATCTTCTTCCCAGTTCCCCCCAGATTAATGGTATGCTTGCTGAAAATTCTAGAATTACAATGTGACTATACAGTAGAGAACAGATGAGGATCGATATATATGTTGTTTTTTTTTTTTTTTAACACACACAGCATATATGATAATACAGAAGCCAAGATTCCATTCAAATGAGAGTGGTCTTTTCTTCTGCTGCATACAGATGCTGGTCAAGGAGCTGTGAACAGGTATGAAAAGAGGCAGTGCTTACTGATTATAGCATTTCCATCTTTCTTCACAGCACTGGAGTTGTCATCCAGAAGTGAAGTGTCAGTATTCAAAACTGGTCCGAGCCAATTCAGCGGATGAAAACACAAGCATGCAACATGTGTTTCCTGACTGACCATTATGAATCATTTCAAATTTTGAACTGGATTCTGTGGTTTTTTCAGGTCTATGAAGATAAGTATCATTGTTTGAGGAAAACTTGTGTTTTGTGGCCTTTACTGACCTGCTGCAGGCCTTCTGTTGGTCCGCTTCAGGATTCGCTTCTTCCATGTGCTAACAGGTGCTAACAGGAGCTTTATGATGCCAGGGTGAAAGACGTGAGCAGACTGTTTCACAAATTTGCATGCTAAACCAAAATTTTACTCTCTAAGAGGCTGCTGAGAGACATTCAATAAATTGGACAAGCTACATAAACACATACGTTATCATTCTCTGTCTGTGCTTTCACTCCGAAGCAGAAAGAACAGCAATTAAAGCTGGTGAGAGGAGAGACCAGTGCATGTGAATGAGCATCAGGGCAACAGGAGAGATAGTGGCTAGCGCAGCAGGAGCTGAACGCTAACACCGGTCCACACTACTGCGCAATACATTTTCAGAAATATTCAAACACATATTCATTTGCTGCTGATACAGACACTTTACAGAATTAAATGATAGCACCCTGATCAAATTATTCAAATAAGTCTCTTTTTCAATCTATTACTTGCTTGTGCGAGCACATCCTGGCTTTCTTGTTTTCATTCATTTGCAGCCATCTCTCCACTCTCACCACACTCTTCTATTCTCACGGCCAATTTTAATGCTCTTCATGACAGCGTGCACGTATGTTGTTGCTATAAAGCGCCACTACTTCTTCCAAATTGTTTCCATCTCTTTCACCTCTTACTCACCCTTCTCTCAAGCTGTTTTCTTCATCCATTATTTCAAAGCTCAGTTCTCTATTTTCCCAGGCCCACACACCTTACGCGCACCCCCGAGCCCAAATAAACATACAGCTAATCTCTGTCAATTACACAAATGCCTTTTTTAATTTTCTCGCCCTGCTATATTGTGTGCCACTGCATTCATGATGGATTTAAAGTCGTTAGGCTAATCTAAATTTGTCTTTGTATGTGTGTTTTTGTAAACCCAAGGCTAATTAGGCACCGCCTGCATCAGTGGCAGCCTTGGGAAATGTTGGGGAAGTCAACATACTGGAATTATTGACTTCACATTGCATTCATTAAAACACACAGGAAGGCACAGGAATATACATGCAAAATATGGTGGTTCCCCCTTCCAAACCATTCAATAATGTACACAGCATTTTTTGTATTTTATTTTATTTTATTTATTTTTTATTGTCCAGGGCAATTCAATAATTGGAGACCGTTAAAGGTCTCTTTGGGTCATTTTCATATTGGAAGAATTTGCCACTTTCAATGTGACTGCTGCGTTTTCATATATATATATATATCACTACAGGAGTCTCTGCAGCGGTAGTACTGCTTGTAATTGGCATCAAGGTAATCTAGCATAAAGACCAGGGCTTTGACTCATTACCATCTGGAAAGCTGTTGGATAGAACCAAGATGGTTGGTGAAGCTGTGTAGATCAGAAGATACTGATGGCATCTTATTTCACTGTTCAACAGATGGATGACAACTAAAGGCACAACATGAGAATAAATGACACCCACGCTCACACAAGATACATCTGTACAGCGCACTTCCACAGAAATACGCACCTTTACAGCAAGCAAAAAGTTAACAAACACAACTCCTGCCTGTGGAACTTGAACTAAAACTGATTGCAGCAGGGGTGGAAATTTATTGGCTCTGCACTTATATATGGCATCACTGTGTGTAGCATTTGATGAATTGTTTGTCTCCCTACATTGGTAATAAAGAATACAACACCTTCCCAGAGGGGTTTGCAGAGACACCATTCCCTTCAACAGATATGAACCAACACAACAGAGGTGTTGGTGGCTTTTACAACTTTTAAATGTCCAAAAGCATGTAATCGTTTAGATTTTCACTTTATCTGTGATATTATATATTTTTAGATTAATATACAAGGTGGTTGAGAAAGTTACATCTGTGACTGACTTCCTAGCAGTTGTATATTTTTCTTATATCCGAGAAGACAAGAGGAGGGAATTCTAGTTACTGTCTGTCCGCAAAGAGCAAAAAAAAACACAGGACCAAGAGTACAGAAGGATACACAAAGGAATGAAGCTAAAGCAGACAGAGGTTTGTTCGTGTTCTGAGGCAAAATGCATGGGTCACACAACCAGTATGGAGAGCATACTGCCTTCTGCAGCAAGAACACACACGTGCATCACGATCTCTCTCTCTCTCTCTCGCTCTCTTCCTCAGTGTCCACTGAGGGGATGTTGCTAGAGGGGGGCAATAAAGGCTGCCACAGCCAGATCTCATCTGTCACCGGTTATTGCACCACTGCAGAAGCCCTCACACACCACCCTGACCAAAGGAGCCCAGTTACACACACCCCACTGCAGTCTGACTGGACAATCAGCTGCCCAAAGCTTGATGCAGACAGACAGATCATTTACACTACAGCAATGAAGCACCTAAAGCACACAAACGCTCACACTCCCTCCCTCCCTCCCTCCCTCTCTCCCTCCATTGTTTTTGTTCTCTTGGGTATATTAACAGCAGTAACGATGCTGTAGCATGACTTTATTGTGCGAATTTAGTGTACATTTGTGTAACACTATTAGTGGGCTGTGGAGGAAGTAGCTATTAGCATAAAGAATGGTTTTATTGCACAAAACGCTCCCCCACTGTAAAAGACTAGACCCAGAAGACACACACACACACACACACACACACACACACACACACACACACACACACACACACAGTAATGACCTATTTTGGTACGCTTGCTCAACATTTCCAAATACACACTAATAAACTTCTCATTTGTTATGCACTTCAGCCATTAAACCAACAGAGAAAAAAGAGAGAAGGAGAGAGAGAGTGCTGCATGCATTGGGAAAAATAACGACAAAAGAAATATGAAAATAGACAGCAAAACAGACAGAAGTGCAGCAGAAGAAAGGCCTAAACACAGAGAGATCCATTCAAATGAGATGGCAGGGATGGTAAACAACAGAAAACAAAAACAAGGAAAGACCACAGAAGCTTTCTGAGACAGAAAGAAAAACAAAAAGTGAATGAAGGACACTCCACGTCATTAACACACGATCCTGTTCATGCATTCACAGTGCCCCCATTTGGCAGGCTAGAAAATAACAACCACAGGGACGCAAAGCCTTAGCTTGATCAAAACCATCTGTTAGTTGATTAAAAGTTTAAAACGTTTATTTTAGTGAAGTCATACCAGCTAAGGATGAGTAAACATTAACTCATCTGTGAATCACACTGTGATCTATTAATACATGTGTTTTTTCGGTGAAGCACATCCAACTCACACCGTCTCACACAGGTAGAGCAGATAACTGGAGTGCACTGAAATCAGACAAACATCTGTGCACTAAAACAACTTTGTAGTTAAAGTTCTAGAGAAAGCAGCTGGTGTGTTTTAGGAGAATACAGCCTGAGGATATCTGGGAATACACACACACAAACACCCACAGACGAGCTAGGGACTAATGACATGCTGGGAAGCACTTAGAGGCTGGTATTTATTTTCTTTATATTCACGCAGTGCAAGGCTGTTTTACCTGTGTGTTTGTGTGTGTGTGTGTGTGTGTGTGTGTGTGTGTGTGTGTGTGTATGTGTGTCTTGGAACTGAATAAAACAGCACTCTGTCCATTTGTATTCAGCTTGTAGTGTGGTAGTTGTAGCGGTCTTAACAAAAACTGGCTGCATGAAGCCTTAATACTGCTGCTGCTTTCACACACAGTGCTCGACTGTATGGGAGAGGATAAAAACAGTTGGACAGCTGTTTGAATAGTAGTTTTATTGCCGAATGTGCCCCATTCCCTCATCTCATCAAATGCACAGTATAGACACGTACTAAATGTCAGCCATTTCCAAAAGGGTCATTTTAAGGTTAAAGTCTGAGTTCATGTCAATTTTGGCGTTTTGGAAAACCCAGCATGTTTGTATGGTAGAAAAGCACTGAGCTCACCTTTGCGATGAGGCTGAGGGGATCTCTGCAGGAAGGTGACAGTGACTGTGTGTCCTGATGCAGGTCAGGTACGTCCTGATGCAGGTAAAGCCTTAGCATGGTGGCCAGCTGAGACAAACTTTGTTTCCTCTGCTCAGATAAACATGTCAGGTCTGTAAGAAATTATCAAACACACATACAAACGCAGAAATCCTTAGTCCGGATGTCTATATACACTCAGATCTCTGGGTTCCAGGATAACTGGAGAAAGAATGAATGTAAGAAGACAACATTTCTACTAAAACAGACACTTACGTGACTCATGTTCTTCTAAAGTGTAGAGCTCTTCGCTACTGCTCCTGGATGAACCCAACTAGAAGAAAACATTTTAAAAAAGAAGTCGAATCAGCATTTCACTTGTTCAATTGCTATCTTTACAAACTTATTTGGGATTTTATATATTTGCGATTTCAGAATCGTACCATAGCAAAGATGAGTCTTGCAGCCAGCCGAACTGAGTCTGTGGGAATTCTGGGTTGGACACTTTTTAGACACTTACACTCTCTTTTATGGCCAGGCCATGCTTGTCTCTGCAGAGGGAGCACATTTATCTTATAACAGCCAGTAATGCATGCACAGACATCACACACATGCACTCACAGTACCTGACAAGTGGCACTACAGTAACGGGCCATCTTGCACTGCGAACATCTCAATAAGGTTTCATGTCTGGAAAAAAAAAAAAGGCGGAAACATTTCACACTTTTGTTATTCCTGTATTTAAACATGCAAAACACAAAATATTATTCACTTTTTCAGAAAAGTATACTGTTGAAGCAACCTGCAATGACAATGCTTGCTATAATCGTATGTGTGTGTGTGTGTGTGTGTACATGCTGTAAGTTCTTATCAGTCCTAATCACACTGGACTCTTTTACTGCAGCTCCATCTTTGTTTTCATGCTTCCTGTTCAGCCGCTGTGACTGTGTGAGTTTGTCCCAGCTGGTTGGCAAGCTGAAAAAGTGCAGTGTGAAAGAGACCAAAGCAGATCAAAGTTCAGAAATCACATCAAGTCTCCTACACGCTCCTGGTGTGAGTCTACCGTAACCCTACAAACAACTGAATTCATTGTTAATCATGTAAGAGTTCTTGATGTTGACTGAAATATGTTAAAATGCAGACGGATAAGCAAATGTGTCTGACGACACATGATCATCCTTAAGGACAGACTCATTCCTACATCCCAATCATCGGTGCAGGCGATTCTGGAGGCCCAAGGCTTGTTCCGCATTAACTCGTTCTAAAAAATGTTTAAATATTGCTGGTTAACCATGACAAAGAATGCTGTTATGAAGTTTAACGCTCAGAATGAGATCGTGTTGAACATGTAAGATGGAGATAGCTTCGCCCCAGGTTCATCAAAACAGGACAGTGATTACAATGAGCGTCAACCGTAATGGCAAGAGCAGACATGATATAAACACACACGAGTCTGTAACATTCAGCAGCAGCAGTTCTGGGTTTCAGGGGCTTACTTTAAGGACATAAGCAGACTGGACTGCTGTGTATGGGTTGAGGTCCTTGAGGCTTAGACATGTATCCAAACCTCACTTTCTGTTCCACCCTCTTCCTCATTTTGGCTTCTGTATGTGTCGCCCCCCCCCCGCAGGGTGGAGGGAGAGACATTGCCTTGTTTGCAATGGTTTTTCTGGTCTGAGATCTAATGCTTACATTCAAATTCTCAGCTTGTGATGAAAACACAGCTAATCTTGTCATGCCGAGACCTTCCAGAAACGAAGAAGCCACCCACGGTTTAAAAACACACGTCTCTACTTCAGGAGCTGCAGCAGTTACGACAGACAGGAGGAGTCAGAACCAAACACAGAGAAGCTCTGCACAGCTTCAACTGGCCGCGCAGAAACATAACACAGGCGCTAAAGACTGGTCACAACAAATGACAGTCTAGATCCCCAACAGGAAGTCCATCCATCTTTCATGAACATATACAGAAGGCCGGACCATGAGGGTAAACTTACATCTACAGTCGTAGCTCTGCTTTGCTTAAAACATTTATCTTCCAGAGAACACAATTTAGAGTCATTTATAGTTCAGTTTCATTTCAGATGCACCCTCCGACTAAAGAGTAGAGAGACGCAGAGGAAGATGCGAGATAGGCAAAAAGACCCGTCTGTCACCTTTTATGCAGATACTAAACCACATTAACGCTCAGCCGAACCACTGTGTCGGCTCTTATCCTGACTGCCTGCAGACCGATAAGCTCTGAGAATTTACCTTCCCAAACACACCCACGGAATTGTGCCGATTCCGGTCGCGTGAGCCTGGAAGCACAATTCATATCTTTGATAAATAAAAAGAAATATCTCATCTTAGTAAAGGTTATGTGACCTAGAGGATACCGTTTCTCTTTTTACAAGAACGAGAACAAAACAGCAAGAACGAACTATGGATTGCAGACGCAGCATTGTCGACTGTTTATTCTTTTGTCCTTTGGGGATAGAGCAGCTTGGCAGGAGAACCTACAGACATACTGTACATTTTATATACATTATTTCCTTGTTCAAATACATATAGATGCCCTACATTCAGCCTTCAAGCCACGAAAAAAATCACTGCTACACCCTGCGGATGCAGTCCAACAGAGAATTAACAAGGCTAAATATAGACGTGGACAATAAAAAGAAGGGAATAAAAACAAACCCTCTTATCTAAATCACCTTATTATAGTTGACAAAGAGTCCTCATCTTAATGCAGATTATGATTCTTTGTCATCATCTGTCTGATCTCAGCTCCACATTCTTAGGTTTTTTTTCCTCTTACCTCTTCCACTCTCTCCTCTTTCTGACGTATTTTAAGAAGGGGGACGGGGGGCTTCCGGGTGCTTGGCCCGTGGATGTACGGCTGGCAGGATGACATGTATAATATTAGATGAGTTTAATACAGAACGTTGAATTTAAAAAAGCGAGCCTATCTTTCTCCATTTCTGCAAACCTGGAACACAGTCACTGTCAGGCTTTCTTACTTTGTTCATTTCCACCTGACAACATTATTGTGTTGTCCTTGTTTTATATCCACCTGGAACTCGGTACCACTCAGCAGTGGAAGAATAATGTTACAGATCTTTCACACTAACCATATGAAGTATTAGTTCAATATGCAGCACTGCTCATCATTCGCATCCCCAAATACACGGCTAAAAATAAACAGGACCAATCACCCTTCCCAGATCTCTAGGAATGAAATATTCTACTTCTGTATTGGTGCATCAGGCATCTCCTGGACAGTCTGCAGTGTGGATGCAACGATACATGCGACTGTGTCTCCAGACTCTTCCGTGCCTGTCACACGTGCTCAGTGTGAACCTGGTCTCTCATTAGTGAAGAGAACAGTGCACCAATGTGGAATCAGCCAGTTCTGGTGTTCTCTGACAAACACCAGTTGGGATGCACAGTGTCAGGCTGCAGCCTCTTACTGACAGTGTGGACAGAAGCTAGCACACGGTTGGCCTGCTGGAGGTCTGTTTGTAGGGTTCTGGTAGAGCTCCCCTGCTCCTCCCTGCACAAAGGAAAAGTGGTCCTGCTGCTTTGTTGCTTCCCCCCTACAGTCCCACTCCTGGTGTGCTGGCCTGGTGACCCTGGTGACCCTCTGGCCATGTCCCGTATGGATGGACTCCTGGAGTCTATCCCAGCAGTCACTGGCTGAGAGGCAGGAAGGCACCCTGGGCAGGTCACCAGTCCATCACACGACACTCGCATCCTTCACTAATAAACTACGAGTGGATTAACTTTAGCAATGAGATAAATGAACACAAGAAGAAAAGGACAGAAAACTGCCAGTAGACATTAAAGGACGTCATATGCACACTGATATGCAAAAACAGAGACGTGCACTCTTAAGCTGTGGACCGTTTGGTTACGTCTGCACTTGCTGGTACCTAATTAGGTCCAGCTCAGCATATCGCTGCCCTGTGTGTGTGTGTGTGTGTGTGTGCATGTCTGAGCATGTGCGCGTTTCTGTGTGTTTTAATAATCAGCACGGTTCTACGGATAGTCTGGTCATGCACGAGTGGATTTTCTCATTTCTAGGCTGAGTGGTCAACACAGCATGATGCCACTCATTCCAAAATGACAGGTAATGTGTGCACGGACACGTTCGTGTACAGCAAATGAAAAATATTAACATAGGAAATCAGCTGAAGTGTTCTTGACACCTTTGAATTGATTGAATAATGTGAGAAGGTGAAAAAAAATAGATGAATCAACAAAGCTGCATCTGGTCTGAGCCACTTGATTCCCCTGTAAACTCTTCACACACGGTGTTTGCTCTCCTTGTGTCAGCAGCCGTGCATGGCAACATACAGGGAAAATGCAAGGCCAAAAGGTCAATTAATTCAACACTTCCCAAAGAAACAATACTGCCATCTAAAAAAACAGTCCAGACTATGAGCTAACGCAGAACTAATCAAGAGAAAGAGAGCGAGAAAGACAAAGAAAGAATATTTTCCATTTAAAATATGTTGTTTGTAAAGAACCCATAAGCTTGTACTTTTCTACCACATCCTGCTGGCCCCCAACTCCAAATGACCTTCATGTGTGAATACAGCAGGAGAACCTCCAGAGGAGTGTACAAAGCAGCCCGTGTTCGCATGACAAGAATAAATACCTTCAACAATAAAAGGATTCGCTGACAAAGCAGTGTGATGATCTGAGAGCTCTTCATCATCTAATGTTGGCCCATTTTTCTTATTTGATCGGCTCAGCTTCCATCTGGCCGACTTTGACATCAGGCTGAAAATAGAACAGTCTCGAGCAACGTGTTGATATTTCTTGTTCTTTGCAATAATGAAGATCCCCTGGAAGTGTGTTTATCTGACTTTCAATCAAAAGTTTGTTGTTATGGGCGAGATCGTCCTGATGTTTATTTGTTTGTGCCGTGTGGTCCAAAGAGACGATGACTGAGAGATTGGTGTCAAACACAAAAGACTTCATCTGACATAAGATGGTGCTGCCTTACCCCCATTACATAACACACACACACACAAAATACAGAGAAATGCATCTAACGTCTGCCTTTATCTGTCAAACCGTATAAAAAAAAACTTATCAAACTCACCAAACTGTCTGTGTGAGTGCATGTGCGCGCGTGTGTGTTTCTTCTATTTCTGTCTCTTCCTCCTCTCACAGTTTGTAGCATTAGGCAAATGTGAAGTGGTGATTAAGATCTGTTCATAGCTCACATGCAAACCTATTTAGCACAACAACGTTGCCAACTATGCGTCGATCACTGCTGTTCAAAACAAATCCCTTGGGCTGGCTTTAAACAAAGCATCCTTACAGCTCAGAGCCAGGAAGGGAAAGAAATTCCATCCACTTTACTGTGAAGCGCCATCAAGGAGGCTAAGATTCACCCACTCACCACTCCTGAGCACAAATCAGACACTATAAACCATCTGAGAGATGACATCATTTATATATTATCTTCAATATAAATGAAGCTCTACGTGCGTCTATGCACACATCTACCAAACAGTGCTTGTAGTGTTTGTCGACACAAACAACAGTCTTCACACCTCTCACTAATCAGAGTTGAATAAAGGATGTGTAACAGACACTGATGTGTCAGCCACGAGTTAAAAAGATACCACCAGGACAGTTATTCAATATCTTAACATCCTCATCCCAAAACTTCCTGTCTCACACACACACACACACACACAAAGCAGAAAAAAATGGATGCAGTAGAAGCACAACCTGGCTAAATTAGTATTGATTTTTTTTGTTTGTTTTTTAACTTTATGACATGTGAGAGGGTGGACATATCTTGAGCTATTGACTAGATGTCACATAATAATATCATAGATACAAATTGTAGCCGAAGAAGAAAGAAGGGTGGTAAAGATGGCCAGGGCTGCAAAAATGTCAAAATCCATTGGCACTGCAGTAAGAAATGCAACTTACCACACAGATATGAACAGCGTGATGGCAGTTTAAATAAACTACACATCTGTGTGTCACAGATGTGAACAGCTGTATTGACCCTGGTCAACTACAATGTTACAAACGCTAATCAATCACCATTGGAGACTGACAGATGAACTGGAACTTGAGCCAGAAAGACATTAAAGTGATTTACTGCACAATGGTTTAAGTCATATCATGATGAAGATATTCAGCTGCTTGTTTGCATACAGATTATCAACTACAAGAGTTTAAGATGTATTTCAAAGGGATGAAATGCACCACTCTGACCCTGGTTACAGGTGAAAGGCAGTGCATAGCAACACACACCCGTCTCTCTCCAGCTGCATTTGCTCGTGATCCATGGTGCTGACTCCCTATCTGGGTCTGGGTCGTTGAGCTGCAGCCGCCCAACACTCCTCAGGGGCAGATTAAGTGCAGAGGACAAATTTCAATCTGCAGCATACAGATGATCAATGAAGTCATCTTCTACAGTACACTCCACACTCGCAAGATGTGACTGTGCATGAGGAAAACCAGGTTGGGATTTGTGTAGCCGACTGACCGTGGGTTCTGTAAGATATATCAATAAAATCCCGTGATTACGGCTGTCTCCATAAATACAGGACGCTTTCTCGTTATCATTAAAACTAGTATAGAACAACACCGCCATCTACCGACCACGTGAAAGCATTACTTGCAATATGAACGCTGCTGACAAACTACTGAACTAGAGTCGGTCTCTGCTTCTGAACCCCATGATTTATCAAGTGTAGATCACAGATGTGGTTTTCTTCAGAAAGGTAAATAAAATGTATAACTTACAACACAAATTTGCGGAAAACATGCATTCTGAAGCCAAATAAATGAAATCATCTTCTAAAAGGATTCTTCCTGTCTCACCGTGTGAAGCACTGGTGGCAGACATTTCTGCTCTGCTTGTTGGACACGCAGTTCGCCAACGGCTCGGCGACGTACACCAACTCCCCCTTCCCGATCCTGACTGTCGCCCGCAAACCATTACCTTTGCCGGGACTGACGAACCGCTGCAGCTTCGGGGCCATTTCCCCATCCACGTGAACACCGAGTGCTGTTTACATCCGTACACACACGCACTTTGCGTTATGACGCAATATCGACGTACAGACGTACGGCTTTTTAAAACGCTTTTTAATTTTAGAAATGTGTAATTGTAATAAAAAGGTTTGATATAGTAATGATAATATAGGATTATTATTATTATTAGTAGCAGTAGTATCATCAGTCGCATTAAAAAAAATTACCTTCTACTGCTCTATGTAACGTGGATCGCGGTTTGCGTCGTTCTATTTATTTTTAAGTTTTTTTCTGATTTAAAAACTGGAAGTTTTTCAGAAAGTTCTCCAATTGTTTTTTTAAAGACTTTTCTTGAACCAACTCTGAAGCTCATATATGAGCTTTAATTATTTACCAGTGCCAGATCAAATGAGGTCAGAAATGTTTCTATCATTTATTTTCATTAGTTATCCTTGGTGTAACTTCCCAAAACGTTTGTAACAAACATTACTAACAGTTGGGGTGACACAAGATTGAAAATGTACACAAATTACCTGACTGTGAAGAAATTATCCAATAAAAAACATGATTTAGAAAAACTTTTCAAATGGCAAAACCAATTTTGATTGCTTAACTGTATATATCAATCCTGATTTTTCTTAATGTATGTCAACAAATTTCTTAAAATCAATGTTTGCAGTTAAACTCTGAGTCATTTCACTGAAAGTAAATCATTTACGACTGTAGCCCTTCTGAATTGAAGTGTATATCATTAACACTAAGAGAATATTAACAAGAGGGCTGATTCCCAAACTGTATTGCTCCATGTGTTAAACAGTGATGCTCAAAGGAACAGACTAAATCAAATCATAAACTTCATTAAGAAATGTACAATCTGTAAAGGAGACAACAGTACTCCTCATGTTCAGGATGGGTTAAAAATAAAAAGGATGTATGATGACAATAAAACAATAAAAACCAAGAGAGAGATGTATTTTCCTTCTTCCAGCCACCTGTATGCATAAATAATTATCAGCATCTAAAGTGTAAGTTGTTTTTAAATTATCATCTGAACCAGCCAGACAACATGTGCAAATAAAAATATACCTGTCTAAAACTCTGATATTGTGATGAACGAGAAAAAAAACAACAGCTTTATCTTGAATTGTTATAAATGAAAAAAAAAAGTAGTTGGAATTAAGACCTTTAAGACATGGGGTTTCATTTGCTGCCACGGCAGACTCAAGGAAAACAATTTAACATCAGACATTGGAATATGCATATGACACGTAAAAGCACAGATGTTCAGCCAAGGCCTTAACGTCAGTGAATAAATAAAAGATGTAACACTAACTCATTAAGAGTGTGAGAAAAAGGCTTGGCTTCGTTGACAAAGTAAATACTTTGTTCTAAAATGTATTAGACACATTTCACAAAGGCAAAGGTTTAAAAAGTGACTTTTCTTAAGAATTAGCCCAATATGAAAGCTGTTTTTGTCTTAAAAAAAATGTCATTAAATTAAATCAAGGTAATAATAATTAAACAATAAGATCAGTGTCCAAAATGACTAGACGAGCCCACAGGCAGACAGAGTGGACTGGTGTCATTCCTCATTTATCCTCTCTGGAATATTTCAAATGATTTGTTCTACTTTGCATAACTTGTGTTTACGAGCTCGTAAATTCATGTTGAACCTTAAAACAAAGCATGAAAACACAAGAATTCATACAGACATATTGCAATATTCTCTAGATGAAAACAGAATCAATCCTTCATGTGTGCAACATTTTAAACATTCTCCTGATAATAAACAGAGGTGCACTGTTGCAAAATAAAGAATAAAAACCTCCAGCGGCAGTCATATTAGCCCAGACCAGGAAAGCTCTTCAGCAAATGTGTCCTGCAAGTGTGACATGTACCTTCAGACACATGTGCGTTAAACTAGGACAAGATTTCCCCATCAGACATGCTCGATGGATGTGAGCGAGTAAACATTGCTAATAACCTTTCATCACTGGTTTTCTGATGTGACAGAAATGCCAAATGACAAGAAGAAAACATTAACTCAAAGTTTGATTAAGACATGATGATTCCAACTTTAAAGCACAGGTTTTCTTTAAAAAATGTCATCTGTGATAAAGAAAACAAATAAAAGCTACACTAGCGGCTGTAAAGTGCCATCAGAACACTTTGCGTTAATTTGTGTAGTGTGTGAGGACAAAAGTATTATTACATTTTTTTACATCTCGGTAGGTCGTAAATGCTAGAATGTTCTCATTCGTAGCTCAGGAGGCGGTCCTGGAGGGGAGCTTCAGCTGGCAGAAATTTGTGTCACTCAGAGCTGACTATTACATCATTTACCAGCTGGCAAGGTTTTTGTGGGGCAGTTTGTTCTTTCAGACTGACCTTAAGCTTGAGAGAGCTTGGAGTTCTTCCTGTTCTGCAGTTTGCATTCATCAGTAGTCTTCTTTCCCTTTGCTCTGCATTCCCTTTGAAACCAGCCTCATGAAGCCATATCTGACCTATGATCTGCAGCCTGAAGGAAACTGAGACTGCATTAGCATTTTAAAACAGCTGTGGAGTTCTTCTAAATGCCCCAATGTGCTGATACAATCATTCCCCTGAAGCCACTTTGGCAGTAAAACAGACACTTGGTGCAGCTGCCTGAGACCGTAACTGATTTAACAGAGGCTGCTGGAAGCTACAGTGACTGGTGAGCAAACTGGTCCTGCTACGAGCCAGGGCCAAACCAGTGCTGGATGTGAGATATCCCACGCTGTATCTGGTTCATGTAGAAGTCTGCATTTCTGGAGAAGTCCTGACAAACCGAGGAGTGGACGTCACCCAGCGCACAGTAAAGGGCAGTGCCACCCAAACTGATCACAACTGTCACTAGGCAAAGCAGGAAGAGTAGCAGGCAGGAGTCTCCACCGCCAACATCTACAGAGAAACATGGAAGGAAGGGTGCAGCTGGTTGGAGGGTATTCAGCTCATTAATTTGCTTTAAGGTAGGTACTTTTACATAGACCCTTAAAAATGTGACTTTGTGTATCCTTTCAGCAAGACATTTCACTACCTCTAGTGTCTGAACAATGAAGGCAACCAACCCTGCTCGTAGCTGTCATCAGGGAATTTAAACCGGACACGTCTCTTTGTGGAGGCTATGCTGGATCGGGTCACCGTGTTCATAGAAGCACTCTCTCTGCCCACAGTTTCACTTCGCCTTTTCAATATGGAGACCAGGCCAGAAACGGGAGATATCTAAGAAAAGTATATTTATACACATGAACAGTATTTAAATTTAAATACAACATAACGCACAAGACTGCAACGCAGTGGACGTGTTTAGCAATAGCCACCAGTTGTCAGTATATCGCACAAAGTGTCTGCAGATATATTCCAGTACTAGCTGCTGCATCCCTCCAGCAGAACTTGAACATTAGACCTTGACTGTTTAGCTCAGATTTGCTAACGTGGTGTTATTGTACTAAGTCCAGGTGAAATCTGAATGGATATCATGCTAGTCATTCCCATCAATATCACAGAATTATCAGTCCTGCTGCATAATCTTCAAATGAGGTCATAATAAGTTTATGATGTGGTTTGATTTAAAGTGAGTGAATAATTAACTAATTATGGATCGTGATCATTTTAACAGCAAACATTTATATTTATTGATCTTTTTTTAATCGACAGCTGTTTCACCAGCTCCAAATATTTCGATAAAAATGTAAATAGAAATCTACGGTCATGACGTCTTTTTAATTTGCTATATAAAGAAAAAATTACACGAGTTCCACTTCCTCTCACATAGTCACATAACAGGACACCAGAATTTTAATTAGGAGCACTATGCCGGCCTGAAGATCAGGCTTCGGTCTACTCTAATTTCTATAACCTCTGAATTTAAGTTAATTCTTCTCTCCATGGTTTACAATGCAGTAAAAGCAAAACTTTTTCTGATGTATCCATACATCGTGTACAAGAAAAACAACACATTAGTTTACTAAATGATAAGAGGTGATTCTGATGTAGGATTTGTAAAACTGGCTCTGTATCCACAAACAAATCCAGCGTCTGAGTATCGTGGAGAGGAAAAAGAACACAGGATAGTAAAACTAATAGGGCACATTATGAGGACAGAATAGAGTTTGTCAACAGGAAGCAGTTCTGTCTAACATAAAAGGGTTTAATGGGCAGGAGAGCCCTGGAAAGGAAGATGTACACACCTCCTCTACAGTGATGAGTTTAGCCAAGTCATCCAACGAGGAAGCCTCTCGGATGATGTCAGCATCTTCTAATTCATACTCGTCTTCGTCCAAATCCTCCTGCTCTTGCTGCTTCATATGATCATCTGAAGGAAGACTGGCCTCTTGTTCAACAAAGCTTTCAGAGCTCTCCTGCAGCTGCAAAGATAATAAGTTATAGCTCACGGATCAATATTCAATTTTTGCTCTCCTCCTGTGAGCGCTCTGACTGAAGATATTCAAACCTCCTATATGTATTTACCTCTAATAGAGAAAATGTTCACTATTGTTACAACATTTTTAAATTCTAAATTCTGATTCATATATGAGTAAATGAGTTGTAATTTTTGGTTTCTGTGCTGTCGATTCAGTTTCATTTAACCAGAGCAGCAAATTTCATGTCAAACCTACGTAATACAAGAATAACAACCAAAATATTTGTATAATCTTTTAAAACGGTACACATTCTTTGATAACTGTTTTTTTATATGCATGTACAGTATTGGCCAATGTACTGTACACTGAAGGCACAACACAAACAGCAGATTCTGAGGTACCTGGCTCTTCTCAGCTAGGGCTTCTGGGTGTAGCGGCTCTTGCTCCACCTCTGTCCCACTAACTATAGTCTCCACTCGCAGAGCTCTCTGTCTAAGCTTCTCCTCTTCTTCATCTTCTCCCTCCACATCCATCTTGAAAGCACTGACTGCTCTTTCCTCACGACTCTCCCCTGCTTCCTTCTTTGCCTGCCTTTCCTGTGTGAGACATAGATCTCCTCCCTGCTGCTCTGCAGGCTCGGGCTGCTCCAATGCAACACTTGTGGAGGGGTGAAGTTCATCTCTTAGGACTGAAATGGTGCATCCCACCGCTTCTCCGGCCTCTCCTCCCCTTCTGTCAGTCAGCTGGGAATTGTGGAAACCCTCCCTGCCCACTATGTCTTTTTCTGAGTCTTTTCGTTTCATCTTGGTGATGTCAGGGGATTCGACAGAAGAGGAGGAGTCGTCATCTCTGGCTTCCATTCTTTCATCAACTCGATCATCTTTATTAAAAAGAGAGAAAGCAACTGAGGAGCTGGCATTTATCATCTTAAACAATCTTCATTCAGCTTGAATCACCATTTCTGATAAGAAACAAATAATCTTACCCTTCATGCCTCAGAACAACTTCTGGTTGTGTGTTTAGCTTCTCTGTCTTAGTATATCCAGTTTATGAAGCATTTTCCCCAGTAAAATACCATTTCCATTCTCTAGCTTAGCCCAGTAAAGCTCCCAGGCCCACTTTAGATCTCAGTCAGGTACACACTCACCTGACATACGTGGAGACAGTTCACCACCTTCTTCTGCTGCAGACCTCAGTGTCTCCAGGGAGACACACTGAACACACAAACAGTAATAGAAATGCCATTCATCAAAGTTCACAGTAGATGTATAGCTATTTATTGTTCATAAACAATAACAAATTTCATAACAAATCTACAAGTGTATGAAAACAACTTTTTTTTTATGTCACACAAGCACACAACAAAAATGAGAAAACTCTTACCGCAGCATCTTTAGCTCCCGGTCTATGAACAGAAGAGAGAAACGGACAGAGTGAGAGGACGGCAACATTCGAATCTGCTCTCAAATATAGTAGATGACACAGAGAAAAACAGTTTAGCTCCACTCTGAGACCTAATATTAGCACAAACAGTTTTCCTTGACATTACAACTTGAGCAAGTGACACTTCCAACGTGCGTGAGCTTTGAGGGCATGAGATATGTGAAGTGAAACCTCAGCTGTGTGATGGCTCAAATTTCGTGAAAGTGCAGCAACAGCGAAGGACTTTGCTGAACTCCGCTGTCAGGGCAGAGCTGACCACACGACGGTCTGCAATTCTTTTATTCTCATTTTTAGCACTTTATCTATTTATATATCACAAAAAACTGCAGACTTTCATACATTCATTTTACGTTTTTCACTAAAATTAAATTTAACATCAAGGACAAGACTGAACACAAAGTCAGAGAGAACAAAAGCTTTAAGAGTGGCCAAATAAACAGAACAACTCAAGAACATGTTGGATGCAGTGAACATAACACGAACGTTATTGTTGATTTACTATTATTATGATAATAGTGATGATACACAATTTTGCAGACTGACCGACTGTGTGTCTGGCAAATGTGCTTAAGACTGTCCAGATGTTGTGCTGCCAGCTCAGAAGAAGTCGGTTTACTCTGATTCTCTAGAAGACACAGAGACACAGAGAGTTCAGGACCCTTACAGAGCAAAACCAGCGAGCCCTTCATTTTAATGAGCAGTGGAGATCGCTGTCACGCTTCACACTGTAACACAACCGTGACACAGGCATGCAAAAATAACATAATCATAATGTTCTGCTTCTGAAAAAGCTGAAAGAGGAACCTTACAGAGCAAAAAAGGTACACTACGAGCGACTGTGAGACTTGAATGATCCCTGACAGAATTTGCATTATGTGATCAATTAAAGTACATTAAATGATCATGATGATTAGAAAAACGATTAAATACCAGATGAAGAGAAATCAGGAACCATACACTACAATATGTAGTGATATTGTGCTCTGTGTGTGCACGTGTTACCCCATTGTTCTCGCAGTACATTCAGGTTGTCCAGTACTCTCTGATGATACAGTCTCTCCAGTTGGATGCACCACAGCGCCCACTGAACTGAACATCGCAGGTTAAGAAGCACAAATTCAAACACATCCCAATTGTGGCACACAACTCTCAGTTTCCTGTTCTTGAATGTAAAGCTGTAACTTTCTCCAGGCTACAGTGTCTCGTGTTTATGGATATGAGCTGGTAAATCTCAATCCTCTGACATGGCTCGGTGCTTCTTCTCTGACAAAGAAGCTGATGTGGATGCTTGACAGAGCTGAGTGTTGTTGGACCTGTAAACTCTGCTGTGATCAAAAGAGCTGTAAGAGCTTTCATAAAGAAAACTTTCAATTATACCATTTATGAATCATTAGCCACAGACTCTGGTGGCATATCACATTTCTTTAGACTTTTATGGCTCACAATTGTCATCATTGCTTACATAGTGATTTTCAAATATAGTGAAAAATAGCTCAAAAAACAGCTTCATTCCACCCCTCAGACATATGAAAAGGATACAGTTTTCCTTAAGAACAAAGGCCTCAGCAATCTGTGGGTGGCGAGACAAACATAGATCATTTAATGAGCATCAACTGCATGTATATGTTATAAGAGAGAGAGGCAGGTGGAGAAGGAGAGAATTGTGTATTTCTCTTGTGGAAAACCTGCATGAATGAGTGAATAGATGGTGTGAAGATACACAGCTACTATCAGTACTGTTAAAATGTTAGTCATTGTGGCGCAGGTAATGGCACAACATTAACATCTAATCTTATTTCTAACAGACTTCAAATGTGGCATCATATTAACTACCAGGAACCTTATCTAGGGAAAAGGAAATAGTGCAACAAAGCTGATGTGTGAAGCCTAAACTCCCAACCTGAACTAGTTTAACCTAAAACTGAAGCACTATATACACTCAACCTTTCATCCCAAACGATTACAAGCATTCTGACTACAGTCAGAGCAACCAAGTATTGAAAAAGATTCTAGTGTTTAGTGATACCGTAGCTCTGGTTTGCTCATTACAAATATTCCTGTGGAAAAAAACACCCTAAACTTTCATCATTTGAGACATCACATGAATATGATTTTTAATACGACCTATAAAAACGTACACACCCACGCCTTGTGTGGGAAATAAGCATCACCCAGGTGTGTCTGCTGACATTTGTGCAGCAAGCTGACAGATATATTCACAAATCCCACAACACAGACATGTGCAGTCATGTTTACAGCAGGGAGACACCCAGGCCTCAGGGGATAAGGTGCCATGTCAGTTATGCAGAGCAGGTGATTGGGATTTCACGCCTGAGTTACACATTACAGTGGTTACCTGGTGAAGGTACTGTGGAAGGTGAGCGTCATCTCCTCTCTGTGCTAACTCCTCTAAAGACTTCAACAGGTCCTGGTCTGGAACATGTCCTGTGTCACACTTCGGCCCTGAGATGTCCTCCGGAGCTCCTCTGGAGGAAGAGCATTGTGTCGTGGCACTGGTAGAACCCAGGCTGAGGGGGAGTGAGGGTCCAGTGGCTGCAGACTCCTGAGTGCATCCTGCAGAAGCGCTGAGCTTGGCGGTGTCAGCCATTACTGTAAATGCTGCAGCAGATGAGGTAAAAAACTCTCTGACCGGTTGCGTAGATGAGGTCGAGTGTTCTGTGATACATGTGTGATCAGGTGGGCAGGGAGAGCTACAGTGTGAGGTCAGTGTGGAAGGGTCTGCAGGCCAGGTGGTGAGGCTCTCTACCCCTGGAACAGAACCCATTCTGGAGGAAAATGACTCAGTGTTGGAGGTAAGAGGCTTTACACTGACAACGCTCTGACTCTGTGATGCTTGACTGATGGGATACGGAGTTTCCGGAGTGGCTGTCGGGATCACGGGAGAGGTAGGTTCTGGACTGGTCCCTGGGCTGAAGGGATAGGGAGTCTCCAAAAGACTGGCTGCAATGATAAAGGAAGAAAGAAGAGTTAATTATAGTTAATAATTAACAGGCCAAAGGACACGCTGAAACACAGTCGCTCCAAAACAGCTGTCAACCACACATAAAAGTTTAAACACCGGCCTGAAACTATTATCTGGACATGGTTCTGCAGGCCTGGAGGAGTTGGACGATTTTAGAAATCAGAACCAACATGTTGTGTGTTTCTTTCTCAGGTTATCCATCTCTTCAAATTCTCCCTCAGCCTGTATCATCCTTATATATGACCTCCCCTGACTGTACAATACCCGGTTGATTTGCATGCTCATATTTCTGTCTGCATAATTTTCAATAAGAGAAATACATTCACACACACAGAACTACAGTGCTGAACATCTGGAAATTGTGTGTGTGTGTGTGTGTGTGTTCCTGACCTGTTTCGGAATAGGAGGAATCTGTCATGGGTGTGTCTGGAGACTGACAACAAATTATAGAGCTTGAGCCCTCTGACACATCCTCCTCCTCTTCATCTTCTTCCTTCATCACCTCATCAAGATCTTCTTCCTCATCGTCTCGGTTCCCTTCTGCATTTCCCTCTTTTTCCTCCTCGTCCCTGCTCCTGCCGGTGTTGGAAAAGGGGGCGTTATAGAAGAGTCCTTGCTCTCCGCTCTCTCCTTTTTGCAGAAGAGAGAGATTTTGACTAAGTGCGCTTGTCTCATTGAGATTTCCAGTTTGGGCAGTGAGAGGCTCAGTGGTGGGCAGGTTATCACAGAGATCGTCCCTAACTTCCTGGACTTGAGACATCACTTCTCCTTCCATCTCAGAATGACCTGGAAAAGGAATACAGTGAAATACTATTAATATACAACTCATCTTTAGGAAATGTTCTGTTAATTTTACGGAACTTAAATAAAGTGCGCACACAGCATTTCACTCACCACCATGATCCATCGGGTACCTCTCTCAAGGTATGACTTTCCAGCCTGAAGGTCTATCCCATGAATTAAAAACGCACTTCTTTCGGCCTGCAGAGATTGAGAGAAACATTAAAAAGGGCAGGTGACTGAGTGACAAGCAGATAAAGTCAGAGCCGCAACGTCAGAAACAAGGAGTGCAAAGAGAAAGAAAAACCCAAAACAAGTTTAACGTCATTCCCAAGCCAACAAGATGTCCAGTCCTCAAAAGTGTCTCAAAAAAACAAATTGAAGAGGCAACAGGCAAAGAAGGTATAATAGGAAAAGACTTATTAAAAGCTATTACCAACTTTAAACTTAGCAATTTATTACCTTAAAAAAAGCATGTTCTACAAGCTATCTGTCAATAACACAATGGAGCTAATGTCTACCAGCTCATCTGACTAGCTGACTCCTGCAATGTAAAAGACGTGTGCACTTTAGTGAAAATAACTTAGACGGGCAACGTTAGACGCTGACAACCACATTTCATGTTCAAGTGGCAAAACACAGGTAATATCCACCCTGTCAAAAATATGCTTATCGGGGATAAGACGCAATATAAAGATCGCATGAATTAAACTCGTAAACAAATAAAAAAAAAAACCCTCAAAAAAAGCAGCTATAGCAGTATAGATCTGTCATAATGACCAAATTTATTGCTGTGCTGGGTTACTGTGGTACAAGTAGACACACTGGTTACCGTATACCTGTCACCATGACAATAACG
This sequence comes from Pao palembangensis, assembly GCA_015343265.1. NCBI lineage: Eukaryota > Metazoa > Chordata > Actinopteri > Tetraodontiformes > Tetraodontidae > Pao > Pao palembangensis. The sequence goes on from CM027081.1 coordinate 8,016,139, forward strand.
TCAACTATCTTGTAAATCAGTGTAAAGCACACTTTGTGCAGCCGCCTGCCACCCCGCTTTAAGGTCCTTACGAATGCTCACAGCAGACTTAGGAACAACGTCAGCATAAACACTCTAAACGACTGATTTCTGCACATATTCTCACTGTTCAGATGGAAAAGTGTCATACAAAATCAGGAAAGGTAGCACAGTTCTGAAACTCCAGGCTGCAGTCAAAAATATTAAAAAAAAACATTTGCTTGTATTCAATTTAAACTTATTTATATATATATATATAAACGGCACTTATGAAGAATGTGTTGGTGTGTTTTCATTTCATTACCACAATAAATACATTAATGCACAGACAACCTTTAAAATGTACAAAAGAAGTGTAGATGAACACTGAATCCAAGCATTAAAACGAAGCGTCACAGTAGGAAATACTTCAGGAGATGAGCCTATAAAAAACACATCAGCATCAGGGACTCTATCCAGAGGGAAGGAAGGATCTTACCTACAGGCTGCATAAGCTTTATATATTTTAATGAGAGTGTTTCTGCTGGATACCTCTCACCTGTCTCCCAGAAGGATTTAAGACAGAGCCACTAACACCTGAGAGGGTTAGGGTTAGGGCTTCTGCAATAACATGTCCCAATTACACACACAGCTATTATTGGACCCATTATCAGTATTTTTTGGATCATGTATCCACACAACCATCCTCTTATATCTCTCTTTATGTCTAGAAGCTCCACAGGGGGCATGATTAATAATCTGACATACAGGAAAGACAGACACAATAGGGTAATTATATAAACGCATTGCGGTTCAGAGCAGATTACATACGTTGAATGTATAAAAGCTAAAGTGTATATGTTGAGTTACATCAACTCCGTGTAAACATGGGTTAATGACAGACAGTGTCATAAAACGCGACAGTTATCGCCTCTGGTTTCGTTAACGTTTGTTAGCTGGTCGGCTATTTTTTAAGCCAATGTAAAGGTTGTTTTGATCTAAAATAATAATCGCAAAAAAGCTTTTTATGTAGAGATGTCACTACGCCTCAGAGAGAAAATAACACGAACGCGTTGCATTTTTTGGCAGGTTGTAAGGCGGTCCACCTTTTCTGAACGTCTACAAAATGTTTATGAAAAAGAAAAGCTAGCGTTAAATGGTTAGCTACTAATAAAGCTAGTCAAACAGTAATGTTAACGCTGCAGCTACGAATTAAAGTTAAGGTGCATGGTGCTGTTACTAGCTAATGTTAGCTAGAAGGTGACACATCTGGGTACAACACCCCGGAAAAATTCTTGAATTGCCCCCAACATCCTTTACATTATTGGCATTCCTTCGACTATTACACCAGTACCCTTGAGGCGACAGTGGAGTACTTACGGTCTGAAAGGGTCAACGGACTGCGCGACCAGGCATCAGATCAGACACGGTGTTTTTCCTGTGTTGATAGTGTGCTGACATAGTGTGGTGACTGGGGGTGTAGCCGTTTGACAACGGGAGGACGAAGCCACCGCCGCGGTCATTGGGCCTGCCCTGCACTGCTGCGGCGGCTGCTGCTGCTGCTGCGGCAGCAGCGCACGGCTCTCATGCTGCAAGTCTCCCCCTTCTGGTGAGAGACTGTCAGTGCGTGCATTTATTTAATACAAACATCGCTGCTATGGAAACTATTTAAAATATATTGTATTTGTAATGGGAATAGATACACCACGCAGAACCACAAACATTCCATGCACATCAATTATCCGTTTTGTTGTACAAGAGCTGGAAAATTGTAAAATTTATTAAAAGGATCCATATTCCTCATTATTTAAAAAAAAAAAAAAAAAGTAATTATTTTATTCAATTAGACATAGCACACATAATTAATGTACAAAAATATACAAGCTCTGAAGCCACAAACTTAAGACCTCCGTAAGAATTCTGTCAGTTTGTGAAAATGATATTATAAAAAGGTGTTTTGCACAGCTGTACACCTGAACTCAAACAGATGAGGATGACTGGTGTTATAGTTCAACTCAATGTTTGTGAATTAGCCCAGGAGAAGATCTCCTATCTGTCATCCATTATCAACATTCAGTTGATTAAGTGTATAACATTGGGTAACACATATTTATGCTGCCGGGTATAATATAAACACCGTTGCCTTTGTCTGCCCATATTTCATAGTATCACATAAGATTTGCTGATATAATGATAGATTTTTTTTCTTACATTAAACTATACACATGACCTTTATGTCCATTTTCACTTAGATCCAGCCTTCTCTCTGTGTGTTCTCCAAAATCTCCTCATAAAGCCAGCTCTGAGTGAACTCTTGACTCTTGTCCATGAGCTGGAACAGTCGCAGGTATTCCTCCGGATAAACGTGGCCCGTCAATATGTCCTGCTGCATGCCCATCTCTGCTAACAGCTTACTCCCACTGTCTGGTGACCACAGACTGCAAAAGAAAAACCAATGAAAATATAGGACGAGACAAAAATGTCACGACTGTGTGAATTTACAAAAAAATGTCCATTTTTTTTTTTTAGCCGCAGGGTCATCAACGCTTACTTGAGTCTGTCAATTAGCTTGACCTTCCTCTTTGCCAGACACTGTTTGACCATCATCAAGAGAGTTGAAGCATTGGAAGGAGTGAGGCCTGCAGAAAACAGATCAGAACGAGGACGCAGGCGCACCAGACACAAATTATCATTGGGAAGCTGTGGGGAGAAAAAAAAATAGCATAAGTGGAGATATTATATAAAATCATCAACAGCATTTATGTCATATTATCTGTGCTCCGTCTTGCCTTGTTCTTAGGGCTGCGTATACTTCGTCTTGAAGATGTCACAAAGGACTCCCAGCTCTCCTGCAGGACAAATGCATATCAGAGCTGATCATTCCATCACTGTGTTTGTTACTGCTCTACTTGACTGATTATCTATAAAACAAATCTGCAGGATCCTTTTATATTCATTTAGAATCCTGTTCCATCATTTTGTACCTTGTGGAGCAGTTCAATGTCACAGGCCATCTGCCAGAGGACACTGAAGGCTCTGTAATTCATCATGTCGCCTGGTCGTGATGCTAGTTTCTGATGGGAGAAGGGCTCAGAATTATTGAATTGAAATGTTTGGTCCACTTTCTCTACATCAACAGCTCTTTTTTTTTTTTTTACCAGGTATTCTTTCTCGCTTATGAAGAGGTTGAGCTCGATTCTTCCATATCTGTAGATGGACAGTCTTTCAAATAAAGCATAAACCATCTTCAGCAGCATCCCACGCTCATTCCGCATGGGAAGCATCCCCACTACCTTCACTGGGATGTCTAGAAACAAGGAGACACAAAAATGTATTAACACATTTGCAGAGCAAGAGCGTGTTCCTAATGTCTCCTGATCCTGTAATATTCATTGTATTTTTATTTATCTTTAAAATTTGGGATATTATGAGACATTTTTAGTGTGAATATGCAGTATGTAAGCATGGTTGTTCACCATCAGTCCAGCTTGCTTCTGATATCCCCAGATCAGTGAACAGCTTGTCAGTGAACATAGCAGGGGGTTTAAGGTTTCCACTGCCGATGGGGTCCAGTTTAAAGAAGTCACAGTGAATCACTTCCAGCTGCCCATCAAGTTGAATTTCCAACTCCTACAACATAAAAAAATTAAAATAAAAATAAAGTGCCATTTAGAACAGTAAAGAGAACCAATAATTACTACAATCCCAATTCATGATACTGTGAACAATCACAAATGAAGTTTTAAAAAGTAGATTTTGGATTTGACAATTTTTTTTCTATTTGTGGAAAATAATTTGTTAGGTGGAATAAGTTATTTTTGTGTGAAGGTACTGTCTTCAGTCACCTGTAACTCAGGCAGGAAGAACTTATCTCCTTCCAAAGCCACAACTTTCTGAACTCCAGAATTTAGCAGCGTCCTCGTCAACACCCCAGGACCTAAAGCAAACACAGCTGTTTAGTTTTGTTCACTGGACAAACATACAAAGCGAAGAATTCTATATAATTGCACTACTGTCACATTACAAAACAATTACACAACAAACGCGAGATAATCATCACGCAATACATTTTCTTAACAACTGACCACACACATACCTGGGTTACATTCAAAGATGATCGTTGTGGCATTTTCAGGTTGCAGATGCTGTGTAATTAGTTTGGCCAAATCTGGATCTACGATAAAATGTCTTATCTTCTTACAGGCCTGAGCGCGGCGTACATTCTCCTCTACCTCTCCGAGGTCCAGGAAGTCATACCGGCACAGACGACGTTGGCCCTAAACACAGGGTTGGTAAACAGATAAATGTGCATCCTTAATTTACACACGAATTTGTATTTCCTGAAGAACCTTACGACTTTATGCAAAATGAAGGACTAAAATAGGGAACAATTATTATTTAACTAATTTCATTGCAAACTCACTAAACAGATCATGCTAAAGAATATATTTCAACACTGACAACAAGCAGAGAAATCTACCTACCTGTACAGCCACAGCAGACAGGTTTCTGTGTGTGAGTGCTGAGGAGGGCGACGTCCTCTCTACACTGTGCTGTTGAGAAAATGAACCAAGTGTGGTCCGACCAGAGCCAGAAGAAAGGGGGTCCAAGCTATAGGCCCTTCTATGAACCACAGGGAGCGCAACAACCCTGAGGCAGGAGGGAGCCATGGAAAGCAGTGTTGGCTTGTGCAAACAGGATCTACTTTTAATGGTGTGGCTGCAAGCAGAGCGCATCAGCTCCACCACCATACGCATTTTGTTTGACATGATGGAAGTCTGTACCTGTACAATATAAAGGGGCTATGTGGATATGAGGATCACTACAAAACAAAAGGTGAAAGAACAGGACAACAGTGTTAATTATGACAGCATTCTGAATTTAAGGCAACATCGTTATATTTAAAGGTATTTGGAAACTTGTACATATACTCAGTCAGACAGTACAACTACAGCATTTGTCAAGGGTAGTAATGCAAAATCAGTGGGAAAAAAACAACTTAGCAATACAGTTCTGATCATGTATGAAATAACATATTATTTTCGGAGAAAAAGAGGAAAACTGTAAATTCACCAATGTAAGTTTACAAAGTTTGATTGTGATGTTAAAAGTGTAGTACAAATCGCCCAAATGAAATACCTCCTAACAAGTGATATTAAAGTTGTTACCCAACTAGCTAGCCTAATGCTAACGTCATTAAATAATATGCAGTAATGTGGTTTCATGGGTAAGATCCCAAGATACCTTACCTTGAATCCTTTCCTATACATCTAGCTCGGACAACATCCGTGATTTAAATATGTTGTTTGTGAAGCTGTCCGTTTGTAATCCTCTGTGACATTGAGACCTCCGCATCCCGACCCCATATTTTGCAACTCTCGTGGCGCTACAGACGCATGTGAATGACGACATCGGCAAACAACTGTTGCGATAACCAATCAGGTGTACGCATATTATCTTACGCTATGACAAACTTAGACGTAAATACGATGCTTAGATTGTACAGTATGTTAAGAAATGTTAAATTTCATATCAAAGACGCTAGTGCTTTTATTGGTCATATAAACAGTTAGAAGTAGAAAAACAATGCATATTATTCACGGTATCCAAAACGGCGTTATTGTTGGAGAGTTAGCCTATTAGCGTATTGTTGCTACGGAAGTAGCGTGAAGCGCAGCCAAAACCGCCCCTTGCACGGCTTGTCTCCACTGTCAGTCTGTCGAGAGGAGAAGATAAAGTAGCAGCAGCGTTCAAGCAAAGTAAACATGGCTCGTTTTGAAACGACTTCCAGCCGTCCATACCACCTGGTTATCTTTGGAGCGTCTGGGTTCACCGGGCAGTTTGTGGTAGAGGAGGTGGCCCGGACTGTGTCTGAAGGGCCACAAGGAACCTTAAAGTGGGCCGTGGCTGGCAGGAGCAAGCAGAAGCTGGAAAAAGTTGTGGAACAGGCTGCTGGTGTCCTCGGTATGTATTCCAGCAATCTATGCTCAGACATTTAATTCGATTTACTTCTTTCAACGTAAATATTTCACTGGCAAAGAAGAATTTCTTACCTCCAGCTCAAGATTACTTATCTCTGTTACCATGACCCTAATCTTGCAACTGGACTCCAAAGGGCAATCGAGGTAGCAAATAACAGATGATTGAAAATGTACTGGACTCATTCAAATAATCCAAATGATGCCAACCTCAAATCAGCATGAAAGTGTGTATCACGAGGAAGGAAAGGTCTTTTTTAATAGTCTTAGCAACTGGGAATGTTTATTGAATATGTACGAAAAACTGTGGTAAAGACAGGAATGTTTTGTCATTGTAAATTATAATATTGAGTGATAAACTGTATCCACCAAATTTCACATATAATGCTAATTCCATTCTATATTCATTTATTCTCGATTGTGAAAAAAACAAATCACCTGCACCCTGTAAATATGGACAAAAGAAGTACTTAGTGTAATTTCTTGTTTTTCTATTTGATGGTGTGTACGGAACAACACGAGCATGGAAAATTCCATCTATCACTAGATGGAGACCGGGGAGCTATTCTTCTGGTATGATAGTAATGTGAATTTCCAAAGGATTAAATAGTTATTCCGTTGTCTCATCCCCTGCGGCTTTCTCTGCAGTGAAACAGCTGATGGAACATACCTCCACTCTGTGCAGTCCCCCTGTCGTGCCAGCACTCCCACACCCTGATAGCTGTTGTAGTCATTCAGTAATGGCTAAAAATGCGCTGTGTGTCTGTCTGTTCACATGCAGGTAAGCCCGAGCTCAGGTCAGAGGTGGATATCATCGTGGCAGATGTTGCAGAGCCAGACTCACTGGCATCCATGTGCAAACAGGCTGTGATAGTCCTTAATTGTGTTGGGCCTGTAAGTATATCATATGTCCCATGTGGGACATGTGTCCCAACTCCATGCACCCCCGTCGCTAACAAACAAACATACAAACAGAGTAGCCTTCAGTCACACAACGAGCACTACTGACTTACAGCTCACAATAGTTGTAATTGTATTTACTGCCACGTCAGAATGGGAAGTAGGTTTTCAGTGCCACTTTGCATCCCATTGTCATTCATGTTTGTGTTTTAAACAGAAAAAAAATAGGATTTGAAGTAAAATGAAAGTGTTGTCTGTGTGTACAGTACAGGTTCTTCGGTGAGCCAGTGGTTAAAGCCTGTGTGGAAAATGGAGCCCATCATGTTGACATCAGTGGAGAGCCTCAGGTATGTTTGCCAACGATGCAGCATCTTCATTCATGTGTGTTTGCTGGATCCCTGCAACATCAGTTATTTCAAGCTTAAAGTTTCAGTCGATGATTTTGTTTTTGCTTTATTCTGAATCCAATTAAAAATATATAATATTATATAATAATATATATATATTGTTTTGCTGCACTACAAGTTCAACATTCTATTCTGAAAACTTCTGCTAGATTCTTCAACTGTCATTGCTAAAATTGAAGATTGAAACATCTTTAAATATTTTTTAAATCTCCACATACTTCTGTAAGACTTTAATCTCTATTTAGAGTGCATGTTTTTATATCTCCTCACATTCAGCTTTGCTATTCTTTGTTTGGATTAAACGGAAGACATGCTGGTATTCATGGTAAAGCCTGACAGCAGCACTACTACATTACACAGATCAACACCCTGAAACAAAGCCAAGACTCTAATAGTTGACGTTGAGATTATTTTTATTTAAGGTCGCCTTTAAAATATCATATGGTCTTTCTGATGTGCCGAATTTTGGGCTTTCACATAAACGACGTGTGTTGTGTGCAGTTTCTGGAGGGCATGCAGTTGAATTACAACAGTCAGGCTGCTGAAAAAGGCGTGTATGTCATAGGAAGTTGTGGGTTTGACTCTATCCCAGCAGACATGGGTGTCCTTTACACCAGGGATCAGTTCAAAGGTACAAACACACGCATGCACTCAGGCATTGATAATGAAACGCCACTCAGTCAGGCAGATGTGGCATATTCTGTCTAATTAGCCTGTAAAAGAGTCTGCGTTTTTTGTTATCTGTTTATCTGCAGGTGTATTGACTGCTGTAGAGAGCTTCCTGACCGTCAAATCAGGATCTGATGTAAGTAACTTCAGTCAAGTTAATGGAATAAACCTTATTGTCCAGTTTTGTTCTTTAAACTTCTTTATGTTTCCCTATATTCACTCATGAAATGGAGAAGATTCATTAATCATTCGTTCACTCAAGATTCTTTAGATTATGTCTCTTTCCACCTGCACTCTTAGGGTGGATGTATCCATGATGGAACTTGGCAGTCGGCGGTTTATGGTTTCGCTGACAGCCAGCGTCTCCAGAGTCTCAGAAGGAAATTCAATCATAAACCTCTTCCTACAGCTGGCGCAAAGCTCAAACGCAGGTATTGAAAATTCTATTTCCAGCATTATTTAGATATTGTAAATCTTTTTTTTTTTTTTTTTTTGGTAGTTTCACTGCACTTACATGTCTAACTTTAAGTTCTTCAAAACGTTTTCATAAAATAGTAAAAATACATATAATCTTTAAAATATCATCACGTCACTAAGTTTAAGATGGCATGCTATTGTTTTTGAATACAAATACAAATTGATAAAGCAGTATTTTCAGTTGGGCACATGTGTGCTTTGTATATAGGGGTGCCTTGTTCTTCAGTAATGAGATCCAGCAGTATACGGTGCCCTTCATGGGCTCTGACCCGTCTGTTGTGAAAAGAACTCAGCGCTACCTGGTGGAGGAGCATCAGGCTACACCGGTTAGTCTTTATATTATATTGATGAGATGCCTTTAAACAAATAAGAATAAAAGGATTTTATTACACTAAAAAGATTTTAGTGTCGTGTAGACTGCTAAACTAGCCGTTAACTTCAGGTTCAGTATGGAGCTTACGCAGGAATCGGAGGCATCGGGAACATCATCAAGCTGATGTTTGCAGGCATGATGTTCTGGTTTTTGGTCAAGTTCAGTTTTGGACGTAACCTGCTCATTAAGGTAAACCCAAATATGCCTGAGAACAATATACATAGAGCTACAATAAATGCTTGGATGCTAAGATTGCCCCACTGTCTGTGTTGTCAGTATCCAGAGTTCTTCTCGTTTGGAATGTTCTCCAAAGCAGGGCCAAGTAGAAAGCAGGTAGAGTTCTAACATCATGACCAAAGTTTTCACTGTAAATAACAAAACCTGCTCTGATTTCTATTCTGCTTGTGTTTAAGTTGGAGGATTCCTCCTTCCAGTTTGCTTTTTATGGAGAGGGTTACACAGATGGACAGGACCCCACCCAGGGAAAACCAGATGGCAAGATCCGCACTCTAGTGCAAGGACCAGGTAATAAACAGTAAACCCAGATAAAGGATAAACTGTAAAGAATAAAAGCAGAAGTGAGCAGACTCATTTAAATAGAGTACTCAAAAGTCTTTGGAAATGAAGCAAAGATACTTTTTTCATGTTTAGTGTGAGCTAAAACACAATAAATATGAAATACATTATCAAAAACAAAGGAAAACATTGCAGTTTAGTACTGTTTTCATCTTCTGTACTTGTAAGCCCTGCAGAATATTTTTTCTTGGAGGTCGTTCAGACGTTCAGTACAGGTTCAACCAGCTCTGGTTACAAGTTTGGCCTGTTCAACACACTGATGTTTGCTGTGGTTGTTTAAATCTGTCTGTTTTCACTCAGAGTGCGGATATGTGGCCACGCCCATCGCCATGGTACAGGCCGCATTGACTCTTCTCAATGAGCCGTCGGCTTTACCTAAAACGTGAGTCTTCTCATCTCTGATCACTCTCTTTATTCATTATGTTCATTACTGATTCAGTTTGTTTTGAAGCTGACCCTCGACTCTGCCCTTCACTTTCAGGGGAGGAGTTTATACCCCAGGAGCTGCTTTCGCGAAAACCACACTGATCGATCGCCTCAACAAACACGGCATTCAGTTCTCGGTCATATAAGCTCCCCCAGCTCATATTGTCACCCTGCGATTTCCTCAGCACTTATCGCTTTTCGTACTGAAAATCTGACTTTTTTTTTCAAATTTGGGTTTGCTCAGAACTAGACAGCCTCACCTGGTCTGGGATGTGTTGATTAACTGTGCTTGCAAAATAGATATTACACATGTAGCAGTATTTCCAGCTGTTTAGACTAAACAGACAACATTAACATGATTTTGTGCACATATTGGCTGCAGCAGATTAGTTCGCAAGTGTTGGAAAATGGCTTCACTGATGTTGCTGATCCTGTGGCGTATCTGTGCATGAGATGAGCTATGGAATTTGGTTTTTGTGTTCATTTTTTTGTAGGGCCTCAAATAAATGTATCTCTGCAGATTGAAACATAACCTTTTGTCTTTTTTCAGCCGCCTTCCAGGTTAAGGTGCAAGGTGGCTGGTTGTGTTCTGTCCTGGAGCGGCTTCCTTCTGATTCTTTTTACGAGGGCATTCATACCACAAAAGCCAGTGGACGGCTTGGTGTGGGCTTTGCCTACACTGAGCATCTTTATCTACTGCTGCTTCTCAGTTCTGTTTTCTCTGAAGCGAAACCCTCCGGGAGACAGGGAGTGGAGAGAGGAGACGAGCGGAGTGAAGATGAAGAAAGGAGCCTTCAGTATTATTTTGGTTCATCTTCTGTGTTTCTTGCTCAATTTTCTGCCAGTATTAGTTTTGTTCTTCATTGTCAATGATAGTTACATACAACGTGTATCATTTCTTTGAAAGTCTCGGAATTGTCTGTGGAATCATCCATCCCATACTTTACATTCACAGGGCTGGGAAGTTTTCCTGGGTCAGGGAAATAATTTCATTAATTTATTTTTCTTGATAACTTTTGACCTCTTTCAGCTACTATGGAGTTAATTCAGGAAAAGCCAAAATATCCTACCTAGAGTTATATGTTTTTATGTTATTGTCACTATTTTACGTTTAGTTCATGTTTTTATGAGCAATGTGACCGCCTTTTATTCATCTAAAGATTGTATGCTGCATAGCCAATCACATGTATTTATGCTGAAGCTGTTGCCACAGCTGCACTGTGAACCATCAACCACAAAATGTCAGATTTGCATTCATTCATTCATGCACACATGAATGTGCAGACATGAAAATATGCATGTTGCCTTGTGCTTTTTCACTGTAATGTTTAACAATATCAACTATCTGACTTCAAAGTTACATTACTGAGTACTCTATAGATGCCAGTTTTTTGCAAGGATTTTGTTCTACCTTGACCAACATCAGAAAAGGCTGACAGGTGATTTTTTTTAAATTAACCAAAAACTGACAAAATAAGCATCCACACATGAGCAAAATTCAAATATTTATTAATAAAAATAATCTATACAAAACCTCTTCTGTACAAAACATAACAAGGTTTCTTTTACTGCTCAAAAAAGTCACACTTAATCATTTTCCTAATATTTGGCAGTGCTGGTCTGAGAAGTGGTCTGCACCTCACGGCTCATTTTTCTTTTAATATTCCAGTTGTGTTCACGCCGTCTCCTGATTAAGCAGCTGGTGAGAGTAGATCACATCTTCATAGTGGTATTTCTGTGCTACAGCCAGGATGGAGTTGTTGCATCGGATTTTGCTTACAATCTGCAGTAGTTCAACCACAGCAGACCTAAAGGAGACAGCGAGGCACAAACGTCTGTGTTACACTCATCAATTAAGCAGTTTTTCAGAAAATACAATGCTGGATGCTTTAGGCTGGAGTCTAAATGCTGTTCTTTATGGTGGGAACAGAAATGACTTATTACCGAGTATTTGGGGCTTCTGGAGAATGTTGTTTGAAGATATTGTGTATTTTTTGAACAAGGAGGTTTCTGAAATTCTGAAGCTGAGGCAAACACTCAGTCTCTCCTTTCAGCCATGAAAGCGGCAGACTGTCTGCTATCTAGAAAACGGGTAAAAAGAGCAGTAGAGGTCAATCAAACCGACCAAAAAAAACCCATTAATTCTGTTTTTAAAATAGAGTACACACCTTTCTGCAAGCTTGGACAGCATTGCCATGCAGATTCTGACTGCACAGAGCAATCATCAGGTATCGATTCAGCAGTTTGTCCAACATGAGTTCCTTTAAAGCTGACTCGGGCAGCAGCAAATCCCATTTTCCCATATTAACAAACAGCTAACATAGAAACAAAACAATTGAGATTAAAATTAATTAAGAGATTAAGAAAAAAAGTCAAAGAAAACTTCAGATCTGAAAAAAAAATGTAAAAAAAATACCAGATTATTTTAAATGAGAATTTTAAAATTAACTGTACATTTATAGCTTTCCAGAACTGTTGATCCCTAAACTGACACTGGGGAGAGGACGGGTCATCGAGAATCCTGAAAGACAAATGTGGTTGATTTCTTTTTAAAAAATTCCTTGATTTATGGAATATGTTTAGTACAAGCTACATATATTAGAATTATACCATCTTTTTGCTATAATGCTATTATACCATCCTTCAAATCTGTAATAAAACATTAGCATGAACAAACAAAGAAAACGGACTTTTTGGAGTAAAGAGGAATGAAGACATCTTCGTCGACACAGCTCCTCAGTCGGGTAATAACAGCCTCTATGAGTGCCTGTGTGGGACGTAAATAAACAAACACAAACATTCACCAACTTTGTTATGACAATGTGATTACAAATGTTAAGTCTTGATTATATGGAATGTGCATCAACCTATATCAAAATACTTCTCTAACAATGGGGTGCATTCATCCTTCCTTTTTACATGTCAATCTCTGCTTAGTGCTGCAGGCTTACGTATGTAGCACAAGTTAGCAGTTCTACAAAAAGAAAAAGGTAGGAAAAGCATGGTGTTGACTTTACTTTGACTGGTTTGCTCTGTTTCCCTTCAAAGATGGAGAAGTCCTCCCTCAGTTTGTGACAAAGTCCAGACAAAGAGACTGACTGATGGCTGGATTCAGGATCCCACGCCAGCTCCACATAAGCTAAACACCAAACAGAAGTTTCTTTAGATTTAACATTTACAGAAACAGAGTAGCTGATAGCATGGCTCATTGTCATGGATGTGTACACATTCAGAAAACAATAGACAATGAGTCACAGAAGATGTTTGTTACCTGTTATTTTGGGCAGGACGGTCTTTTCTACGACAGCAGACAGAGCCTGTCTGTCTGAATGCTCCAGCTCTTCATGGCCATGTCCATGACAAAAGGTCTCTACTGCTGTGAACCAAGGCAGCTTTTCAATAGCCTCACTGCCATCCTAAAACACATAAAATGTCATCTGGCACATGATGTCATCGGATGCATGGAACGAGGTGGAGTTTGTGTACTATGTGTACCTTCAGGGGGTTCCACACAAGCAGCTGTTGTCTAATGATGGGGTTCAACAACTTTGGCAGACAGAGAGAAATGTATGCACTGTGGTAAGAGTCAGCGAAAGAACCTCTCCACTCTTCAAAGCGGGACAGAATCTTCTTAACATCACAGAACTCGTCCTGAACATCAGCGAATACCGCCTGTGCCCTCTGCATGACATCATCTGGAGGGACGGGGGCAGTCATAGCATATAAAACATGCTATAGCACCATAAGAAGAAACTGCAGGCACTGACGCCTTTAATTAAAAGATTTAACTGGTTGAATTGCTCACCTTTCTTCTTCTGTAGCTGATCATTCTCTTCTGCCGAAATCTCTGTGTCTTCAGGTATTCCAACATTTTTATTCCCATTAACCCCAGTTTCTGTCTCACTGAAACGTGTCAAAAGAGTATGAGATTTCTGTGTGTGTGCAGATCTGTGTTTCGTGGAAGCTGTTGCATCGCAGTTTATCCATGTTAAGTTTTTCTTCTATATTATGGTTAATGAAAGTTAGTTTTAAAGATGAAAGCTTTTTAACACTCACCCTTGGGTTTCTGTTCCATTGTTTATACTTTCATTCTGTTCATCTGCACTGGCTAAAATATTGAGACAAATTGTAAATCAACAGTCTAAAAATTATTCTAATCACAAAAACATGTACAGACAGGTGGATACAGGTGTTGCTCACAGCTAAGGCGCTGCAGGCCCTCAGCCTGCTCTGTGACTCTCTGCCGTCTCTGACTCAACAGCGCCTCCAACTGTTCAGACAGCAGGACATGCAACTCCAATTCCAGGGCATTAATCTCGACGACCTTCAGACAGTCAAAAATATTTCATTTAAAAAAATGTCATATTTCAAATTTAATTATTTTGGAATCATAGCACTTATATTACTGACATGCGTTTACTGATTATGTCAGAAAGATTGTTTTTCTTAGATGTTACTTTTCAAATGAACTATGTGACTCAATTTTTTATCATTGTTATCAAGCTAAAAGTACAGTCTATAAACACCATAAACAGGATTCTGACTTTATAAATATACTAGTTTCTGAGCAGATTTTGTTAACACTGACCTTCTCCTGTAGACACTCCACCAGGGTGTGGACAAAGACAGCCATGGATCGATAAAATTGCAAATGCTTCTCAGAGGAACTTTCCTCCAGAGTCTCCACAGAATTTTTGGCACTCTCAATATCACCCTCCATTTTCCTCAGCTCTGCTTGCCGTGCTCTGTGCACCTCTGTCAGGGAATCTAGCCTACATAAGGAAAAATAAAAGCTATAGTAGACCACTGCTGACAATGTCAGACTGACAATTAGAGTTGTAAAACCAAAGAACTATACTTTTCAACTATCTTCTTCTTTACTACAGATACAATAACAGGAGGAAGAGTCTTTGGAATTCTGACTCCTTCTGATCTCTTCTTTTGTCTGTGTCTGCTGCTACTGCTGCTGCTGTATGTACTCGATTCACTCCCAGATGGGCTCTGACAGGGATAATGAAAAATGTGCCATTAGGGTGACTGATTTTACAATAAATAGAAGACAAATGAGAGTAATTAAAAATCAGCTTTGAAAGGGTGTTAAGAAGTCAATATCAACATAATCCTACCTGCTCTCCTGGATGTCTCTTGACTCCTTTTCCAAGTTGTGTCTCTTCCCATAGTTGCTGCTCTTCCTCATCACTACCTGACAGACTGTCATCACTCCCTATTTAAACACAAATATAAATAATAATTTCAACAACTAACACAAAAAAAAAACCCACTCAACCCCCTGCGTGTCAATTTCATACCAAGTGTCTCTGCAATCCTCTCCCTGATGTTCTTCAGTCTTGGGGCAAACTCAATTCTTCGCTGATGATCATCTGCCTCATCATCATCGTCGTCATCATTATCGACAATTCTGTCTTCGTCGTCGTCCCTGTTGTAGCGATTAGGGGTACTACCACCAGAACTGTGACCTTCTCTACTCAGGGGAATGAACACTTGTTGTGCTCGAATGGTACGACGTTGCCTCCTGGCAGCCTGGATATCTTTTGCACTGGAGATAATCACTTTAAAGATAAATTGACAAACATAAAGTAAATGATTGCAGATTGCAGCATATCAAGTTTTATTTAGTAATTTGTGCATACAGCATTAACACGTACCTGGTTTAGATGCAGAGTTGTTAGAATCTGAGGCTGAACTGAGTGAAGATACAGCATCACTTCCAGCACTACCATCATCACTGTCACCATCAGCTTCATCATTATTATTGTCATCATTACACCACAGAGCATGTGCTGAAGCCTGACTGTCATTGTCTTTTCTGAGAAAAGTGGATTGGGAGACACTGTAATCTGCTGTAGGAGAGGGAGAGTGGAAAATGGCAAACAAAAACATCTGTCATGTAGCTCAGTTATTTTAAATAAATAATAAAATTGTACTCACAACTTTAACTAGAATTCATAATAGGACCGATTAAAAGCATGAATATACTACAGACTTTAAATTCAAAAATACTTGCAACATGCAATGTTTATGCTCATACATATACCTTTTTATATCTTTTAGAAATACATGTATATCCTGTTGTATTAAACAGCAGTAGTGTTAACAAACATTGAATGACACGAAATGCATATACAGTTATACAGTGTACATATACTGTATAATAGCAACACCAAAGCCATCACACTGGCCAGGGGCCTGGTCACCTGTACGGTGGCTGCTCCTGCTAGGTGAATTATCCTTCTTCCGAACTTGGAAGAGCACTTCTTTGTCAGAAGATTTTTTTACCTTGAATGTTGGTTCATCAGCTGAAACAGAACAAAAACACCAGAGATCAACCAGGAAAGCTACCCAACAAACAAAGTTCACACACTGAGCAGTGTCTATGTAGCTTGTGACCTGAAGATGCTAGTGACAACAATACTTTTGAGATATAATGTCAAAATTGTAAAAATCAGATTTAAAATGAATCGTTTTGTTTCTTGAAACTAATAGTACAGAGTACAACAGAGAACAAAGTACATATACTTTAATATTATCATCATCTAAATCTCTTATTTTATGCATTGATCAAGGTTGAATATATCGACTTCATAACTATTACCTTCTTTGTCATCAAAAAAACTAAGGGCTGTATTTGTTTTCTTCTTAATTCCATCTTTGACTTTTTTCCTCTCTTCTGTTTCTTCTGTCCCTCCAAAGGTCTCACCATCGTCTTCAGCACTACTGTGCGGCTTTGGAGGCGTCTCCTCCCGTTTAGAGCTACAAGAGATTCCTCGGCTCTGGGCCGGATGAAGCGGCTTCTTTACCGGAGCTGCCTCGGGTTCTTCCTCTTCCTTTATGTTGTTCTTCTGCTCGTCCTCATCTTCACTAGAGGCTTCTTTTCTCTGCCGAAAAATCCTTCGAGTCTTTTTATTGAACATTATAGATGACTGTCGGTATGACTTTAGCAGTTAGCAATAGAGTTAGCTTAGCATAACGTAGTAACATACGTCTTGCCGTAAATCGTTTAGTAACGTCGCAAAATTCACAACTTTAATAAAACACCGACGATACTTTGTATATAACCACAAAGTGTAAAAAAGCCATTTCAATATATCGTTGATTCAACATCTTCTCAACCTTATAGATTAAAAAATATTTGTCAATTGAGCAACTATAATTCTGCCTTTCTTCCTGAATACCAATAAATTATATAGATAACGTTTGAAAAAGAAATATGGCATTTAATTACTGCGTTTATTTATTTATCGAATATGGGAACACACTAAATATTAAATAAACTTCATAGCCAAACCCCACCACTGCCTTTATGTCAGTGAAAGATTATTTACATTTATTCATTTCTTTAACCCTCCAGTTTAGTCCCCAGACTGGTTCAAATTTCCCGAGTAAAATTTCCCCCTAAGGTTTCACTCAATATTCGCCTAGTCTCCTCTCTGACAGGATATTTTAAGAGTGAGTAGTGATTTGATTCCAGTATACTTTTTTTACACAGTAAATATAGGGGTTGTATACAGGTTGCTCTCTTTTGTTTATTTTTAATTTCATAATTTACTTACCACTTCTTTTTCGCTGAATTAAGATTCCGAGAGGCACCTGCAGTGTATAGAAGCCCATCACTAAACACCTTGTCCTATAAATAAATTATTCTTTTTCTTTGGATATTATATATTAGTGGCCATTGGACATTTTTTTAAAATTGGACTCCAGATCTAAGAGACTGGTAATACGGTAAAGGCGTAAAATATTAATCTACAAATTAAACTAACGAGTTTGATTTAAGGTTTGCTTCCTCTGGGCTCCCATCAGTTGCTGTCTCCCATCTGTCCAGCGTCCACACACACACACACACACACACACACACACACACACACACACACACACACACACACCACCACACACACACACACACACACACACACACACACACACACACACACACCACTGACGCGCACTCGTCGTCAGCCATGTTGTTGGTGTGACGCTCGGAGCTGTCAGCAACAGGTTCTCTGAAAAACTACGGTCCAAAACTTTGAAGTTTCCCCATCAAATCGGAGTTCGTTGAAACCAAAAATCTCTACAGTGTGCCCGGGGAACTTTCACCAAGTTGTGGATACCTGGAGGGCGCCCTCAGCTCCGGACTTCACGGTTTTATGATCGCGGTAAGAGAGGTACGCAAGCGAAACCGACCAACTGAGCCCCGGTCTAAGTTTGTCATTGTTAAAGTAATGTTTCCATAAACGACTTATACCATTTACACACGTTGCAGACTTGTCTACAACATCGCCCTTTGACATTGTTTTAGGTTTTGGACACAGACGTAAACAAAACCAGTATTTTGAAGATGATGATGCTCCTCTGCTCATCACTCCTTAAAACAACCTGGAAAGGGAGGTCAGATTAGCATGCTAAATTCATTTAATGATACTCGTATTTATGGATGTGAGCAGTAAAAGCAGATTTGCAGGAAAGTCGCCTGATAATTTATCTCGGTCCAAACTAGTTATGCAGGTTGTGGGCAGATCTCAGCCTGGCTGGTGACAAGTAATCAGGGAATGTTACTCCATCAGTTTACCTCAGAGGCCTCCAGAAACACCCCAGTTTAAGTTAGTTGCAGTGCTTCTTCTACATGTAGGCCTTATTTTACATGGCTTGTGTTGAAACTTGCACCCATGCTGCTTGCAGTTTTAGTTTACATCTTGATACTATGCTTTAAAGTGCAACATTGCCTTTCACCTGCTCTGATTGTGACACCCCTATTTTGTTATTTTGTGCCAGCCGGATGTGATCTGAACCCATCTATGCACCCATTAGTACAGCAACTCACCCAGAACAAAGAGCCTGTTTGGACTCAACCTGATGGGTTTATTACACCTCAGTGTTCACAATTGATATAAATAAAAGCATTCACACAGTGTGTACAGGTACTGGATGAGTTAACCTAATTACACAGTATAGGTAGTGTTTTTGTTACACCTTAAAAAAAGAAGAGATAATAAGTGCTTCAGCTTACATGTGGCCAGGGGGTGAAGTATATTTGAATAAACAGAAGCAGAGAGGGTAAGAAAGTTCTGGATGGACATGTTGTCATTGGTGTGAGCTCATCTAGTGACAACTCGGCTGAAAAATTCTTTATAACAACAGATGGAAGTGCCTCAATATGGCATGTCAGACTCTCATTTAAGAATATAGGTTCAACTGCAGCCACATAGATAAATGGGGAGTGTGAGTAAGAAATCATTCAAAAGATTCAAAGAATGAGGAAGTGTGTGTGACAAAGACAGAGAGACATTAACTAAAAGGGCCGATTCATCCCTTGCCCGGCCATCATTTGCAAGCCAAATAGAATAATAATGGTCTAAAAACACAAATACTCCGAATAGGACCTACGTTTAAACCACAAATGTTGCAGCTGATGGCTGAAGCAGCAAAGGTCAGCGAGTGGCTGGCTGTTTATCCAACACTGTCCTGTGTTGTAAATACTAATGGCGGAACACAGAAATAAAGCAGGCCAGGTCTGACAGACAGGCTCTGAAAGACTGTCTGAGGAAGTGTGCTGTTTGGATTAACATTCAGCTCAGGCCGGACGTTTATTTAAAAACTTCAGTCAGGGACAGAGAATATCTGGAAAAATCTGAATACTTTGGTTCTGCAAGTGACTCTGGCACTGCTGCGCTTTTGATATTACAGCAAAAGAAGTAGAATATGTATCATATTATTTGAGATTCATCTTTTTATAGACCTATTTATGAACTTGGTGTGCAGTAGTAGCCTTTAAGTGGGCTGAATTTTCTTGTATAATTTACAGAAAATAAGATTCTTTTTTCAGAGCAGCATAAAAGTTTCAGAAAACATGGTTAAGTTGCTCTTACGTGACAATACCTGTTCTGCAATATGACTGTTGCATACAGGAGCGTCTGGTTGTGTTGCTACTGAATTAATGTGTTTTGCAACTCTAGATTCTTCACTCTTTACTGTGCAATCATGACTGCATGTCAGTGATGGAAAATTAAAAGGGAATTTTGTAAAACCTGAGGAGAGATTCTGGGAGAGTGACAGATGGCCGGCAGTAGATTAGCTCTCCCAGAATGCTCTCTGCCCCTGTGAGAGAGCACTAGCCAGGCCTCTTTTTCTTATTTGTGTTCTCTTTCATGAGGTACGTTTTAGTTGTCCAGTTAGCAGTTTGCTACTCTGCTTCCAAAAGCCACACACCACCCTGCTTTTCTTGTAGCAGCCCTTTGCCTCTTGTGGTTATTGTTGTTTTATATTTTCCTGAGACATTAGTGTTGTCCCTCAGCCAAAATCTGCAATCGCTTCCTGCCAACTGATGTTGGACAAGGAAATACTTATATCTGTGTGTTACCAGGCAGGAAGTCTCGAGCTGAAAAGCTTGGAATTTATTTCCTCCACCAACTACATCACATGAGTCTGACTGATTGGGCAGATATACTGTAATTGTAGAGGAAGTCAGGTGTTTGGTACCTTCATTGTGAAGTTTAGTCCAAAGAATTCAGTATCACTGCACAAATGAGACATAGAATTTCTGTCTGGAAAAAAAGTGAAATTGTACATTTAGTTGTATACATATCAGTTGTTAGTAAGTGCTGGAATATTGTTTAAATTACTGTGTACTGTATTATGCTCACATGTACATGCATTTATTGGAACTGCTTTTCATATTATAATCAGAAGCACAAAACTGATTTGTGGTAGCTGTAGCTCAGCTAAAACAGTGCTATAGATAAGTCATATTCTCCTACAAAACCCATCATGCTAAAGCTAGAACAAGCTTAGAACAAGAAAAGGCAATCTACATCTATCCCTGAACATGTGCAGTTGTATTCAGACAGTTAGTAAAAAGTCAGCGCGGCTTTATAAAGATTAAACAATGATTTAACTAAATTTGCCAGCAGCATAAAGAACTCGTGTGCCATCCAGGTGTTTAGTCCAGCACCGGTGAAGATGGCTGTAAGCACGATGTTATTCCCAGTGTAGCTTGAACAGTGTTGGTGTTTTGCCGATACAAAGTCAGTGTGGCTGGCACTGGAACATGTCCCAGTGGCTTAAAAAGCTTGGGTATGTGGGCAGAGTGCTCCTGACTAAAGAAAACAGGAGGAGTCCTGTTTGACTCTGCTGACTGCCCAAAAAGCTATCTCTCTGTCCGCTCCCGCCTCTCTGCTGTGACACTACTGTCTTGTTTTAGCTGCAGTATTGACTGTTGATTGGACTGTGACTCTGTGTTTCACAGATGGCGACAACTAGTAGATGAGAACACCGCCGGGAGTTCCCTGTATTTCTACCTGCAAATATGAATGGTAAGAATGCTGCACTTTCTATGAGCTGATGTGTTAACGGGGCAATGGGCTTGGCTAAATGTTGTGTATGTTTTTCTTTTGTTGGTTTATCAGTTTAATTGAAAATTGCTAGTTTTAGCATTATGTATAGTAGGTATGCACAGATATCAGATTTCAGTCTATTGCTGCCACTGTGTAGCGAGGTAATTAATATTGGATAGATGAGTAGTTTACATCTCTTACTGTCCGATGTGCTTCAGCCTGTGTCTCAAAGAATTATTTTAGATGACACTGCCACTGTTTCACACAGTTGTCACTGTTAAAAACTCTCTTTGATTATTATTTTGTCACTGGCTTTTCTCGTTCCTCGCAGTGTTTCATATTTTTTTTTCATGCTAGGTGGTCTGAGTATTTGGGCAATCTCTCCAGAAGAGAGGAACAAGCATGACCAGACGTTTGACACTCTCTCCCCATTGATGGGTTATGTCTCAGGTGCATACTGCGCTCATCAGCTGACACACTGTTGATGACATTACCACATCCTTCATTTGTTAGAGAAATGCACCCTAGTCGAGGTTCAGCTTTCTTCTCTTTCTGTTTTGTAGGGGAGCAGGCAAGAAAGTTTTTCCTCCAGTCAGGCCTACCCGCCTCAGTGTTGGCTGAAATATGGTGCGACGCATAGACAAAGACCTTCGTGTCATTCCCTTTAAGACAAATAACTTAATGGTTTTTAATGGCTCTGTTCACCTTTGTGTGCCAGGGCTCTGGCTGATATGAATAAAGATGGAAAGATGGACCGGTTGGAGTTTTCCATTGCCATGAAGCTTATCAAGCTGAAACTCCAGGGTACTTCGCTTCCATCAGCACTGCCAATCATTATGAAGCAGCCTCCTGTACCTGCCCCCACCCTAAATAAACCCATCTCATCCATGACTAACCCAGGATATGGTAATACATTTATTTAGTATTCCCTGTTTTTACTCCTTATCGATCAGATACCCAGCAACATTGATCTTGAGAGAGTGACTACAGCATGTGTGGGTGTGTTGTAGGGATGAGCACTGTGCCTAACATGTCCATGATGCCTGGGACAAACATCGGCATGTTGACGCCGATTCCCATGTCCACTGCTGGACTTGCTACTTTGACACCGATGTCAGGCCTCACCCCTTTGGTTACTACAGCAACAGGCCTGAGTCCTCTAATATCCCCCACTCCCACGCACCCTTTGATGCCCACAGTTGGAAATGCCACACTACCTAATGGCAACATGGGAATTCTACAACCATTTCCAGCTGGAACTCTTGCACCTGGTAACTAGCTTCTTAAGTCAAAGAGTAATGTTTTAAAAAGGGTAATATTGAATTCATTGATGATGAAAACAAACTGAGGGAAACAGGATTTAAATGAATTCTGACCAATTCAAGCCTCTTTTTGTGTCATCACTGTAGCCTCCTTGTCCTTAGATGCAACCATAATGGTATATTAGAGGCATCCCCTATCACAGCTCCATTTCTGTGTTTATTTTCAAAGCTGTACAAAAATCTATATGTTCAGACAACCTTAATGGCAATAAGATTGACATTACAGGACAAAAATACAGAAGATATTTGCAGATAATGGATACTGGTTGCATTTTCAGGCCTACCACTAGGAGTCTCCCCAGCTGGTATGAACCAAGCCTCATCCCTCCTGGACCTTGGATCCATCAGGTAAGGTTTACAGTTACACTTGTAGACACGTTTGGAAGCTGTGTCCTCCGTTACATAATCAGAAGCAGTTTCTGTTTTGTATTTTAAGATATTTAAAATTTAAATATGCGCTTATCTACCTGAAGGTTGTATAATCAAGGTGCATCTTTATGTTGGCTCTGTTCATCTGTTAGCTCGGCTTCGTCATCCCCTTCTTCAATGTCTCCCATCATCACTGGTCCCAGTGACTGGGCTGTGCCACATGCCTCCAGACTTAAATACAGACAGCAGTTCAACGGCTTGGATAAACTCATGACTGGTTACCTCACTGGTATGACTTGTGTGCATGTTATTGCAAGAGATCACTTTGTAGTTCATTAAAAAAAAAATCCAGCTACCTAGATGTAGAATCTAGAGCTAAACGATCTGAAACCACTGGTGATTTCACAACCGTTACCGCCCTCATTCCTTCTTTGTGTCACTCTTTAGGTGACTTAAATTAAGTAAAGTGAGGGTGTGTTCAGACACAGGGTCACTTTCCACACACATTTGTTAGCCAAAACACGCACTCAGTCAAGTATGTATTTGCCTTTACGTTGTGTCTTTGTGTCGTGCCCTGCTTGACCTGTTCTTTTATACAGATTCAGTCACACGTCACAGTATGACTCTGCACTTTACAGTCAGCATTTTATCACAAGTACTCCAGATACATTTTTTAGATGTTGATTCCACACATATATGAATTAATTAAATGACGCTATAACAATAGAATAAACAGGAAGAGACATATTTATTTGTCACTACCATTCTCATCAGCCCTTTGAATGAATACCAGTTATACACAGACACTGGCTGACATTAAGATAATCATAACCCTGCCTACGCCCTACAGAATTTAACCTCTACCTAATGCAATTATATGCATTTTTTTGGGTGGGGGGGAGTATATAAAAATGAAGATAAAATAGAGATGTTCTGACAGTTTACACTGCTCTCAGGTCAGCAGGTAAGAGCTGCCATGGCAACCACAATGCTCAGTCAGACACAGCTGGCTTCTATCTGGTAAGAATATTATTGTGTTTGTATCATACTGCATGTTAAGTTATTTTGTCTACACTTGTGTTTCCCAGATGTCTTGTGGTTCCTCCAAATACTCTTTCTAACTCTGGTGCATTTAAAAGTAAATTCTGTCCTGCAGGAATTTAGCTGATGTGGATAAAGATGGCAAGTTAAAAGCTGAAGAGTTTATTCTGGCAATGCACCTTGTGGACCTGGCAAAATGTGGACAAGCACTGCCGTTGACACTGCCAACAGAGCTGGTTCCACCCTCACAAAGGTAAATGGACTCATTTGAGCTTTTTATACCCAGTATAGTTGAAATGTTAAATCTAAAATTCATTTTAGATATGGATTATGTTTTTTTTAAATATTTGAATGTGTGAAGTGTATATTGTGAATGTATTGGAGCTTTCCTTCATTTGTATTCCAGAACTGCAGTGAATGGATCTGCCTCATCTTTGATTGATGACCTGGACATAGAACCTCCACAAAAAGCCAAAGCCAACTGTCAGTGCTTGCACAAAATTAAACACAGATTGTAGTGTTCTGACACACTTACAAAATGTTTAGTGTTCTTCCCTATATTCTTATATATGCCAGACCTACCAAGTAATTAGAGACACCTACCATGGATTTTTTTTTTCATTCTGACTTGAGTAAAACGTCAGTTAAAACACACGTTGTTGGAGGGAACTACTTCTGCTAGTGACTACTTACAATACATATTTTTAAGATCATGCAAGGAAAATTACAGCTGGATTAAAAATGATTTCATTATTATCAGTGGTTAGTTTCAACTTTCATTATCTTCCTCATCTTCAGTGGACTTTATCCAAGCCTTTGTTTATCTTCAGATACATTTGAAGATAAATTCAAGGCTAATCTGGAGCGAGGGAATGCGGAGCTGGAGAAAAGAAGACTGGCTTTGCAGGAGGCAGAGAGAAGAGAGCAGGAGCGGCGTGCTCAGAAGGAAAGAGAGGAGCGAGAGAGAAAGGAGAGGGAGGCATGGGAAGCTGAGGAAAGGAGGAAGAAAGAGGAGGAGAGGAGGCTGGAGAGACAGAGAGAGCTGGAGAGGCAAAGGGAAGAAGAACGTCAGAAAGAAATCGAGAGAAAAGAGGTGAGGTTAGACTACATACAGTACGTGTACGAGGAAGAATTTCTCTCCATATCTAGCTGGGATTTGTTTCTTTACCTTCTTTGTCCTGTGTGGGTTGGTTTCAGGCTGCACAGCGGGAGCTTGAGCGGCAAAGGAAGGAGGAGTGGGAGAGACAGCGGCGAGGAGAGCTACAGAAAAAGAAGCAACAGGAGCAGGATGATATCATCAAACTAAAAGCTAAGAAAAAAAGTCTGGAGCTGGAGCTGGAAGCTGTGGTAGGCTACAAGGGGACTTTCAGAGGTGCGCGTCAACCGCACAGATATGCACAGGTCACAGATTTCTGTCATCGTTTCTCAGGGTAACAAGCACCGTCAGATCTCAGATCGCCTGCGGGATTTTCAGAACAAGAAAAAGTTTCATAAGACAGAGCTGGATCTGACCAATCAGAGGATCGAAACACGCCAGCGAGACATTAACAGTCTGCAGAAAGAGTTAGAGGTTGGTGTTTTTTTGTCCTGTGTTTTTGAACATCACTGCTCTTGATGCTACAATAGCACGGCCTTTTCTTAAAAGGACTTCCAGAGGAAGCTGTCCCAGCTGACCCCAGAACAGAAGAGACTGACTCAGAAACTTAAAAACATGGCTCTGAGCAACAAGTCTGGTTAGTTATATTAATTATTGAGTGATATTTATTGGAAAGAGATTGATAGAAGGTAGATTGAAAACAATTTAGAATCAACGTTTTGCACAGTGAAAAAACTTCACATTGCTGAAAATGATGAACATATTATTATTCATTTATTTATTTTAATCTATCTGTGTAACTGGTATTTGATGCGTTTTCAGTGCCAGCTGTGTCTGCCCTGAAGGTTGGAGTCACAGAGAAAAAAGGGACGTGTTTGAAACTTCGACAACAGCTGGAATCTCTAGAGAAAGAAACTGCTGCTAAATTAGCTGAGATGGATCAGTATAACAAAGATGCACAGGTAATAATAAAATAGTATAACATAAGACAGAATGGCTTTTTAATATCGATCATTAGTTTCTGGATTATCATGAGAACAGTTTTGCATGTATCCAGTCAACACATACATTTGAATGGATACATCGTTACTGGATAAAATCATCAATCAAAACTGCACAGTTATGAAATTCCCTTTAAGCAACAACTTAATATTTACATAGGATTCTGCCGACTTACTTAGTTTTCCGTGATTGTTGTGGCTAAGGAAAAAAAAAACTGGCTTAAGTTCTGGCTAGGGTAAGGGGGTTAGAGTTAGGGTAAGGATCTGGGTAATATGCCTATGAAAGCCCTCACAAAGATAGAAGCACAAGGATTGCGTGTGTTTGTGTCTTTACAAAAGCAAGCCAAATATAACACTTTTTACAGCATGCACTAGCTGTTTTATTCCTTTTACTTTAAACTTCAGATTGACAACTTGTCTTCTCTTTTAAACATTTACCTTTCTTGCCTTTTGATGCTGCTCCATTTGTTCACCATTTATTCCTCTTGTCCTGACTGCTTTTGTACTGAATTCTTTCCCTTATTTTTCTATCGCTTTCATCGATCTCTTGTCATTTTCCCTAAATTTGCAGTGTGTTGTTGCTGAGGACTCTATGCTTCAGGCTGCCTTCTGTCTGCTGGCCTGCCTTCGTAACCTCTTCTGCTTACTAAAGGTTTTGTTTTTAGGTGTAGTTAATAGTTCTTGTCCCTTCTTGTATCTGTTGGTCTTTTGCCTGACGTTATTTTTGGATTTAACCTTAATTCATTGTTATTTTGAACCTGTTGACTTTAGACTATATAACACACTTACACTTTTTACATTTAAGCACCTGTGAAACGCAATGTTTGTGTGAGCATGGTGATTAGTTCTCACTTCTTCATTCAGCCTCGAATGAGCTGATTATGTATCTGCACCCATCAGGACCTGAAAGAGAGAGAACAAAAGCAGCAGGCAGCACTAGACAAACTGCGTGGTGTCAAAGAGGACAAACGGCGTGAGCTGATGCGAAGAAAGGAGCTGGAAGAGGAGAAGAGGAGAGAGGAGGAGAGGAAAAAACAAGAGGAGGAGAGGAGACGAAGGGAGGAGGAGGAAGCTCAGAGGTAATTTTGCTTTCACACATGCAAAATAAGGTGACTGAAAATTGGTGGACTGGTGAACAAAGAACGAGCGACACATTTGCTATGATGGATGGACAGTGCCTGGGGGTACTCAGTGACCGAAAGTTTCATCTCAATTCGTGCAATCATTGGAATACACTCCATACAATATAGTGAAATAACTGTTTTCCTCTTAACAAGGCTTATTAAATTGGAAAAGGAGCGTCAGTGGCAGGAAAAACTGAGGCGGGATGAAGAAGAGCGCCAGAAGAGGATTCAGGAGGAGAGAGAAGCCAAAAAAAGAGAGGAGGAGGAGAAAGAGAGACAAGCACTCATCCAGGCGGCCAAGGAGGAGGCAGAACGAGAACTCAGAGCAAAGGAGGAGGCAGAGCGCAAGAAGAGAGAGCTGGAGGAGAGAAAGAGAAAAGAAGAGGAGGAATGGCAGAGACAAGTGGAGAGACGGAGGCAGGAGGAGGAGAGAAGGAAGCTGGAGGATGAAAGGAGACAATTAGAGGAAGAAAGGAGGAAACTTGAAGAAGAGAGGAGAAAAGAGGAGAAAAGGCGGAAAGAAGAGGAGGAAGATCGACGCAGGAGAGAAGAAGAGAGGAAGAGGCTCGAGGAGGAACGACGAAGGACAGAGGAAGAGAGGAAAAGGCTTGAGGAGGAGAGAAGGGAGGAAGAACGCAGAAGGGAGAGGGAGGAGGAGGAGAGGAGAAGACACAGAGCGGCTGAGGCTGCCATCCGGGACCAAGAGGAGAAGAGGAGGCAAGAGGAGGAGGAAAGAAGTAAGCGAGAGGAAGACAGGAGGAAATTTCAGCAACAGCAAGAAGAGGAGAACAGGAAGCGCGATGCTGAAAGGAAAAGGACTGAAGAGGAGCGAAAACGACAGGCAGGTGAAGAAAAGAGGAAAGCTGAAGAGGAGAGACTGAAAAAAGAGGAAGCCTCTCGTCAGAAGCCTCCAAACAAAGGAGGAAAGGTGGATATTCACGCTCTTCTGAGAGGACTGGAAGAGAGAAAAGGTAACACACACATAGAGTGTACACCCTAACCTTAAATTCATTTTTGTCTCTAAACTTATTCAACACCACAGAAGTCATGTTAGATTTGTGTAAGAACTCTATTGACAGTAGTCATAAAACAACAAAGCGGAGTGCATACAATGACTCATCTGTCAATCAAATGTGTGTTGTTGTTTTTTTTACACAATGTGGAACCTCTCTTCACACCAGGTGGGCAACACAAGACAGCACAGCGCAGAAAGTCAGCAGCTCTGACACCATTTAAAGCACTCTATCCATTCACCGCTCGCAACAATGAGGAGCTCAGCTTCGAGGCAGATGATATCATTGAGGTGAAAAAAAGACCAGATGAACAGGAGCACTCTCTTCCTCCCTCTGCCCCCCCTTTATGTTCCATGTTAATGTTTTTTGTGTTCTTCTGTCAGGTTGATGAGACGACTGAGCGGGAGGAGGGATGGCTGTATGGCAGCAAACAGGGCAAAATGGGCTGGTTCCCAGAGAGCTATGTAGAGAGAGTGACCCCAACAGACATGGCCAATAATTCATCTGCTCCTGCTCCCAAACTCTCCATCCAGTCCCAGCTCGTCAGTGCCCTGGTGGCTGCCAAGGCAGCAGGCACAAAATCTGCCTTCACCCCAACACACTCCGCCAACGCGGCTCCACCTGACACACACGGACAGGTAAGAAGATTAAAGCCTAAAACCTTTATACCTAGTGCAAACTGTACAGGTCCCTCCACTGCCGTTTCTTTAGAATGTGATCATTATTAAAATCAGCTATACAAACATTCACCGTGCCTTTCTTGCATCTGTGTCTTTGTCAGAAGGTTGTGGGTAACCTGTTGGCCCAAGCTCTGTGTTCCTGGACAGCAAAGACAGACAACCATCTCAACTTCAATAAGGATGATGTCATTCATGTGCTGGAACAGCAGGAGAACTGGTGGTTAGGAGAACTGAATGGGGATCAGGGCTGGTTTCCCAAAACATACGTGTCAGTGTTGGGAGAAGGGAGTTCAGAGTAAGTTGTATTTGTGTCTCTTTGCTGTTTATTTGCTTGTTTTTTTAATTGTTCTATTTTTTTTTTTTTTTTTTTAAATCCTATTAGCCCTTACAAATCAAACAAGCTGTGAAATCTATAGAACTCAAAGATATATTTTAAAGCTTATTTACACAAGTGTGCTTTTACATTTCATCTATTTTTCCAGGAACTTGAATTACTTGATGGGAACTATTAATAATTTGGGAGAAGCAATTTGCATTAAAAGTCCACTTTGCCTTTGTTTTTATAGCATGAAGGGCTCCCCTCCTGACGCCTCAGAGTCTAGTGACAGCCTACAACTCGAAGGTAGAAAAACATCCTCAGAATTAATGTTTTAATTTAGTTGAGTCAGTATTTGATCTTCCTGTATATGACAGATGTTTCTTTAACTTTTATTTTGCAGAATATGTGGCAATTTACACTTACGAGTCTCCTGAACCTGGCGATCTGACCTTTAGAGAGGGTGATGTGATCTTAGTGAGCAAGAGGGAGGGCGAGTGGTGGAATGGCTCAGTTGGGGATCGCACGGGCCTCTTCCCAGGGAACTACGTCAAACCTAAAGAGACGGATGTAAGAACAGCCATCACAGCCAGCCTGACACATCTGTGCTTCCAATTCAATGTACTCTTTCCAAAGATTTGAATTTATGATATCTTTCTTCTTTTAGACATCAAGCACATCTGGGAAGAAGAAGCCAGGTAAAAGCACCTTTTAACTATCTTTTATAAGATGCTGTTTTCATGCAAATTGAAGCTAAATGTCAATGTCATTTGTGTGAGCAGAGATTGCCCAGGTGGTCAGGGTCCACTCTTCCTCTGGCCCTGAGCAGCTGACTCTGGAGAATGGCCAGCTCATCCTCATTCTTAGCAAGAATGCCTCTGGCTGGTGGCTTGGAGAACTACAGGTCAGTGTAGACTGCTGTTCAGGCAAGAGCGGTGTGATCTCACTTATTTTAACACAGTTTTAACTAGCTTTTTGACATTACTGTGGCAGCTCTAGTATTTAAAGCCTTTGTAATTGAGTTAATAATTATCTACACACAAACCTTCACATGTTACATGTGCTGTGAATAGTTCTGGCTCATTTAATGTTTTATTTCCCTTTTTTTGTATAATGTAGCCTTAATTTGTCTTTATGGTGCGTTTATTTTAGTCCTTGGATTCCTTAACCTCCTTAACTACGAAAACATTATACTACAGGAGGACCTGCTGTTTAAGGATTTAGAGATAATTATTGGCTAGCAAACCCAGTACTTAGGCCTCATTCAGTCCAAAGCAGGGTTTTGCAGCAAAAATAACAGCTCTTTTTTCACTTTGAACACAAGTAATTTAGTGTAAAAAGCTACCAGTAATGAGCAGTTGAAACAGACTAAATTAGAAATGGGCAGTGGGACCAATCCAAAACGCAGCAATGGGTCAGTGTTGTTAAACATTTATGTTCCAATAAGACTGCATGCACAGGCTACTACACCTGGACTGTGTGGATAAAACAGGCAGAATATGATGTCTTGATGTGCCCCCACCCCCACACACCACAGCACAACCCCACGCTCAAGGCTGGCGTTGGCTGAATGGAGCTTTAAACTTGATCTCTGTGTACTTTGACTTAAGGCCCGTGGTAAAAAGCGTCAGAAGGGCTGGTTCCCTGCCTCTCATGTGAAAGTACTGGGATCTAACAGTGGCAAGTCTACACCAGCCTCGCAACCTGGTAACACACACATACACACAAACACCCCTGATGCGATGAGAGCAATGATCTTGTGTCCTTTGCTGAACCTCGAACATGCCGTCCTCCTCTGTCAGTCTGTCAGGTGATAGCCCTGTATGACTACACAGCTGCCAACAGTGACGAGATGAGCTTCGCCACAGGTCAAGTCATCGGCGTTTTAGACAAGACCGATCCTGATTGGTGGAAAGGAGAGCTCAATGGGGTCACTGGTCTCTTTCCAACAAATTATGTGAAGATGACCACAGCAGATTCTGACCCCAGTCAGCAGTGTAAGTGAATCCCTCAGTGTCCTGATTATTCTAACCGGGAGCTATGATAAACAAAACGGTTATAGAGCTTTCTGACGTTTTAAGCCACTCTATCCTACTAAACCATCATCTACCGCTCTCCGCATCACATAGCCCAGTTCTTTTCAAGCCTTATGTTCCTCCTCCTCTTTGACCTCTTTCTTCTTCTAGGATGATAAAAAGTCCTTCTCTTCCTCATCTACTCCTCGACTTCTGCCTGTAATGACTGTGTGTGTGTGTGTGTGTGTGTGTGTGTGTGTGTGTGTGTGAGTGAGTGAGATAAGTGGAACCGTAATCAGAATATGTGTTTCCTGTAAATAAACAGAGCCTGAACACATTCTGTTATGACACTGTTTGCTCTACACTGCTCCTGATCTTCTTGTCATCACCGTGGTTACGGTTGGGACTCTTAACAGATGGTAAATCATTCTTGCATTTGATCAAAAAATGAAGCAGAGGGATAGTGGGTCTCTGTCTCTCTTGTCCTCGTTTGATTCTCCTTTAATTCAACTATCTCCCCTTTTTTCATCATGTTGCCTCACCTTATTTTTTTACTTTGTTCTTCTTTTTCAAACTATCTTTTTTCCTGTTTGATTCCTAAGAACATTATCTATCTCCACTTAATGAAAGGTCTTCTATAAAAATACAGATTGATATGCTCTGTAGTCATTTTCCTTCAAAACTGATGGATATGAAGTGTGTAAATTCAAAGAAACACTTTGGTATAAAGATGGTGAATCATAGATAGAGAAAAAAGTAAGGCATAATTAAATATTACATTTTTACTTTGACCCTTTTTTGCTTTTGTTCTTTTGGAGAAGGTATTTACATGTCTGCTTTTTGTGAGTTTTCACTCATTAAGATGTTCTTCATTTTTGTGTGTAAATGTAACTTTGATGTAATTGATGGAGATTGTTCTTATTCTGGTTAATACTGAGGATATCAAACTCTACGTAAACTCAAAGTTTTGATGAAAGAAGAGAAAGCGATGACCAAGTTTGACAGTTGTTTCCTCTGCTGAATTCACAAGTGATTTTAATTCATCTGGTGTGTGTGCGCGTTTGTGTCTGTGCATGTGTGCCTGAAAGATGTTTATATTGTCGACAATGCACCTGATTAAAATGGTCGGATTACACCATGAACAACCTTTCCCTTTATTTTCATCAACTCATCGTACCAAAGGCTTTAGGGGAAGGTCTGAGACGTCTGGGATTTTTCATTTTGTATTTTTTCAGTGATAACTAAAATCCCGAAGGTTTTTTTTTTTCCTAAATATGTGTCAAATTGATGAGTGAAAAGAGGACAGAATGTGTTCTTTAAGGTCCTGTTTTGGTACAAACAGATTTGGTTGAGCGGAAGTTTTAGCAGTGAGATGATAAGAGCACGGAATTAGAAAGAGAGAAGAACAAGGGAGACAGTGTTGGAACAGCCTATAACAGTGAGACAGAAGTGGAGTCTTAGAGATGACCTTACAAAGCAGATTTCACTTTCTAAATCTGTGGAATGAGACACCTAATCAGAGTGAAGGAACAGATGAAGAGGAAAAAGAAGGGACAGTGAGGGAGCATCAGTCAGCTAATAAGGACACTTCAAAAGGGCGTAATGAGCACTCGGTGTCAGGTGAGTGTGTGCCTTTTTGTTTTTCTGCATGTGGGGTCTGAACTTGGTGGTTGTATTGATGCTGTGGGGTCTGACCAGCTGTTGGGACCAAATTATGGCCTGATAAACTGCTTAATTTACCTGACAAGTTCCTTTCCCCCCATTTCTATTGTTCCTTTGAACGTCTTCATACCCAGCAGGTGGCAGTACATGCAGTGCTTGAATGTCGGTGTGCTTTAGGTTGTTTTTTTTTTTGTTTTTTTTTTATTGATATACTCAAGCAATTAAACTTCTATTGTGTGTTCTCTTTTTCTGCAGGGTGTGCTGATCCGAACAGTCTAGACTCTCTGGGCCTTCAGGAGAAAAAGAGACAAGGTTACATCCATGAGCTGATAAAGACTGAAGAACGCTACGTGGAAGACCTCCAGATAGTGCTGGAGGTAATGGGTCCTGCTGAAGTAGCCGCGTAATAGGCAACGTTTACAGCTCCAAGGCAGACACATCAACCAGCGTCTACACCCACTCATCTAATGACACCGAACGTGGGTGCTTCCCTCATCACTTTGCAACATTTCTGTCTTGGTGTGTGTTTGTACAGGTTTTCCACAAACCGATGTCGGAGTCCGGACGGCTGAAGGATTTTGAGATGGCCGTGATCTTTGTAAACTGGGACGAACTGCTGGCCTGCAACACTAAACTTGTAAAGTATGTGTGATCAAGTGAACGCGGTCTCGTGCAGGCATTCGTTCTCATGATCAATAAATCACGCACTGCTGTTTTTAAAGCTGCGGCAAAGTGCACTCAGTCTTTCGACCTGTTGGTGTTATCATGTGCAGTGCGCTGCGTGTTCGTAAGAAGACGGCAGGCGAGAACACGCCCGTGCAGATGATAGGCGATATCCTTGCAGCGGAGCTTTCCCACATGCAGCCCTACATCCGCTTCTGCTCCTCTCAGATCAACGGAGCCACGCTGCTTCAGACTCGCGTTGACAATGAGCCAGACTTTAAAAACTTCCTTAAGGTGAGATGTGGTGAGGAATGGATGGAGGTCAGGGGGGAGCTACCCACAGAATGGCAGTAGAGCCATACTGGGTCTGCCGTGTGACTATTGTTAGTATGGTAAAGATCTATATTTTTAGAAATATTTTGAATGTGATATGCAGCCATCTATTCCACAGACTCCTTTTTGGAATTTTAAGTTTGTTTCTCCTGTGAAACATTCTATTTGTATTTATAAATTAAAATTATAAAAGCAAAAAACACTTTTAACACTTTCTATCGACGTTCTTTTCCTATATGATATAAAAATGATTTCCAGTAGAAATAATTCTCTGCTGTTGTGCTGTGTTTTTTTTTTGTTTTGTTTTTTTTTTTTTGGCCATTAGAAAATTGCTACAGACTACAGGTGTAAAGGCATGCCCCTGTCCAGCTTCCTGCTGAAGCCCATGCAGAGAATCACGCGGTACCCACTGCACATCAAAAACGTGGGTCATCCTGTTCATTAGTGTGTCTCTGTTCTCTCCTCCTTATGAAAGAACTGATGTTTTGATGAATTGTGCATAATTTAAAAAAAAAAATAAAAAATAAAGTGACTATTTTGGCTGTGTTTAGATCCTGGAGTGCACCGCAGAGGGCCACGCTGACCAGCTTCCTCTGAAAGAGGCCCTGGAGAGGGCAGAAGAGCTGTGCCAGCAGGTTTGGTTAACCCTTGCTTCTCTTTTCACTACTCAAGTTCTTTTGAAAGTTTGTTCTTTATTCTTTGTTGAATAATTGCATAAACCAGGTAAACGAGGGTGTGAGAGAGAAGGAGAACTCTGACAGACTGGAGTGGATTCAGACACGTGTACTGTGTGAGGGCACAGCAGAGGTATGAAGTTCATTTCATCAACTAGCAATAAAAGAAAACACATTTGCTCTTAAAAAATATATATATTGTATTTGATTTGCTTTCTTTGAACAGAACCTGGTCTTTAACTCCATCACCAACTGTTTGGGTCCCAGGAAGCTGCTGCACAGTGGAAAGGTGAGGAAAAAGTGTCCAGTGTGACTATGGAAAATAAA
Source organism: Pao palembangensis (assembly GCA_015343265.1). Taxonomy (NCBI): domain Eukaryota; kingdom Metazoa; phylum Chordata; class Actinopteri; order Tetraodontiformes; family Tetraodontidae; genus Pao; species Pao palembangensis. Next base: position 8,050,926 of record CM027081.1, read on the forward strand.
TAGAAACCTGTGTATTATTATTTCATGTGGCACACCAGTTACTGCCAGGGACACAATGTTTTAACGTGCGTAATGTAGCAGAAATGCAGCAGGACAAGCACTCACACCTAGAAGCTGAAAGTGGGGGAGAAACTATTTAGAGTAGTAACAGTGCCAAGTAGATTTGTTTTATTCCTCTTAAAGTAGTGAAAGTTAAGAAGGGACAATTTAATTATTAAGTTGAAGCCAGGCTAAATAATTTACACATGTCGTTTCAGATGTACAAGGCCAAGAGTAACAAGGAGCTCTGGGCTTTCCTCTTCAACGACTTTCTGCTGTTAACTCACGCAGCTAAACAGTTCACGTCATCTGGGCTCGATAAACTGTTCAGCAACAAGAACAATGTCCAGCTCAAGATGTACAAGCCGGTAAATCACACCGTGGTCGAGCAAATCACATTTCTTTTCTGTCTTATTTTTGCTGTCGCGCGTGCCACTGTATGGTGTTGACCTTTCCCTCTAGCCTGTGCTTCTCAATGAAGTCCTGGTGAAGCTGCCCGACCCTTCCAGCGATGAGCCCACCTTCCACATCTCACACATCGATCGGGTTTATATACTCAAGACCGAGAATATCAATGAACGGTAAGAAACATCTAAACCAAAGCAGCGCCGAGTTAAGGAGTATTTCAACATACAAGTATAGGTTTTACCAGATCAAATCAGGTTAATTAGCGTTTGATTTAACTGGTCAAAGACTGTTTGTCTTTTGCATGTCACTTGCAGGACAGCATGGGTTCAGAAGATCAAGGCAGCATCTGAAGAATTCATTGAGACTGAAAAGAAGAAAAGGGAAAAGGCCTATCAAGGTTTGTCAACAAACTCTCGCAGCTTTAATGATGGCAGCAAAAGTGAGTGGTCTGACCTGCGTGGGTGTGCTTGCAGCACGCTCGGTGAAGGCAACTGGAATCGGCAGACTTCTTGTCACCATTTTGGAGGCCACAGAACTGAAAGCAGCCAAACCGAACGGTGAGTGTGGTCCCACACGCCGGATGGGATGCCTTTTTTCTTTAGCCACCAAAATGACACGGTGAAGTTCAGATGATTGCGGCAGAACCCAGCTGGAGTGATGCTCTGTCCTGCATACCATCATTTAGGCAAAAGTGACCCTTACTGCGAGGTGACCATGGGAGCTCAGATCTTTACGTCCAGGACACTCAACGACACTTTGAACCCTAAGTGGAACTTCAACTGCCAGTTTCACATTAAAGACATTTACCAGGACGTCCTCTGCATCACTATCTTTGAGAGAGACCAGTTTTCCCCCGACGGTCAGTTTTCAACACCTCTTCTCTGCTATAACACCCTCATGAACTTCCTCTGATCTTTCTTCTACAAATGTTCCACTCTACATATCATGCTCTGAGTCTTCCTGTTATCCTGATTTGTTTTAAAATGTTTCCTCAGAATTTCTTGGCCGGACTGAGGTGCCCGTGGCAACCATAAAGAAAGAGTTTGAAAACAAGGGCGCTGTGACGCGTCGTCTCCTGCTTCATGAAGTTTCTACAGGAGAAGTGTGGGTCCGGCTTGACCTGCAGCTTTATGGCAGCAAATGAACCCCTGAGATGCTGAGACTGTTGTTTTCTTTGTGTTTGGTAGCAGAAGGGAGGTATGCCTCAGACACACAGGGATGGATCCAGTCCTAATAAGTCTAACACTGACTAGCACACGGGGGCTGTGCTTCGTTTACTGTGTGCTGTGCCTCATGCCTTAATCATTTAATATCACCCAGCAGTCCTAACTCCTCCTCTGCTGCTGTCTTTGTCTTCCAGTGAGGATCTAAGTGACATCATCTAAACCCACCAGTAGGACCCTGTTTTTCTGTCCTGGTTCATGGCTTCAGAGGCGTGTTACGAACCTCTTGGTCCTCTGCTGTAATAATTAATGACCTCCAGACAGGTAGAACTGGACAGGCCATCATGATCCTATTAATAAAACAACACGTAACATCAATTACAGTGGCCTGTTTAAAATGCTCAGTGACAGGAAGAAGAGAACATTTAAGGGCTTTAAATCAAGGCAGCAATTGTTTGACACAGTTTGTATTTGAAGGTATTTGATTATTGATTGGTTTCGACTGATGTTAAATACAAAAGACCCGATGATGGGCATAAGTTCAGTATGGAGTCAGTTTACTACTGTAGATCTCAGGATGTGTCCTGGGTTCTGTGTGTGTGTGTGTGTGTGTGTGATCTTTGGCTGGTTAAACTATGCGTTCAGGAAGGAGAAGCCGATACATTTTATGCAGAGACCTTTTAATGCTGCATTTCTTTGACAGTTATCTGGTATGTTATGGCCTCCATGCAAGTCCTCTGTCTAACGTTGGACAGTGGTTGTGATTTGACTCTGCTTTCCTCCACAGTCAAAAAACTTCCAAGAGGTCAGTATGTTTAGGCAGCCCAGGTCATCAGTGTGTCAGCAGAGTATCTGCTCACTGTAATCCCTTTGAGTCTTTGGTGCCTCAAAATGTTCCTTTTACGAAACATCCATCCTTAAAACTTAAACGTGTTTGTGTCGTAAATTACTGTTGGCTGTTTTTGTGTCTGCTGCCTTGGTTTTAATATTGACATCTCATGTATCCAATTTCTTTTTCATGCCAAGTGGAGAATACCAAATAGTGTTTATTGCCTGTTTTAATGCATGTGTGACTATCCAGACGGTTGCAGCAGCTTTGCTTGCTTAGTCATCTTGGATAATCAGGGTTCGTGTATGAACACATGCATCACACATTAGTGGAGACGAGATCGTCTGACCCGGTTTTGATTTGGATGTTTACTCTATGTTGGGCCTGCTGTTATGCCTTTTACTCAGTTTATCTCTGCCAACACGTTTTAAATCCTGTGCAACACTTGTTTTATTTGTGGGGATTGTAAAAATTGCTGGTGTTACATTTTGTGTTCAGTTTTGGGATGTAATGTTGTATTTTTTTAAACAGTTTTTTCCCGGCAGCAGTTCTTCTTTGCTAACGACGTAGCCCATTTGTCAGATCAATCTGGAGTCTGTAGCCTGCTGTTTGTGCTCACTGTTTTTCCTTCATGTGACACTTTTTTTTTTTTTAAATCAGGGTTTCTTGAAACAAATTAAAGGCATTTAAAACTAATCAAAGGATTGCTGTTGCCTATTGAAAGAGGCTGATTGACTGGCAGTTCCTGCACCGATAAACCAGCTACACAGCTGGTTTATTGAGCAGTTCTGCTCCTCATTTAACATTAGAAATTTTAATTAAATCTGTCTGATTTTATTTTGATGTTTAAATCAATGGCCAGTAAGCCCTTATTTAAGGGTTTATAATGATCTTAAAGGTCTCCGTTGGCTCAGAAATGTTGAAATATGTTGCTTCTGACAGTTTCGTCTTTCAACTATTGCATCATATTTTAAGGGGATAGAACGAGCAGCGAGCTCACTTTTTTCTGTGGTGTCCTGCCGGGGTCACTGAAGTCCACGCACCGATTGACTTCATTAATTCCTTCTTCACCCTCCAGTGGCTCCGGGACCACAGGAGCAACAGTCATTACATAACCACACTCAGATCTGCAGCACCACACAGCTGTGCAGCCAAGTCAGCTGAGCTCAGCCGTCTGTGACTCCATGGCTTCAGAACGTGGCGTGAGCCACCACCATCCCTGAAATTCCTGGGCTTCAGGTCCAGCAAAGACAACAGTTAATGGTCCCTTTTCCAGAACAGCAACAACAACAACTGTTGTTTGCTTCTGGTCAAATTTTTGGTCACATTGGAAATTTGTTCCTATAGCATTAGAAATCATTAGAAATGCAGCTGCTCAAAGGTGGCAAAATGACGGCACAGGTGGAAGGAAAGGTGATGCAAGAGATGGAACTTGGAAGTTGGACAGAAAAGAAGGAATATTCACATATGGAGAAGGAAAGAAATGTGGAAAGAGGATGAGTCTGAAAGGCTCTCACTTCTACTGGAGCCAGTCATGGGCATGATTTGATTATGCCACATGACCAGATATCTTATGTAAGACACACGCGCAACCACCAAAACAGGTCTTAAACCTGGAACAAACCTTTGTGAGGACCAGTCAAAATGTCTACAATCTGTGATGCAACAATAGACATGGATGGATGGATGGCTGGTTTAAAATGTTCTTTGTCTGTGGTCGTTCACGCTTTCAAACTCGGTTACAGTAAGACTTTTAAAAATGAAGGTAGATCAAAGAAGCTTTGAATACATTAAAAGCTTTGATCTTTAAAGGTTTTTTTTTTAAAACTAAGCTAATTTCACTAGGACAAAACACATACTTGGCATATGGCACTGGGGAACAATAACATTTGACAACTGACTGTTGATGCAATTAATTACCTTTTTCTGTAAATCATGTTTAGCTCTACTCGTCCTGCTGGTTTTATTAGCAAGTCAAGGGTCTTGTCAGGGTCACTCAGCCTTGCTGACAGACCGCTGGCCTCCCAGGGCCTCAGTGGCATGCCTATTTCTGCTCCTTGTAAGCAGCGTGAAAGCAAAACCTACTACTTGGGTCTTCTGCAGCAAAAGAATCAGGAGATAACTGCAGAGATAAACAAACTTGAAAATCAGATCAAAAAATGCAGCACAGACAGAGCTCATTTTCTCCTCATTGTGGAGGAAAATAGGACCTTGGACCACAACATTAAGGACTTGGAGGGCCAGATTGCTGACTATCAGCTGCTTGCCACCGAACCCCAGCAACAGATGGACGCTAATATATTTTACAACAACTACAAACTTCTCAAAGACAAAAATGACAAAGAAACTGAACGGAACAATAACATTTTCATGAAACGGGCGGAAGTTGAGGAATCCATCAAGAACATCCAGAGAAAAAACATCATCGTTAAGGAGACCGTAGAATCAATGTGCCCCGCAAAACAGAAGGAGTACTTTGCCATGACAGCAGCTAACGAGGAACTGCTGAAAAAAATGGATATTCTCCAGGAGGAAATGGACCTCCTTGGGAAAAGAAAGGAGGATTATGAATCAGAGCTGGCCCACAACAAAGAGAAAAGGGAAATGTTAACACTCTGTAAAGAGCTGACAGCTAAACAGGAGGTCCTGCGCACAGTGAGGAAGGCCCAGGACCCACAGGGGGTGGAGCATTTCATAAAAAAGATGGAGAAAGACTCCAAGGAACTTGCCAGCATTGAAAAACAACTTGCAGATCTCAGGTACAAAGAAAAAGAGGTCGCAGAGAGGATCCACCAATCCCAGGACTCTCGGGTGGAGTATGAAAAGCTCAAGAAGAGAGAAGAGAAACTTAACCGACTCCTGACATCAGTGGAGAAATCCAAGGCTGTGGAGCAGGAGAAATTCCCTCACACTCAAGAGAACGTTGCCTCTTTTCCTAGACTTGTAAATAGCCACATCATAAATTGTTCCATAGATAGTGAGACGGCCTATAAGATGGAAAAAATTATGAAGTTGCTGGTCAACAGTTCAGCAAAGGTGGTCCAGTCCGAGGGCCCTGCCAGGGCACCAGAAACAGAGCTTCTGCGTCACGACCTGAAAAGGGTCTACAAATGGAAGGGCAAGATCAGGAGCGATCTGAGCAGCCTGAAGGAACTGATCAGCAATGTGCAGTCCGAGCTCGCCAGCCACAGAACCCGGAGACGCACCGCAGACCAGAGTGAAAAGAAATTACAGGAGGAGTGTGAGCGGCTGACCAGGCGCCAGCGCTCCCTCAGGCAGGCGCTAGAGGAGCTCGATCACGAATATAATGATCTAAGAAAAGAACTGATGAAAACTGAGGAAAAGGGAAAAACATTGCACATTCTCAGTCAGCTTTCAAAAATGAAATCCTGCTCGTCGGCCCAATAACAGCAGAGAGAGACGCTGCAGAATAACATGGGGGAACCTAGTCCCTGGGTTAAACCTAAACCAGGTCCGCTTTCATCACAGACTCTGATTTAAACCCACAGAGAGACTTGAGCTCACCTCATAACCCCTCTGGATATTAGGGAGACAAGCTCGCCTATATTATTAACGCACACTGCCAGCGTATCTCCTCACCTGTAGATGCAGTCTGCAGTTTAACTCCTTCATCACTGCTAAACTATTTTATTATCTAATTCCTTTACTCATATCTCACATTCACTGGCGCGCTCACTTCATGTACTTTTTAGTGCTGTGAAGCACTTTGGGCCGCAGTTCTTGTATGGAAGGTGCAATAGAAATAAAGTAGAGTATGTTCCAAACATGGACAACGCTCTCCAGATTTGCTTTATTGTCAGTTCTGCATCCACAAGCATATAAATGACTGTGAGACGTGCACTTTTCTGTAGCCCAAACAGAAAAGTGCACGTCTCCTCTACCTGAGCTCACCAGTGCTGAAGCCGAATATCTCTCAGTAAAAGAAACGCAAACTTTATCCAGCTTGGACAAACACTGCCAGCACTGAGGCGTTAATAGCCCCGTGGATCATTAGTCTCGGTTAAAGGGTTCTGGGAAGGTCCGTCATCAGTACTGCTCCTCTGAGTCGCTGCAGAACATCTGGTTGGGGGTGGATAAAACACTGCTGCTGCTGAATGTGTGCAGCAGGAGGCATTAGCAGACTGCTGCACACATATCTATCTATCTATCTATCTATCTATCTATCTATCTAATCTGACTGATGGCCTTTCTGTGGACTTTTAGCTTCAGGAGAGGGGGGGGGAGAGAGAGAGAGGAGGGAGAGTGCAGCGATGAGAGGATAACAGGGTTGAGCAGAGGAGAGGACCAGAGCAGAGGGAAACAGAGAGGAGAGGAGGAAGGAAAGTGAATGAAGAGAAACGGAGAAAGGAGGAGAGGAATGGTGAGGAAGAGAAGAAAGGATGGAAGGCCTCGCAGTCCTGATGGAATCAACATGGCATTCGTAAATGTAAGTGTCATAATGGGTAATTACCTGATTAATACAGGTAATTACGGAAATTTGCTAATAAAGTATGTGTGTGTGTGTGTGTGTGTGTGTGTGTGTGTGTGATATTTGTTGCCTGTTCTTTTGAGCAAGTAGCTTAATTTAACAACCCCGAATAGAAAGAGAGTCCAGAGCAGCAGATCAGTCCTCAACGTTCATCATCAAACATCAAATTCAGCCTCCAGCTTGTTTTTTGGGGTATTTATCCCATTTACCAGAATGTCCCGTTCAGATGCTTGAGAGCAGATTTGTAGATTCCTTTTGCCTGTCGTGGCACAAATGGATTTCCATTTTCCTTGTTGACTCGCTCTTGTGTGTGCTTATAAATGTTTTATTGGCCGCGTCTCACAAAACAAAAAGGCTCACAAGTGCGAGTCCTGAAGCTCCATGACCGGCGGACTTATTTGGATTGATGATGTGTGTTTTCCTGTCTGTAATCCCTGATGAGCAGTAATCCCAAGCGAAAGTGTTCAGAAGAAATGAGGAGAAGAAGGGCAGTTGTGTCTCGGAGCGCTGACAGAAAAAGAGAGGTGACCCTGACACTCGGGGTCGCGCTGCATCACCTGGAGGGTTTGTGGTGCTGGGCTGCGTTGAGATGCCCTCTGATCTGTCGTCCTGTTATTTCCGTTTGCACTTTCGGCGCTGATGTGCTGCTGTGTTTTGGAGTGTTTTGCTAGTTTTGTAGCGCAATGGCAGGCCCGGGGCCATGTCTGTGCAGATGAGCGTGCCACAGCAGGAGAAACAGTGCGTTTCGCTGGGCACATGTGACACAGATTTGCTCCCCGTGTCATCTCTGTTCTTGTTAGCTGCGTGCAGACTGGAGAAGATTCTGTTTCGCAGCAGAAAACATCAAAAATTGGGTCAGTTTGATCTCTGACAGCATCGTTTATATTGTATCTCTGTTTAAACCCTGACGTTCGCAGGTTCAGACCATGTGCAGGTTCTGATGTCTTCGCTCTCTATAACACACATTTGCAGTTTTAAATACTCTACTTGTTAAGCTCAACATCGAGGATTAGCCCCGAGCTCACAAGCAGTGAGAAAAGGGAACATTTTCCTTTTGAGTACACATGATTACAATATAACTGTAATTAGTAATGTGTAATGTAAATGAAAAGAATTTGAGATCACGGACATCAAATTCCGTTGGCAGTAGATTTACGATCATCTTCCATCTTCACTGTGACGTCAGTTTTATCCTTTTTATAGCATTTTTCTGGCCGAGGTCAGATCTACACAGGTCCGAATCCACCTCCTGCTTCTGCTTCTGTCATGTCTTTGTGACTGAGACCGAGGAGACTTGAGGTTTGTGGATGTTGCGAATGTGGCGTGTTACACCTCATGTTTATGTTAAGAAGAACGTGAATGTTGAAGAAAGGATCTCTGCAATGAAGTGTTCTTGTCTCCATGCAGGACATGTTTTATTGATGATGAAGTTGTAGGCCAGGCAGCTCAAGGTATTTTGAACTATAACTGCTATTTGAGATTAGCATGAATATCTTATTGTAATCTTTTATGTGCGCGGTTGCTCTTTGCTCCTGTGTCTTTTGGTGCACCCATTCGTATTCTAATTGGAAGAAAAACTGGTTTGTCCTCTCTCTTTCTCAGCCTCCATCATCATGATCTTTCCTCTGTCTGTCAAACCTACAATTTAGTGGAGTAGTGAGGCATGCACAAACTTCGCCTACCAGAGAAGGGGACACTAAACTGCTAAACATGAGCGCTGCAGCGGCGGGAAGCCCAAATATGGAGGTGAAGGGGGTTTCCAAGGAAATGGCGCTGCTTAGCAACATACTGGCAGCTTATACCTTTATTGCAGGTGAGTCACCAAACTCTTCTGTTTACAACGTTTGAGTTCGTTTCCCTCATTTTCTCCCCATCCTGCTTTTGTCTTAGACCAGCCAGAGAGGACAGCGTTGGTATTTCTTGGTGGCGTCTGCGTCGGCCTTCTTGTCACACTCAGTGCCATCGTCTTCCAGATTCACTGTCGGGCTGACTGCCACTACGGCAACAGTAACCACCCGCAGCTTCAGCGTAAGAAGAGGCATCACCAGCATCGGCGTCAGCACCGTCGCGGCTGTCCCTACCATCAGGCCATCGCCAGCGATCCAGACAGCAGTGCTGCTGTCAGGTCGGGAGGGACGGAGCCTGCTGGGGACAGCCAACCGGAGGACTGGGATGAGATGACCGACCTGTCGGCAAGGAGGCGCCGACGCTTCGAGAGAGCTCTGCTGAACGCCACCATGTTCACGTCGGCTGAGGGTACTTCACGCATGAGTCTTCCAAACATTAAAATGCTTTTACCTGAAGGTTGTTTTGCATTTTATTTAAGTGAGAGATGAAAAACACTCAGCATTTAAGGCCATTTGGCCACATATGAACAGCTGCTAGCAGCCCAAAGATGACTCAAATACATTTTTTTTTTTATCTAAATACGTCCTTAAAACATGTCAGACTCCATTTACATTCCAGTTTAAATTATGAATGAAGATATTTATTATGATCAATTGCAATTAGTTTAGTTTTAGATGTTCCTTTCAAACTGTATAATGTAAACTCTATATTTCAACATCACATTATAAAAGATAACTGCAATGTAAAGTTTCCTTTTCTTCTTTCCACCGTGACTGTTCTCCGACTGACATTAAATGTGATGTGAATAGACATGTTCTCGGGCTTTATCGTTGTTTATTTCTGTGTGCCTGATCAGACCTGGACCGGGCCCAGCGGCTTGAAGAGCGTGAGAGGATTCTCCGAGAGATCTGGATGAATGGACAACCAGACATCAGCACCGTTACTCAGAGCCTCAACAGATACTACTGAGCTGGAGTCAAACAGGAGCAGGTGAGGACGGATGTGCCGACAGGCGGAGATCGGTTCGGAGCGTGCTGAACCAAAGACTGCCCTACGGATGGATGTGACAGCTCTGCCTGGATCCAAGATCAAGTCTCACAGAGCAAGAGGGGATTTCAGGCCAGCCAGAGGAGAAGCTGCAGACTTAAACACACACTCCTGTTGGGGCAGCAGTGTTTGAATTCTGGTGCTCTTGTCAAAACCAAACCCAAATTCATTGTGTGTCTGAGTCTTTGAAGTCAAGTGATACTGTGTTTTTGTACACCTTTATTGTTTGTGCAAATGCTGCAATAAAATGATGTATTCCTGCTCTGAAAGAAATGTATCCTAATTTAAGTTAAGTATTAACATACCATTAGAAACATAAAATTAAGACATAGTGCTGAATACAAAAACTTTGCAGTAATTATTTAAACGTGTATTTCCTTTTTTTAAAAAAAAAAATAAAATCTGTTTGCTGCATATTCAGGATGAAGAATAATCAGCATCAGTATACATTGTTGTCTTCATACCCAACACGTGAAAAAGAGCCAATATAAAGGTTTTCCTTTTTTACATGTCATTGACTCCCTGTGAGTTTGTTTTGTAAAATCAGCATGTTTTATGAAGTCTAAGAAACTTAAATGTCTGATAAAACTAGAAGCCCCGTTGTCAGCTCTTGAGGTCAATTATTTTACTCTGGCTCCCCCTGGTGTTCAGGTGGTATTCCTACACATCATAAATCACGTCAAAAATTAACCAGATGTAATAATAATAATAATAATAATAATAATAATAATAATAATAATAATAATAATAATAATAATAATAATAATAATAATACTTTTCGCTAAATTGCCTGTATGAGTACATTGCTGTTCTGAAAAAAAATCCTAAAACCTCAGGCCATGCGGCAAAGTTGTCTTTTTCCAACCTGGACCCTGAAAGCACATTGTATTACATTATACATTATTATGTTTAAGGGTGGTGAGAAGTTCAGTCCTTCATTCCTCTCTGGGGCAGTCATCCACCTCTGCAGCTACTACCGCTTTAACAGGACGGTCCGACAGTGACGTTGGGACGGGGGGCTCACGGAGCAGAGGCGTCTGTTGCAGCCGGGCCTGTCTCCCACCCATCCAGACCCAGAACAGACTGCAGACTGCAGACCGACACGCTCATCTTGGCCGAACATTTAGCCCTTTAGACCGCCATGAGAGACTACTCAGCCGCTCCGAGCGATGGAGGCACCTGCATGCCTTGTTGCCAAGTCTGCGTCTTCGCCTTTACCGCATTTCTCCTCATTGCAGAGAGGACGGCACGTGAGTCCTGCCCGGGACACAACACACATGCACGCACACCGTCGCACGCACACAATGAAAGACTGGTGGTAGATAATGTGCATGCGCAGGCCTGTTCGTGTCATTCCTGATTTTACAGGTATGCGTTTGCTCGCAGAAGAACATGGTTGTCGGAAAAGACATTTTCTGACCCAAACAGATGCAGAAATCTGCCTTAACCATCACCCGAGGTTGGACGTTTATCACTTGAGCCTTTATGAATTATACATCGTCTGCAGGCAGCACTGCGCCTTTTCCCTATTGGCTGTTTACGCAGCAAAACCCGCAGTCACACACTTTTCCAACTTTTCTAAAACATGGTGTGGGCTCTGTGCCACATATTGTGCAAAAGAAAGAAACGAGGAAAAACAGGAGCAGCGCTGTCACATTTCAGCGCCCTTTTTGGAAGTCGATGAATGGAGGAGAATTGGGGCGTTCCCCCCAAACATGGCCCGTTCCTCTTGAACAGCCCGCCTGTTTAACGGCAGAAAACGCTTCAAATTACATGTTTGGAGCAGTGGAGGAGGGCCCAGCCGCGGCAGGCAATCTAAGGCTGTGAAGAGGGGCGAACTCTGTTTAATGACCACAGAGCATTTGTCCAAACAAGCACAGCCTCATTTCTTTTATTCATCTGTGCTGGCTGGAGTTAACTCCTAATATTTCCGTTCTGTTTCCTCCAGTGATCTACTGCTTTGTTTATTACTTGTGGGTGGGTCACAACTACTGCTACGCCTATCTAGCCGGCTTCACCGCTCTGTTCCTGCTGCCAGGTGAGAGACGTCATCGTTCAGTCCACCTTTTTGTGAAAACACTGTTGTGACCTGCATCAGTGAGGCAGAGTCAGATTAAAGTGCACGGCCGCGCAGTAAAAGGGGAGGCAAAGGCCGGGTACGGCTCTCTGATGTACGGTATGTATTTATGTTTTCCTGCTGTGGTTCCCAGGTTGGGGTCCTCAGTGGCTCAGTTATCTGTGGTACCTGTCGGACGGACGCATCCGCAGGAAGTCTCTCACCTGGACACACGTGCTGCATCTGGGCATATTCAAAAGGTTGGCTCGGATTAATGCAGCACGCTCAATAATTTGTTGAAGACTGGCAGTGGGTGATCCATGTCTCTCCATTCATCTGTCTTCTCCGGCCTGCACAGGCTGTGGGAGTGCATGTGTCAGGTGGATGAGGACGTGTACGGATATATCATGCAGCAGGCCGACGTCTCGGCCTTGCGTCTGCTCGAGGCCTTGGTGGTCACCCTCCCTGAGACGCTGCTGCACACCTATGTGCTCATCTGTACTGACATAGGAATCAAGTCTCCGGGTAAACCGAAAATCAAAAGAATGTGATCACAAAGAGCCGTGAATGCGGATGAGTGGCAGCTGAGGTGTGAATCCTCCGTGGTCCTGTTCATTCTTGCCTTTTCCATCCAGCCTCGGTTTGTTTTGCGGTGTGTCTGCTGTCTCTTGCCTGGGCCTTGGTCCTTTATGCCCGAGCCTGTTCCCTCATCCGACCAGGGCACCTACAGATGACCCCAGCCGCCATCCTCTGTCGTCTGCTGTGGAGGGTGGGCCCGTGATCGGCTGTATATTCCTACGATGGTTTTTTGACACCAGAGGGTCTTCCAGCAGGGTTTCTGTCGCTCTTCTCATGTCTGCATTTGCAGGTCAGCATGCTGGGATCAAGGTTTGCCGTTCTCATGCTCTTCGCACGCGTCTTCAAACAGTGGGTCCTGGGAGTAGTCGGTAGGTCGTCCCTCACCCCACCCTCGTTTTCAAGGGACTGAATAAGGTGATGTAATCTGAAATGTTGCGTGAACGTATTAAATGTCCTTACCTGCTTCTGTCAGGTGTGCACTGGCTCGGGGCTACTTTCTGGATGGTGTCCCAGCAGACCGACATCATCCGCTCCACTACTCGATGGAGACTGTTCAACCTGGTTCTCGGGGCCATTCACATCTTCTTTTTCCTCAATGTGAAGTATGGTCAGTCAAGATGTCGCATGGCGGGCTTCTACCTGGTATGTGTGTGTGTTTCTGGTCAGTTCATGACACTGAGTCCAAATCTTGGGGGCAGAAAGTAAAAAAATACACTTCCCTTTGAACATAGAACAACAAAGACTTCTCATTATCTGTTGTCAGAAGACAGATTTAACATAAAAAGGTTGTCTATACCGGAGAATGATGCTGTAAACGAACCAGAAAAGTCCCAAACTACAAGTGATTTCATGTGTGAGGAACCCAGAAAAGTTCATCCTCTGAGCTTCGTCTGCCTTCTGTTCGTCCTTCTCCAGGTCATGTTCATCGAAAATGCTTTTCTTCTTCTGGCCTCCTCTTGGTTGTTTAGCATGGTGTCCTGGGATACTGTGGGGATTCCAGCTGCGGTGCTCTGCAGCTTCCTCATAGGTGAGATGTGCGGCCTGTTTTTCAGGGAAAGTTTGGGGTTGAGGGGAAGCTTTTCAAAAGCCCAGGTGAATGCCATTTCCTGCAGGGGAAAACATCATGCAGTGCTGCTAGATTCTGACTTTACAACCTCCCCTCTCTCTTGCTCCACAGGAGTGATATCGTTGGTGCTTTACTATCGTTTTCTCCACCCAAAGTCCTTTGAGATATTCCAGAGCATTCGCCGCAGAGGGATCGGCGGCGCCTGCATGGAGCATGGATCTACGCTGTCCTTAGAGGAGAAAGTGACACCCACTTTCCATCGACACGCAACGCTGTCTGGTCTGCTGCCTGCTTGTCTTGTCTGTCCGTCTTCCCGTCTGTCCCTCCTTCAGTTAATATGTTTGACTGGTAACCTCATCAGGTGGGGGGACTCTTATGGATCTCCCTATCCAATGGGAGGGTTGGAAACATCATCACTGGTTGCTGATCCGCTTGGCCCTGAAAACAGGAGCTGTAACAAGGATCTGGTCAGCGTACGGGGAGGGGGGACTGGCAGGACTGATGGGTTTGTCCGAAGAATTTCACACCCCTGACGACTTTCGCGTTCCCCAGGTTTGTTTGTGAGCCTCCCAACAATCTGAGCTTGAATCTTGACCACCTTGACTCAGTTAAATTTCTTCAAATGTCCTGAACTTTTTTTTTTTATTACATTTATCAGAATCCACCTGCTCCACCACACGTTCCAAAGATCTCACAAACAGCTCCTCAACCAGCTCCTCCAAGAGGGAGCCAAGCTCCAGAGGCAGGATCTTTTTCATTACGTCTCACCTTTCTGTTATCAAAGTTAATAAACAGACATCATCAAATGATATTTGTATTATTGTGTAAATAATGTGAAGATTCTGGTTAAATGATGTAGCAGTTAAAGAAATTAAAGCTGGTGTTGTCGAGGTCCATCTGTCTGCAGTCTGACCCTCAGCTGTTCGTGTCCAGGTGAGAGAGGCTGTCCCCCTCGTGAAACCGGCTCCATCCACTGTGATAGCCAGACCAGTGAGAAAAGCTCTTCCCACAACCATCCTGGATATAAGAAGGGTTCCGGAGATCATCCCAGTCCAGGAGGCCATTCCTGAAGAAAGTGCAGAGGAAATGTCCAGTGCTCCACCTTCAGAGGACAAAGGTTCGGCAGACCGTATATGTCAAAGTCCTCTGAAGGAAACTGAGTATATATTTATGATGAGCATCCAATCTAAACTTTATTTTCAAAGGTGATGAAGAGTTTCAGAGCGCTGTTTATGGATCACCAACACCTTCATCTCCACAACAACCAGGAAGCATTTGCCATATCGACAGCAACGCCGGGACCCTGACCGAAGCATCATCCTCTGTGGGTTCTCTAGACATCAAGACTCCCGGTTGGTCACCGGAGAGACGTTCCCCTTTCCTGATCAGCTCCCCAGAGAAGAAACCGGGAATATCCGGAGAGTCCAGCACCACCCTGTACTTCAGCGCAGACGCCCAGTCCCCCTCCAGCGGGAGCTATCTTGGCTGGGGCTCTGAGCTGTCGCCCATCTCCATCTACAGAAGCCCTTACCGGATCCGGGAAGCTCGTTTTGTCACATCCACTCCACGACTGGAGCCTCAAGCGCTAGCCGAAAGTCCCGGCTTGGCCCCTGTTATTGTCACCCCTGCTACTCCTGGTACCACGCCTGGCGGAACCCCCAGTGAGGCAACCCCTGTGGTTTCAACACCAGCTACTTCAGCATCTGGAGCTTCAACACCCGCCGCGTCCACACCCGCTGCGTCCACCCCTGGTGCTTCGAGTCCCAGTGCTTCCATGTCTGCGACCATGATTATTCCTCTCTCTCCGGTTATTTCCCACGCTCGCAAACAGGTGGTGCAGTTTATAGATTATCAGGAGAGGGCAGTGTAAAAAACGGCCTGAATGGGGGAAGGGACGGCTGGGCAATGGCGGGTTTTTTAATTTAGCAGTAAGTATATACATGTACAGTATGTATTGATTTACCTGACTTTGGAAGCTACGGAGGAGGGAAACTATAATTTATTGCGATACTCCTGATATTCATGGATTACATTCTGCTTACTGAGAACAAAGACAGACACATCTATCAAAGGGAATTAGCAATTGGCATTTTCTCCAGTTATTTAAAGTGTTTAGACAAGAATACAGATTCATACTCACATAAATATGTAGAACTGTGAATACGGGAATGGGAATCTCTAATCATGTGACCAGTCTGAAAGTCCTACAGCTGGACGTTTTTAATCACTTCAGTCAACCAAACAAACAGTTATGTGGGTTTTTGTCTCACACCTTTTCACACTGGATGCATAACTTGAGTACAAAGGTTTTATAATCAAATAAAACCCACATGCTGGTAGATAGTGTTTTATGATGATTGAACATCAGAATACCACATATTTGCACACACACACACAGCATAGTCAGATTTATTATACAGGTGTCTGTTTTCATACTAGCTGAAAGAAACTGGAAGTGCTTTAGAGGCATAATGAATTGCTTTTTTTGTTTTATTGTTTAGTTACTGGAGTCTCCCACAGTTCAAATATGCTTTGTCCTGATCAGTTAAACCTCTGACCTCTGTAAAACTGACTGATTTAATCATAGCATTCTGTGAGGTTAGGATCGAGTGAGACTTCTTTTCCATTAGTGTAACATACTTTAGTGTGGCTAGACGCTAATGAAAAATGATGTTCCTCTGAAGTTTAGGTTTAATCAGCCTCATAATTTGTAAGACATGTTTAAGCTTTATGTGAGGTTGGATCGTAATCATAGAATGTTTACTTTACCCAGACTTTACTGTTTAATATGCCTTTTACTTTTGTTTCTTTACTGTTAAACAAACTCAGTCAGTCAGTCAGTACTTATATGATAATTACACATTAATGTCTATATCTGCAGCGAACAGTTAAACTTTAGTGCTGCTACGCTCACTATATTAAAGACCATGTGCACAGAAACAACCACAATCAATCAATGTCTGAGAGGATATATGTTTTTATGTTGCGCCTGCAAGATACCAACTCAATGCATGTCATTGTTTTATACAGACATCAAGAACTACATATATTCATTATGAGAAAAAAGCACTGACACTCATGTTAACAGTAGTTAACCCACACATGCTGAATGTATGTGTATGCAAAAGCAATAAAGCAGCTGATAAAATATATCATAGTGCACATATTAAAGACTATTCATGCACAAAGCTGAAGATGATGCCTTGTCTTGACTGGAAATAAATCAGTGCTTTGCCTTGTAAAAAAAAAACAGCTTTAAAGTAGGTAGTCTAATATTAATGTGCGATGCTTTATATTCAAATGTTGCGTTGTGACCCTGATCTTTGCGTTTTTATATTAGTTAAGTTTGTTTTAGCTGTTATGTTCAGAAAAAGTGTGGACAGTCTCTGTGTGATGTTAACTGTTTCTGACTAACTGAATATGGGGTAACATAATATGTAACATTACTATGTCACTAAACATCTTCCACTATTAACATGTGTCACTTCATCTCAGCTGGAATTTGAAAGAGCGACTGTTGACTAGACTCGACTGTGCTACTGAATTGATGAAATAAAGGCTTCAGTCATGATAAAAGCTCATGGTGATGTCATCTAGATAAGAGAAAACTTCATCAATTTGACAAATTATCAAAAGAAGAATCACAAAGCTAGAAACAGGCAAGTTCAATAATAGGACCATCCACTTTACTGTTTGAATATTTTTGATTCCATCAAATCTTCTGTTTTCTTGTGTTCTGTGGATGTTAGTGGATCAGTATTATTAAATGCCAGCTAACCCAGTCTTTCCATTTAATTTCGTTTGTCATACAGCTGTGCAACCATCACGCAGTCTCCATTGAATTGTTTGGGAGATGGAGCTATAGTATCCTGACTGACTAGAATAATATAGACACCGTGTGCGCAGGAGGCAAAAATACCAGTATTAGTTACAAAATTACTGAAAATCGTTAATGTGACATAAATAAAATCAAAAACAAAACACATTTTGATCGGTAATTTAGACAGTAAATAACTAGTTTGACAAACAGAGGTATTTCATTTAAAAATAGAAAAGAGTTGCTGACTGTTGATTACGTCGATCGTTCACGTGGACGGCGTTCATGTGACTGGATCACGTGGTCCACGAAATAAATACATCCGAGAGGTGAAGTTCGAACATTTCCACACCGCCCGGGTCGGACCAAGGAGCCGGATCGGAACACTCCTCAGGTAGAGGACCTCGCCGTCTGTGTAGCGTAATCCCTGGATCTTTTAACCTTTAACCTCGTGTTTTCTCAGTTCACAGGTTGAATTGGTAGCTAAAATAGCTTTTTATGCAGATAAAGAAACTTTGCACCCCCCAGGACAGGGTTTGAACACGGTGTCCTCGTCGAAAATGGCACCGTTGTGAAATTTGTGATTCGTTGTTTATGTAACGAATTTGGAATATTTTTATAAAGCGCAGGTAGACGTAGGAAATTCCGCTGCAGCTGTTGTGTTTGTGACGCAGTATGCCGAGAACATAAAACCATATGTAAAAATGAATATGGAACTTGATACTTTTCGTAACCCTCATTGATCCCGTTGGAGATGGAAAACGAAACTATGTCATTTCCGTATCTGCTGTTCTTGGTTTCTTTTCAGCAGTGTCCCATATTTAAGGTCCTGAAAACAGTTAGAGAAGATGCAGCATCTGAACTTTGTTGCCTCACTTGTGGTTTTTGCTGTGTGTGTGTGTTTATAGCTGCTGGGGGTGGGGGGCTGTTGACGTTCCAGAACGGGTGTAGCGCTCTGAACAAAGGCCTCCAGCAGTCTGTTATGACTCAGCAGGAAAAGTGCACCTTCAGAACGATTTGTTAGAAATGTCAGACACTCGGCTGATGGAGGTCAGTCAGCAGCCTGACGCTTCGCTTCCTCAAAGCTCAGTCAACTCTGAAGGTGTAGGAGAACCACTTCTCTAATGTGTTCGTGAATTTCCGAGATTAGTTCACCTCTGTCACGATCGCTTTTTTAAATGTTCTCTTCCTCCTCTTTTTGCATGGCTAAGAGTTTCAGTAACCACAACGGTCATGTAAAGTTAAACTAGCTGCACTTGGAAGATTAAGATTTCCCAGCTGGTAATTGCTGTAGGATTCTCTTCTGCTTTCTTAGGCATGCCTAAGCATGTGTGCCGTTTTTCCAAGGCCTGCTTGTTGCTTGGAATCAGTGTGGGCCCACATGAGCACATGTACAAATTTAACATTTTTCACGCAAATTCAAATGGTTAGCTTGGTTTCTTTAGATCAGTTTTAATAAAGCACAGAATAAACGAACAAGTTCTTGTCCAGCCAGTATGGCAGTGAGCAGCCTCCATATTCATGTTTGATAAAAACATGGTGTTAGGTTTATAATTCTGCATTGCTGTGGGATGAGATGAGAACACAGTTGTCTTCTTTTTTTAGTAGGAAATGAAGGTTCAGCATTTAGTTTTAAAGCAAGTGTGTTGGCTTGAAATGATTTTCTTTGTAGGTAAAATAAACCATTGTTGCAGTGTGTTTAACCATTGGAAAGTCCAACATGACTGAAGATGAGAGTGGCTTCTCAGCGCACTGTTTACTCTGCTTGTTCTCATTTCAGCTACAGGTGCAGCCTTTGTGCACAACTGTTGTTTGGGCAGGATTTCCAGAATTGGCTGTTTTTACGTTGCTCGCGGCTAATCACAAGATGACTTTTGTCGGTTTAACATTCATTACAGAAATTGGACATGGAAATAAAACCACACTTGTTTTATTATTAAAAATAAATTTAGACCTAGCAGGATGTAATGTTAAGGTGAATCTATTATAAATGTCTCTTCTTTGAATTTGCAGTGAAAATGTGGCGTGCAGCTTTCCTGTTGTTGGCAGCCAGTTTGTCACCCAGTCTGGCCAGACCCCATCTGAAACCACTGTCCAATGAGATGGTCAACTACATCAATAAACTCAACACTACATGGACGGTGAGTTTCTCTTGTGTCTTGCCTTTGAATTCTCCTGAATTGGCATTTATTCCCAACTGTGTGTTCTAATTTCTGCTCCAGGCTGGTCACAACTTCCATAACGTTGACTACAGTTATGTCCAGAATCTCTGCGGTACACTGCTGAAAGGACCGAAACTGCCCATCATGTGAGTCTTACTCATTCCTGCCGTTGCATCTTGCTGTGTAGTACACTTCCAGTTCCAAAAAATTGTGGAATGTAAATGGGTTTTGTGCAATCAATGAAATCAAATGACAGAATTTCTTTTTTGCATTATAAGCTTAATTTAAATTTGAGCGCATTCACATGGTTGAAAAAGGTGAAGGGGAAAGTTGCGAAATACTGAAGAGGTTGTGAGATTTTGGAATAGAAACTCATAACAAACTCACTGGCTTGTGTGTTGTGTTAGAAGAAGCCCAGGTAACTTGAGTTTTCAGCCATCGTGCCATTTTCATGTGTTATTAGTAACATGCATCTCTGGTTTCCGTGCTGATCATACTCTTTTTACTTTGCAGGATTCGGTATGCCGGAGATGTCAAGCTGCCTAAAGAGTTTGACTCCAGAGAGCAGTGGCCCAACTGCCCGACACTGAAGGAGATCAGAGATCAGGGCTCCTGTGGATCCTGCTGGGTAAGAGTCAGCACGTTACACCTGAACACATTCTTCAACAGGCTTCCAACCATAAAGCACTTCTTCCTGTCTTTAGACCTCATTTAACATCTGCCACTTACATTTTCTTTGTCCACTTTTCTACCCACAGGCTTTTGGTGCCTCGGAGGCCATGTCTGATCGCGTGTGCATCCACAGCAATGCTAAGATCAGCGTGGAACTCTCTGCTGAGGATCTACTGAGCTGCTGCAACAGCTGTGGCATGGGGTGAGAGTCGTTTTCAAAAAAAGAAACACATTCCCAACTGTCAGTTAAAGCGTGCTGATCAAATTTTATAAATATATAACTGACAATACAATTAGTGATTGGGCCCCATCTCTTTATAAGAGTCAACCAGTTTGCCAATGTTGTTGCTTACACATATGTTTTGATTTTTGCATGTCTTAAAACTACATATTTATGTTGACACCAGGCAGGAATATAGCCAAAAAATTGTGATGTATGAGTGATTTATGATCTTTTTATTACAGATGCAATGGCGGCTACCCTTCTGCTGCCTGGAACTTCTGGACGACGGACGGGCTGGTCTCCGGAGGCCTTTATGACTCCCACGTTGGTCAGTTCTTTGTGTAGGATGCATACAAGTGGCGTTGTGTATATAGTTGCTTGTTTGTGACCCAGACTTTGTCTCTTCAGGTTGCCGTCCTTACACCATTCCCCCCTGTGAGCACCATGTGAATGGCAGCAGACCTTCCTGCACTGGAGAAGGTGGAGACACACCTAACTGTGTCTACAAGTGTGAAACTGGATACTCCCCCAGCTACAAACAGGATAAGCACTATGGTAAAAAAAATATATATATATGTATGTGTGTGTATATATGTATATATATATATGTGTGTGTGTGTGTGTGTGTCTATATATATATATATAGAATGTATACTAAAACTAAACAAATCTTGGTGACCACAGTGCAATGATTGTTCTAATGGTTTTGCAGGTAAAACCTCATACAGCATCTCTTCAGACGAGGACGAAATTAAACAAGAAATATACAAGAACGGTCCAGTAGAGGCCGCCTTCACTGTCTATGGAGACTTTATAATGTACAAGACTGGTAAGAACACACATGTCCGCAAAATCTTCAGAATGAACCTTCTGACACAACAGTAACCATGACTGCGGACTGTTTCTGACTGTCCCGTCTCATGCAGGTGTCTATCAGCATGTGTCTGGGTCTGCTCTGGGCGGTCACGCCATCAAGATGCTGGGCTGGGGGGAGGAGAATGGTGTTCCCTACTGGCTTTGTGCCAACTCCTGGAACACTGACTGGGGTGATAATGGTGAGAAGAAGCACTTTCAAAATACTTTTGATTCAACACCCTTGTAACCACTGAATATATATTTTGCGTATGGGCTTACCAAGGCCTGTGCGACACTGCTGTCTTAAAGAACACTGGGATAATTATGAATAAAGGAAAACTAATTTAAGGAATTAGTTTATTTTAAAAATATATATATTTTTATTCTTCAGGGTTCTTTAAAATCCTACGTGGATCAGATCACTGTGGTATCGAGTCGGAGATTGTGGCAGGGATTCCAAAGTAGAATCCGAGGTAAGATGACCGTGTCAGTGTGAAGAACTCGCTGTTTGTCCGCCACAGTCATTCTGAAGCACTTTGAAATGTACGTGTTTCAAGGTAATTAAGGTGTATTAAAATTATGTCCTTGGCTGGTTTGTTTTCTTGTGCAGGTTTTGAGCTGCGCTGATCATTATACACTGACTGAAGGTTGATCCACTCTGCTGACCTGCTCCACACGCCATGCATGCAATTTTAGATGTTTCGTTAAAACAGAGTTGCAATGAGAGCTTCTCTTTTTTTTTTTTTCCCTGTACACTTGAAATCATCTAGTGTGCTAGCTGGACATAGAGGTCAACTGTAAGTTGTCTACTACAATATTTTTTTTTTTTTTAAGCCAGTCATTTTTAAATTGATATTAAATGCGCCTCTTAACTTTTTACAATACAACTGAAATTGGATGTTTTTAAACTTTTCTGTAATGAATTGTCATTCATGTTCTGATGTAATAAAAAAACAATGGTTACCATAAAACTGATTGCTTTTGTTGTTTGACTAGTTTATTGCCTGTAATCTGATGCCACTGAGAAATATTAGAATGTGATACACACATGGACATAGTTGGTCTTGGTGTCATAGCCATTCTTGTTTGAGGCAATGTGGACTTAATGGAGGACGACCTGGGAGGACACCTCTTTTGAAAGTAAATTATTAAAAAGGTAAAACTTAAATTGACGTGTTTAATAAACCATCTCCTGTGAATGTCCTTTGGATCTACACTGAACAAAAATATAAATGCAACACTTGTTTTTGCAATTTTCTTGAGCTGAACTAAAAGATCTAAAACATTTCCTATATACACAAAAGACCCATTTCTCTCAAATATTGTTTACAAATCTGTAAAACTGTCAGTAAGCACTTCTCCTGTGCCAAGATAATCCATCCCACCTCACAGGAGTGGCATATCAAGATGCTGATTAGATGGCATGAATATTGCTCTGGTGTACCTTAGACTGGCCACAATAAAAGGCCACTCTAAAATGTGCAGTTTGGTTTTGCGGTTGGATCTACTGCCAAATTCTCTGAAACGCCTTTGGAGACGGCTTATGGTAGACAAATGAACATTCAATTCATGGGCAACAGCTCTGGTGGACATTCCTGCAGTCAGCATGCCAACTGCATGCTTTTTCAAAACTTGCGACATCTGAGGCATTGTGCTGTGTGATCAAACTGCACGTTACAGTGGCCTTTTATTGTGGCCAGTCTAAGGTATACCTGAGCAATATTCATGCCGCTAATCAACATCTTGATATGTCACTCCTGTGAGGTGGGATGGATTATCTCGGCCAAGCACAAGTGCTCACTAACAGATTTAGACAGATTTGTGAACAATATTTGAGAGAAATAGGTCTTTTGTGTATATAGAAAATGTTTTAGATATTTGAGTTCAGCTCAAGAAAAATAGGAGCAAAAACAGAAGTGTTGCATTTGTATTTTTGTTCAGTATATCTATCTGTGCAGGATAGCAAGACACTCCAGAGCTGAATGTCAGCCACATCTCAGCCACAGATCACGTGTCCTCCAACAGGATAATCACCCAAAACAGACGGCTAAAGATACCCTAGAACAAAATTTAAGAATAATGTAGCCTTTCTTCAACCCTGGACTAAATCCTACTGAACATATGTATGTGGATGGTATCTTCCACCTTTTTCACAAACAGCTGCTGGAGCAGTTTCTTCTTTGGAATTTGACCAAATTACCTATAGACAGTTGCATAAGTCTCACTGAGATGGAAAACAAAAACAATAATACATTGATTGCAATAATTTTTGATTTGATTGTAGTCTTAAAAATGACAGCCCAGACATCTCATGGAAGTTTTCCACAGAATTGCAGGTATCAGTTTAAGCAATAAATAGATCGACATCTGAAAGCAACAGCAGCCAATTACATAGAACTCCTTCTGCTACAAGAAAAATCAGTGTGTCAAGTTGTGTCTGTGATTAATGGATGACATTTAGTGAACCAACACTGGGTGGCGCTAGATCACCTCAGCCTTTTTTCTGTTGGCTATAATGGAGATAAAATTTAAACATATTCAGAAAACATAAATTTGGAGACATGCATGTATAACAGGCATTTAAGGCTTTCATATAGACAGTACTAAATACTGACAATGATGGGAAGGCTAAAAATTTGGCTTTTTCTTTGTTTAGGGGATTTCTCTAATTAATTAAATATAGTTATCACGGGTTAAATGAAGCGACTGAACGCTGTTTAATGTGGACAGGCTAAACAACGCCACAATAGCTTGTATTTAAATCATATCTGACGTATTTGAACTATATTTGTGTATTTCATCATAACTTTCTACCAAGTCTGTTTTGTGCCTGTTGGGTTGCACCTGTGGCTCAAACACACATATAGAATAGAAATGTTAAATGAGTGGAACGCACAAGAACAAACATTTTTTTAAATCTCTCTCCAGTTAATAATCACGCATGGACCTGGTCAGCAATTTTCAGCCACACGATCTCTCTTTTTCCGCTGCAGCAGTATTTTTTTTTTTTTTTTTTTTTTTTTGAAAATATGCGCATTTTCGGTGTACGCGGTCATGAAGTCATCCATCTACAACGGGGAGAAGTGTGACGATCATGGTTTTTTTACGCTTGTTGCCATAGTGAATCGCGTTTTGTGCGTTCCATTGATAAGGCTTCTTTTATCCTCGTGCACGAGCGTCACTCGGGGTAACTGTGCCTCAGAGTTCATTAAACCAATTGTTAACACGTGTTCTGAAACCGAAAACTCTCAGTCGCGCAGTTCAGGGTTTCGCGACCCTGAGCTTCGGCTCTGAGCCTTACTTTAGTAAACCCGCTTTCTGAAATGAGGACCTGGTTTATTACTTCCGCCTTGCTGTCAGGAAAAACACATTCCCCCTTTTCTTATGGGGTTGTTAGTTTTTGTGACTGGCGTCCACCAACCGTATATCGTTGCCAGTGTGAAGGGAACAAACACTCCTAAAATGTCATGTTCATTAGAAAATGCTCAAAGCTGTTGTTGTAATACATGCATAAAAGCCAGAGTAATATTTACCAGCATTTATTTTTTATTTTTTTGTTTGGATAATGTAGTAGTTATTCGGTTACTCCACATTCGTGCGCGCAGGGGAAAAAAGAAACAAACGCACCCTCCTTATATGGCGTAGAAGGAGGACCAAGGGGGAGGGCTCTCTTTTATAGCTGCCAGCATGAACCTACGTAGGGGGTTCCAGCAGCCAACAATGGAAGGGGAAGGAAGGGTGCTATGGATGAAATACGGATCACTCTTGTCGCTGCTTGTGCTTCTCTTAGCTTTATGGTTCCGCTCCCCCCAGAATGCAGTCCTGGACGACCGTCTGGACGCGGTCTTGTCCTCTCTTCTTCGTGCTGAACGCAAAGTCGGGATAAACACTGTGGCCAGACCAAAAGTAGCTATCGGTAAGTCCAAGGGTTGTGAGCTAGCTTACGTTAACTAGCCCTAAGATTCCTGCTTTTTCTGCTTAAATGCATCAATGCGTTCCAAATCAATGACGCTCGTAATTGGTCTCAGTTAATCTAAGATGGACTTTTAGATAAAGTAGCGACCATTTTAATTTAAAAAAATAATAATGACTTAGCAGACCATGCATATATTGAGGTAAAAAAAACTTAAATAAACCTAAATGGAGCTGTCGGTCTACCATTAATTTATTAAAACCACAGACTCGAAGACATTTGCTTTAATTTGGCAATTGTTTCACTATGATGCACTTTACACCAGTAAAACCCTGAAACCTATTTTAAGAAACATTTCAAAGTGGGTTATGATTAATATAAGGAATATAAGAGGTTTGTGGTTACATATAATAGTTTTTTTAAGCCCACCACAGAGCACAATCCTGTGGATTTTCTGTATTTGGGCCTCTAAACAGGATTATGCTCATGTTTGTAGTGTCAATATAGATGAACAAACCATAACACCTCCATGTCAACATTGCAAATTAAGTGCTAAAGGAGAACCAAATTGTCAGGTTTTTTATTAACTTTTTTTTCACATTTTGCATTATAGTTTTTGTGGAATGGAAAATAACACAATCTAATTATACATATCTGTTTTGCCTTGTTGATTTTGTATTTTTAATCACAGCAGAACCATAAATATTAATGCCTGCTGCTGACTATATAATAGTTAATATCTCCACGATTCATGTGCTTTTATTCAAATATTATTCCATGCAAGAACTCCAGTTTGCCCAATGTGCACAATATTTGGTGTTATTTCCACTAATGTTGACACTACAGGTAGTAATGTAAATAGAAGTGTGTGCTCTGGCTAAAAAGATGCAGATTGTGTTACAGAAGCTTTGTCGATTACACTCTATAGAGTTTAACTCTTAGGTTTATTTAAACTGTGCATTTAGAAAACTACTTTAATTGTCCTATGTTTACGAGATACTTATCTTATTGGCTATTGGCTGTATTACATTGACTACAGCTGTTAATTTACAGAGGATTGTTTATTGATCCCTTTGTTTTTTTGTTTTTTTTGCCTGGCTTACTCATCCATAGGTTTTGGCGGTTGTGTTGATCTGCTAGTGGACGGAGTGACGTTGCTCAACAAGATCGGCCTAACTCCTGCAGACCAGCCTCATCATCATGACTACATAGAAAATGAAGTGCAGCTGGCCCAGAGTTTTGCATACTTCTTTGCTCCGGGAGCGGCAGCAGAGTAAGTGCTGCACATTAAATGACTCCCACATTAAACGACTCCCCTCAATTCAAGGGATTCCTGTCAAAATGATGACTTTGTAATTCAATGGCAAGTGTCCTCAAAAATACTTGAGTAATTAACATTTTTATTCAGTATTAGCTGTGTCATTGTTTGTTCAGGGACAAAAGCAAATGGGTTGTGTTTGTTTTGCTTGACGCACCAACAGCAAATTTATTTGTTGGTTACACCCTTTGAGTTTCTGTTCTGTCTTTTAGATGTTCATAGATTTATTTTCTTCCTATTGGCAGTTTGCTCCTCTGAAGTTCGTCTGTATTAATTCAGATCTGTCTGAACCTGCGTTCTGTGCCTGGAGAGAAAGCTCAGATTTAGCAGAATAGGGAGGGGAATTTGAGTCACAAGAAAAGAGAGGTGCTCAGGGAATTTTACATCCCAGGTTGTCTAAAAGAGGCATTTTGTTTAATTCTAAGCACATTTAAAAACTGTATAACCGAATAAGCAAATGTGAAGTTTTCCAGAAGATCATATCTGCAAATTTTGCTTGTGCCTCCAGGACTTTATGCTCTGTCTAGACAGTTGGTCACATCTCTTCTGTCAGCCTTGTGATAGCTGATTTCACTATGTGTATCAAATCCCTTTCTTTTTTTAAAGCAACAGGGAATCTTTTTCAATGTATCTGCTTAACTGCATTGGTGTTGTTGAGATAAGCAGAACAATGGGTGTGTTGTAATGAAGGCGGTTTATAATGACTGCTCTTCTGTTTTAACAGTTCTTCCTCACATTTCTCTGCCCTGCAGACGTTTTGTGCTCAACAAAACCCTGTTCAACGAGTTGGTTGAGGCCTCCCGCGATATACCTGGAAACAGATGGACGGTAGGCGGGAATGCCCCAGTTATGGCTGGACGCATGGCCACTGAGGGCTGTGATGTGCTGCTGGGGGGAAGCTTCAGTGCTGATTTTACAGACGTCCTGTCCCAGCACATTACAGGTCTGCACACTTCCCCTCTCAGCGGCCATTACCAGATCCCCTTCCCTCGTCTTCTTTGCATGCTCATGCTTTTCCTCTGTCTTTCCAGTGGCAGGTGAGGAGGTTGAAGAGCCAGACATTCATCTGATCCTGGAGTATCCATCCGGTGCTTCCTGGGGTCAGTACACCTCACGTAGAGCCAACAGGTGTGTGTTCATTTTGCATTACTGTGTATCCACGGTTAAGTATCTTGATGGTTGAACCAGTTATCTGACTACATTTATTTTGAAATGCGGTTATTTTTCCACCAGATTCCGTACTTGTGTATGTATACCCACGTTTACATTCAAAGTTGTGCTGTTTGGGAGATAATTGTGCGATTTCTTCGTGCCCTGCAGATACATCGTCCACAGTGACGACCATAACCCTTACCTGTCCTCCATGGAGGATTTCGCCAGCAAACTTGAAGAGTTCGAACCAGACCTGCTGGTGGTGGGAGGACTGCAGATGATGGACAATTTCCCCTTCCAAGCAGGTGAGAGGAAGCTTGTCGTATCCTTCAGTTTGGCATCAATGACCCTCTGGAATAATTTCCTACAGAGAGCACTTTCATTCTTCTCATATAAGCCCGTGGATAAGACGTTCCCCTTTAATCGTTTTAGGTGAGAGGAAAGCTCTCCTCTCCCGTCTGGCCGACCTCCTGTCCTCCTCCAGGCCACAGATTGGGGTCCATTTTGAGATGGCCAGTTTTGTTGAAGAGAGTATAATGCAAGACCTTCTCCACTACGTCGTCCCCCATGTATGTTCTCTATGGCTGAGTCATGAATCTATGCATGGATGATGATGTTAAATTGAAATTAGGTTTTTCTTAGAGCCTCTATGTTCTTAGAGGCTTAGAGGCTTCTTGGAGAAGAAATTTCTGTCTTTGTAGGCGTGTAAAAGGTTCCTGAAAGCTCCTAAACACCCTGTGTCCTACTCCTTGTTTTCCCCTCACAGGCGGACTCTTTAGGGATGAACGAGCAGGAGCTTCCAAACCTGCTGAGTTTACTCAAAGGCACCAACATCACGGTGTTGTCGGACCCCAACCCCCGCGTAGCGACTGTCTTAGACCAGATGAGGGAGGTCTACCGCATTCTGAACAGGCACTACAAAGATGCTGTCGCAGAAGGGAACCCAGGGGGCGCTAAAGTCAAACAGCTGACTCGGCTTCACGTCCACACGCTGGCCTTTCAGGCTATCATCGTGACACGCGGCTCCCAGTGGAAGAACACCATGTCTGCCACTGCCAAGGCCTCGCTTACAGCCAACCGCCATGTTTGTGGCTCCAATGACATTGACACCAGCAAGGCGAGACTCATCATGGATGACTCCTTCTCTGTCAGCCGGCAGGAGGGCAGCCAGCGTATCCTTCTACAGGAGACAAAGCCTGTCAGCTGCTGGCCGGAGGACGACTACGAGATCTGTGTCGCCCCCGTGCTGGTGTGCACTGAGGTTTACCAAACGGCAGGAGGAGGAGATAACGTATCCGCTGCTGGCCTGGTGCTGCAGATCTAGAAAATGACACCTGATCTTACAACCATATGTAGTGCTAACTAGATGTTGGCTAACAAATATTGTGAAAATTGGATGAAGAGGATGCAAACATAGATACAGTGGCAATCAGGTATGGTTAGTCAGATATATCGGGCTAATGCTGTCACGTCTGTAGCCCGTGGTACAGCTGGACCAACAGCAAAACCTCAGTTACAGGAGTCAGATGATTAGATGTTGTGATTTTCTTTATTTCTGCAATCACCTTTATTGTCACTTAGTAAATTTAAATGATATGGGTTTGCGTGTGTGTACAAATGTGGGCTATTACAGCTTTAGCTTAGTCAAATGATAATTGGGAGATCTGCTGGGTATCCTTGGTTTAAAGAAATCCAACGTTATCCTTGCATACTAGTAATGGTAACCAAATAATGTGCGCCCTGTGCAGATGCTAGTTGAGGCTAAATTCTGAAACACGTGCACCCAGTTTGTTTGGTTTTTTTGGCTCTGAAAACATAATTTGCCTTTTTAACACTCCGAGTCTAAAATCATCATAGCATCATGTGACTTCTGGGCTCAGACTTGCTAAGAAGCCTTAACTTCTGGGTTCTCTTTCCAGAGCGGATAGTTTGATGTGCGTGTGGTGTTTCTCAACTGTGGTATTTGTACGGTCTTTGTTGAATTCTGTTTGACAAAGCTGTTGCTCTACTATGCAAAAATGGCATTTGTGTGTGAAATCATTCTGTTCACTGAAAAATGTGGCTGTTGAGCTTATTTTCTGAGGTAAGGTCACCTACAGTATAACAAATCTGTCCTTGTAAGAGAGCCTACTCTGCTAGCTGACTCATTTCTATCAGTTCTCCAATTGGATAAAACCCAGAAAGCACCTCTGGTGACCACCTACAGTTCTTCCGTATACGCGAAACTAATCCTTTAGGGTTGATTTGAGTGAAAAATGTCATTCCTCTGAGTATCAGAGTGCAGAAATGTTGCTATGGGCACTGCAGAGGTTTGTAGCTGGCTATGCTGTCTCCTCTCTACCTCCAAGTTCTAACTGTGCTTTCCTTTTTCCCCTCTTTAACTTCTCTAGCGCCATATATTCTGCTTTAGGACCAAATGAGCCACGTAGGTGGCCTCTGATGGCAGCGCAGGCCTTGTGTTTTTTGAGTTGATGGTGGCCATTACCATTCCTCACCTGAATCTGTGGACTATGCAGAAGTTGTAATATTTTGTTTATATCAGATGTCTTTGACTAAAAAATATCTTTGATAGCAAATGAAGACCAGCTCTGATTTCACTCCTTGCAGGTAGGAAATGATTTGTTACTGAACAAGAATGATGCAAATCAGACATTCCAGCCGATTCTCTGCTTCAGTTAATTCCTCCATGCTGCTTTGTGTTGTCATCTCTGATGCTTTATGTGGTTATTCATGCACATTGAAAAGAGCATAAATGTAATTTCTGTATTCAGATTATGCAAAAAGTGACTTATTGTGTGTGTGTGTGTGTTTGTTTATTTTTTTTTTTTTATTGGATGTTTGGTGAAAAGGGAATGCTGTGTTGTTACCATGAGCTTATTCTGTATTTTCTGAAGTTTCTGTGTGGCAGAGTTCCTGTAAACCAAAAGTATCTATTGGTGGTTTTTTTACTGTGAAACGAAGCTGTTAAAAGCAAAACCTGGGTTTGCTCCAGCAGTTCCAACACTAGATAGATACATAGGATTTTTTTTTTTTTAGGTCACATCCTCTGTGTTCCCAACTTGTTTGAATGTTTCATGCATGAATTCATTGCAGAATCAGTTATAAAAGCTGGTAAACCGGTGAACCTTTGCTTTGCTTCATTCCTTCTTATTGATCATGAGGTTTGCTGCCTTGATCTGCTGCCTCATGTCGTCTGCCCTTTGGACATCAGGCTGACTTTAAATCTTCAGAATGTCACAGTTTTGATTGAACTGAACGGTGCTGCTTTCATCAAAACCTTTTATTATTTGCGGAAATCTGCACAGTAATGCTAACAGGAACCACAGTAAATTAATTTGAGCTCCAAAGATCCAGATGTTATTAAAACAAATCAGTTTCCATTTGGACAGAATTGTGTTTAATACCACTGAATGCTTTAAGGTCACGTTAAGAAGACTACTCGCATGAAAGCAGCTTTCCTAATAACCAAATATTTCAGCTCTGTTTTAAAGGAAACAAACGGTCGCAGTTGGGCTATTAATTATAGTAGAAGAACAAAACCATTGAAAAAAAATTAATGAGCTCACTGTCTTCATCTATGTGTCAGGGTCAAAGGTCAGCTGGCTGATATAATCTGTGTAATAAATGTGGTTATTGTCATTGTCAGACAGAGCTGTTAACATCTCATCCATCTCCTCCTGACTAAACGGCTCACCTGGTTAAAGAAGATGAAGGTTACGGCCAGGTAGATCTAAGTGACATGAATTTGGAGGCTGTAAACTTCATCCTTACCTTCCTGTGTCAGGTACTTTGTCAGCTCCTCTGAATCCAGGTATCCTTTCTTTTCCTTATCCAGAACCTTTAAACAGTATCAGAGTTTTTTTGAACAGTTTTTGCAACATTGTTGCAAAAAAGAAAACAAGTGGAATAAGCAGCAGATCTCACCTCAAATGCTTGGAGGAGAGTGACCTCTGAGATGGGAGGGAATCTAACACATGCACAAACACACATTTTTTACATCTGTAAATAGCCTGCAGAGGCACACAAATATTTGCCTTCTTGTACAAATGTCACGACTGTATTAACACACCCACTGGGATTTTAATGTTTATATTGTGGCAAGCATTTCATTTTCTTTTTTTAAAAAAGTGCTGAAGAACAAATGTGGTGTGCAGTATAATTAGGACCAACTGCTGTTTTTTTTTTAATGTAAAGCTTAACTAAACTTCAGAAAGGACAGGTTGTACCTGTGCTCCAACAGAACTTTGGTCATGGCTGGGAGGAACTTGTCTAAATGGACATAACCTGTGTGGTCTTCTCCCACCTGAATGAACAGAAGAAACAACAAATTGTCTTCATTTTTACATTAGCTGACTTGCACTCTAAAATTTTAATTTGTACTTAAAATGAACAACATATGGCCAGCATCAATTAGATTTTTTTAAAAGGTTATGAAAGAGGAGTAAATTAAAAGTATATTTATTAATGACTGCACATCTCGTTTATGGTCGTTTTATACATAAAAGGATAAACACACTTCAGTTATAAAATCATGGAGCTCTGTCCGAGAGGGAAAGCAACCCAGGGAATACACGATTGTGCCAATCTCTCTGGAAACAAAACAGAAATGCTAACGTCACTTTTTTGAGAATACATGGTTAAATACAAATACATTCTGGCTTTAAGGGAAAGACAATATTGAAGAGGAAGGTAATGAAACACTGACTGACCGGACATCCACAGTGTTGTTAGACTGATAATCAAACGCTTCAAAGGCTTCTTTAATCTTCTTGTTGATGTCTGAAACCAAATACAGCAGTTAAAAAAGGAATATTACTTTTAATATACGTTTTACAGCTCTGGTGATACCAACCTGCTGCGCTTCTGTTCTCTGCCATGGCTGCTTATCGTATGCGGTTGCCATAGAAACAAACTGTCGCTGGTTAGGCGGATTTACTTCCGGTTTTGTTCGCTAAGCTAGCTGCTATCGTTTCCCAGAATTCTTATCTCATACAATTAACACAATCCTTTGGTTTTAAGAAAGGGTGGGAAAAAAAGTCCAAATTATCACTCTATATTATCTTTTTGTTAAACAATTATTATATATAATCTTTCTTATTCATTCGGAGGTAGTCTGGGTGTCAGAAAATTACTCCGATGGTCCAATAAAATATAGAATTTTTATTTCATTGAGCCTTTAGTACATACAGCAACCAAAAATATTAGACAGTTGAAAATTGCATAACCATATTAACTTAATTACATTTGAGTCTAACTATGAGACAACGCGCTTCTGTGAAATCTCGAGATTACGTTTGATTTTTAAAGCAGTGTGTTGCTGGGTCAGTAACCGGAAGCGAAATAGACAAGGATGGAGGATGTCTGCGAAGGTTTTCATTAATCCAGGTCACAGTTATCCAAAGTTAGAGCTCTGCGTGCAACTGGACTTGTTTAGGTTTCCTTGAAGACGTTTTGCCTCCTCTCCAGAAGGCTTCTTCAGTTCTGAGATTGCTGGGGGCAGAGCTTGAAAATATGGCCCTTGTGGATTATTAGCATAATAATGATCTGGGTGGTCTGCCAACGACTCTCAGGTGACTGATCTCACTTATGTTGAAGCCATGTCTAGCGCCAAGAACTGATTTAATATCTTTATAGGTGAGGGCCATATGAAAATACAACTCAAAGTCCCACAGGTAAGGCAAATACTCCCATCTTTGTGTTCGTTTACTGACACAGAAGCACACTGCTTTTTTTTTTTTTTTTGCAATTAAGTGTCCTTTTTTTTCCTTTTACAAGGAAAAAAGTTTTAAAACAAAAGTTTTATAAACCAGCCTGTGTTTATATCTCTGGTTGTCCCTGATGAACAGGAACCTCCTGGCCCTGCTCAATTTCTGTTACTGGCACTTGTGAGAGTTGGTGTTCCTGCTGTTCATATGATTCCTGGTGCATCTCCACTTCACTAATCGTTACTTCCTGCTGAACTTGCTCTTTGCTTGGAGGCTGCATGCCATCTTGATTCTCTTCTTTCTGGTCTTGTGCTCTTTGGTTTTCTTCATCAGGACTGGTGTTCTTCACCTCTTGCTCCTTTTGAGGTGCATTACTGTTGCTGGCATCCTGTAATAGAAACGTTATGAGCAGAAATGAACCACAGAGTTCAACTGAGTTCAACAATTCAGAAGTTCATCTCAAATGCTCATTTTATAATCTAAGACAGTATGTTGCAACTTACATCATACAGAAACCTCCAAGAATAATAACCAGACATTTTTAATGCAAGATTATGGTTTAACCTCTTTCGACTACTGTGGCATAAGCATACCTGAGATTGAGGTAATGGGGCAGACAGTAACTCTGAAGGGGCTAAAAGGCCATCCTGGTTTAAATCCTGAGTCTGGAGTAAAAAATCTACCACGGATATGACCTGCATACACACAGAGACAAACTGATCCATGTATGAACAACAACTTTGGAATTCATGCATACAGACAGCGCGCCTTACCTGTTCATTGGCATGTGTTCCAGGTGTATGATGGGAGTTATAATCTGTGAGTAACTGCATCATCTCCAAACCATCCAGGAGGCCGGTGCGATCGAAGTCAAAGAGACGGAACAGGAAGAAAACCTCTGACACAGAACAGGAGAAGGTGGACATGTTTAATCTTGAACACCTGATTTTTTTCGCTGTTGTAATGTTCATGTGTTTAGATATGTAACAAGTAACAGAATATCAGAATGCAGTGTTTACCTTGCTCCCATGTGTTAATTTCAGGTCCTACTTGTTCTTCCTTCAAGGTGGACAGAATGTAACTTTGCAGCAACCTGCAGTTAATAAAGCATGGCGTATGTAAAGGGTTTATATGACTTTACAAGGTCACCTTTTTAAAGGTGACGGAGGAGCCATTTAATTTTGTTCATCTTCACACCACTAGAGGGCAGTACAATCTACATTCGCCCTCAAACCACGTGATTGCACATGCCAGGAGAAGATCTCAACTTTGTGTTGGCTGATTCCATTTGCCTAATTATTTCACATGCTGGATATAATCATATATTTCACTAAGTGAATGTACAGATTTGTGGCTGCTATTATTGATAATGAAGAAATTAGACACTTGTGTCTAAAAAACACAAGCTACCTGTTGAGGACATGCCCATGGTGACCTGAAAGAAGTACAGTAACTTTTCAAATTACTGTTGCAGGACTTGTAAAACAGGAGGTTTTTTCTTTAGAAAAACCTGCACCTTGGCTCACTTTGTCACTATTTATGAATGATGTTACCTTTTGAAACTCATCATATACTCATATTTATTATATTTAGGTATGATACCAGTAACATCATTTGGAACATCCTGTATCTTTACTATCCAATCTCCATGAAAACAGGTTGTAAACGTGATATTTGCAATGCAGCCTTATTGCACACGTAATCTTATCCATCTGTGGTGCTGTCCACATCATTAGAGCAACACCGCAGTCAAAGTCCACAGTGTAACAGACAGTCGCTCTTTAATCCTCTAAAATAAATTTGTATGTGATTTCAGCTTTGTGTCAAAAGAGGGAACCAAAATAAAACCTTACATCAAGGACACAATTGGGTGTCCTTAAAGACTATGGTACTTTTACTTTTCATGTAATTAATAAAAGCACCTTCCTGGTTTCCACGGAGTTAGACGTGTAACAGCAGACGTTACCTGCTTGGTACTCACCTGCGGTCAGCTCCAGAGGCAAAGGGATTAGCAAGTGCTGATTCATCCCTGACAGGTGCAATTAAACAACCATTAATAAATAAAAGGAAAAAAAATGCATCAAGAGACAATGCGAGAGCTGGGACTAAGAACAGAGTTTTACCTCTCTGTCCCAGGGAGACCCGGCGCTGACAGGGACAAATGCATGAACATGAACAGGGACAGAAAACACAGGATTAACCTGCCCAGGTGAGACTTCATGGATACACCTATAAGAACAAGGTTATGATTTTAGTCATAATTTCTCATTGATTTGTAAGAGCATTCAGCTAAAAGTCAATTATAACACATTTTCAATAGTGACATCCACCTGAACACATTTCTTTCCATATTTAGTCATTTTGTCAAGAAAAAAAAATAAACACGGGTGTTAGCAAACATCTACGAAGGTTCAATTCAATTTGTCTAAATAAAGAGAAGACATATTGGAAAAGATAAAATCTGTCGTACTAACTACATTACAGAGTGTTTACATGGGTTTTCACTAAATCCATTAGGTAGTAAAAGTTGCTGCTTTTACACTCTCCCAACATTTCTACATTGCAAGATAATTTCAGAGTAATTTTGTTAGACTGAAGCATTAATGGTGCAACCGATGAAAGACTGTTAAAACGCTAAAAGCTCTTTACAGTTCGGTGGATCATGTTCTGGCTCCAGCGTTACTGAAATCCTCCTTTGTGATGTGGGCACACACCACCCACCATTTGTCCGTCCGCTAACAGCTGTGATATTCACTCATTACTGAATCATCACGGTTTCTCCTACCCTAAATAATTCATGAACCGAAGGAAGAGCTGTGGAGGACGACGACTTTGACACGCAGGCGAGCGTCGCATTTAGGTATAAACTCGCCGTGTCGGTAACGGACCTACCTGTCTGCATAGCTGTGTGAGGAGGAAACCGTTCTTCTCGTTAGGGTTCTTAGAGCCTCATGTCCGGACGCCTCTGCCCCGCCTCGTG
This sequence comes from Pao palembangensis, assembly GCA_015343265.1. Classification (NCBI taxonomy): domain Eukaryota; kingdom Metazoa; phylum Chordata; class Actinopteri; order Tetraodontiformes; family Tetraodontidae; genus Pao; species Pao palembangensis. The sequence goes on from CM027081.1 coordinate 8,087,247, forward strand.
CCTGCCGCACTGCACTGCGCCAACCGGAGCGGCTGCAGGCGCGCTCCCCGCGAGACAGCCGCAGTGTTTTGGTGAATGACAGGGTCCACGTGGAACTCTGGCACTGGCGTCACGCGGAGTTTGCGCATTCCGTCCTCTCTCGGGTTTTTCCGCCGCGCCACGTATTCATCCCGGCATTGACTCGGCGTGGCTTTTATACTGCCCGTGATATATGTCGACGTTTCAGACGAGGGGACCTTCCTCACCAGGAAGATCACACCTGGATTTTACTTTATATAATTATAATACACATTTAAAGGTAGTGATGAGCGGTGGGTAAAAATAAAATGTGTAGTAGAGACTATGCCCTACCTCATCAAACCACGTGACCCAATGTTTGTACCGCCTTATTGGATGGGGAAAATGAGTCGTGGAACTACAGATGTGCAAAATGCGCTGCTGCATTTCTTTACGTTCAGCACAATGATCACATCCACCGCTGTTGTAACAGTTTCAGAAGACAGTTTTTGGGTCGTTCATCATCTTCAAATTATTTTCCTTGTTTCCGACGAAAACTGGAGAATTCTCTTCTTCAAGGAGTAGCGTGTAGTTTTGGTATTTGACCACAAGGTGTCATAGTAACACCTCACTTGGGTTGTCTGTGAAGATTCTCACTCATCCCGGTCATGGTTATCCAAAGTAGATCTCTCCAGCTCTGGAGAGAGGGCGAAAACGTTTTCAAGGAAACCTTTCAGTCCAGTTGACACAGAGAGATCTACTTTGGACTCACTTGGGTTGTTTCCCATCGGTCCGTGGAATTCACGTTCAACAATACCACAACTCTAACCTCTATGGCATTTTGATTCAATTCAGTGGTCAAGAAACTGCGGCTAATCGCAAGTAAAATGTCAACTCATAGCATATCCATATCTATATAGAATTATTCCATCATTCAGACAACTGCAAATGTCAAAATATCAAAGAACATATGGTACAGTAGCAAGATCTGCCAAGGCCAGCGCTGCAGACACATCTGGTTCCGATCGTTTTAATGTTGTAAATAGCCACTAGAGGGCATCTATCCAATAGCTGAATGAAAACCAAAAGACCAAGATCTGAGAGTTGGAAACGTGTCTCCCCTCATGAGCACATGTAGACTGTCATCCCGGTCAAAAGAACACAAAACCTCTCTCTGTGCATGGGTCACTGAGGCTGCAATGGCTCATTATTACCCAGCAGGCTGTCACAGCTGACACAGTGTGTGTGTGTGTGTGTGTCTGTGTGTCTGTGTGTCTGTGTGTGTGTGTGAAGGCAACCGAGGATTTAATTTTGAAAACCAATTGTCACACACAGCAGGTAAAAGGATGGAGAAATGGTGATGAAAACTGGTCCAATTTTGTTTTGTTCATAGATCACACAGCACAGAATGTGTTGTTAACACTAAAAATGCCCAAAAAGTGTATTAAAACATGCTACAGACATCACAGCATAAGATGACAAATCTGAGTTGTATTACAAATTTGTAATTTGCAATACAGAAATGTATTAAAAGAAATGTATTTATTTACTGGTGGCTCTTAAATAAATTTAAATCTTATGTTGCAACATACAGCTTTCTCAGGTTTTACATTGCTGCCTATTTATCGCTGAAAAAAAAACATCTTCTGGTGTGTGATTGTCTCAGTCAGATAAATTATCTGAAGCAGTGATGTTGTTGATCAAACACAAATCACTCTAGATTTCTGGGATGTTACTGGCTGATCAATATGATCCCAGTTATGACCCATAACAGCAGATAATTTCCCTTGCACATCTGGGCCACGGCTAGGCTCTTTACCTGACCCACATTAGGGATCTAGAATATTTCGTATCGGGGGTGTTTACTGTAATTCATTATGAATAAAATATACATGAATGACATTACATTAATCCAACAGTTAAGGGAAAATTGCATCATTCACTTACAGTCTGTTTCCCTGTCAGCTGTGTGACTGATGTTATTAGTTAAAAAGTATTTTCCTACCTGGCTGCACTTGAATGAACATGGGGAATATATAAAAAAGTCAGTACGACCGTGTTCACTGTAGTAGTTCTAGGCACAGTCGTGTCACTGAGGTCCTGTCAGGCATGATGACGCCAGGAAACGTTTGTGTTTCATCTGAAAATGCTGACAGACACTGGCCGGTGTCTGAGCCAGCCTCAGACCAGCGCCAGCGTGCTTCCGTTTATTCCCCACAGCTCGGACAGTATCAGTACAACATTGCTGCTTTCTCCTGGAGCTAATATCTGCTTGTATCTGACCTTTCCTGTTGCCAGAACCACATGGAGGTGTACACTGTGGCTTTTTTTAACCACGCTGCTCTATTTTTAACACCCGTTTTTCTCTCCCGTCTGGTCGACTTTAATCATAGTCAGTGCAGATGGTAACTATGCATTTTCAAAGCCTCCACTCACATGTCTCCCCTCTCCCTCCTCCTTTTCCTGCTTTCTTCTCCTCTTTGTGGACCCCCTTCTTTCCCACTACAAGCACCCTTCCCTGCATTAGATTTTCTGGAGACTATATATATATATATATGTGTGTATATATATATGTTTGTGTGTGTGTGTAGGAATATATATTCTTTTTATTAAAGGGAGGTTTTTGTGCAGAAATAGCATTTTATGAAGTCATCAGCAGAGATGAGAGATCCAAATTCAAAGACAGATGTGGACAAGAGAAGATGAGGTGGTTAAAAGAATAGTAAAAGTTATGATGATAAAAATCTGTAAATCTTTTCTCTGGTTTTCCGTAAATGCCCATTGTTGCATTTTTCCAACCTGTTTTTTTCGTCAGACATCTGCGGTGTTCCGATGAGGCCACAGGTCTTCCAGCAGAGTTAACGTCACAGAACATTCCTGAAATCCTTTGACCAATTGATCCCGACCTCTTCGACAATGACAAGACAACTAAATCAATCTTGATCTTCCACTAATCATCACTTGAGGTCATAATGTGAAATTAGACCAAGGAATTATTTTGTAAATCATCATGGATCTGACAGGGTCATCTACATCCCCCCCGACTCATTCAGTGTCCATTCGTATGTTTTTACATCCTCCAATTATAATTCTGGCAAGTTGTTACTAAATCAAGTTATTACTTACTTAGAAATTTGAATGTATAATAATAATGAGGAGGATGATTATATTGCTGTTCCACCATCTGCAGGAGGGGCCAGAAAATATCCCTTATGTCTATGTTGAAATGTCACAACTCTGCAGCACCTGGACAGCGAAAAACACGGCTGTTTACCACAAATTAGATTTTCCAGTTACTTCCCAGCACCGTGTCACGCAACCACATGGCTCTGTTTGTCTTTAGCATAGCCCAAGTGCATTCACGTGCTTACTCACACACACACGCACATGCACACACACACACATACACACACACACATCAAGAGGCCTTTTTGGCCATTCCGTTATGTAACAGGGATTAGGCTCCACTATGTTGTGGCCCCATTAGTCAAAACTAAATGAGTTATTTTTAACCCTGGACCCCAATATAAAGTCAACAGACGCTTACTGTAATAATGACAATATCAACAGTCAACGAGGCCTATTTGGTTTGCCCATTTAACATTAATAACCACTAACAGGGGCCTCTCATTACTCTAACAATCACTGCCTCCTGTATGAGACAAATCCAAGCTTTGAGGCACATCATGGAATCTGTTTTAGACCACGGACAATATTGATCCTACCATTCTTGGAGCTTAGGAGTGAGAATGGAGAGCCTAATAGAATTAAATTATGCTTTTTAACCTAAAACGCTGCATCCACATGCAATATCACATATGTTTTACACATGACTCCATATAGATATACTGACCTCTCTGATCCATGGTAATGACCATACAACTCCTTCTGCTCCATAAACTGTACATTGTTGATGTTTCAAAACACATTAACCACACTCTAGTGTGTATCATTTTCTTACTGCTTTATGCTGCAAGGACCAGAACTTTGTGGAGCCTCTGACCTCAGTGTACATCCAGATTTATGTCCACACACATCACACACATTTTTGTTTGAAATAGTTGCTGTCACATTCCACAAACTAACTCCTCTGTGGTCATTACAAGTGGAAAACCAGAGGAAGCACTAGTTCTCTCCCTCTGTCTCTGTCTCTGCACACTCACTCACACACACAGGGTCACACACACACACACATACAGTGGGCATGTCCACTTCAGGATGATGTCTCTCCAGAACACGATGTCCTGGGGACCCACACATGCAGGGTCATTTCACCTCCCAGGAAGTGAGGGGGAACTTTAGCACCATGATGGCAGAAACAATCGCCCATATCAGCAAAGCTGCTGCTTAAACGTATACAGGTGATTCGGTCCACAGAAATTAAAGCAATTAAATTGTTTTCATGGTATGTCTAGAAAAGGTCAAGAGTTCACATTTCTTCCATGTACAGTTTTACTGTATTTTTTTTTCCCACACTACTGCACAAAATCTGCCACGAACACCAGTAAACAGGTAACCAGAGTAACAGGAGAAGATGCCCTGAAAACAAGACCAATCCAAAAGTTTATAGTTCTATAACATTCCTGATTCCTGGAATCTGTGAGTCAAATTTTCCAGTAGACTGAGTGAACAAAGCTGTCATCTACATGTAAGTATCTGATAAATCAATATAATTAGAATTGTTGACATAAAGATAAAAATGTTCTTTTAATGATTTTATAATGAAAGATCCACAGCATGCCTGTGGATTCATGATCCTGAAAACTACACAACCAAAAATACTCAGCGACATCTTGGTGCACGAGATGGAGTTTTCGTGTCTAGAATACAGGGCAAATGAGCAAAAAATGGATAGACATTGAGGAATCTCCAAATTTGGCCTCAAATCATCATTAACAAACAATCAAACACCCGACAGACTCATACCATCATTAATCAAAGAATTTTCCAAATGAATTCCTGCTGAATGATGCGTGCGTAGGGTGGAATTCAAATAATAATAATAATAATTAATTAATTAATTGAAATAAGCATCAGTCATCTTTGTTTTCCTCCACATAGGCTGGTTACATGTGAAGCTCAAAAGGAGGAAGGGCAAAAAGTAGAAGAGTATTTATACATAAACAGTGTATTAACTAGGAACAAAACAAACAAAATAAATATTGCATGTAAAATATGAGGAATAATTCTGATAAAAATCTTCTCTAAGAGCTTTCTTAAGTGATTTGTATTCATGATCTGAATATGCACATAACTAATAAGCATTAGTTAAACTGCTTAAATCAAATTAAACATTGAGTTAGTTTATGCTGATCTACATTAATTATTTCTTGATATTTAGAAAATGTCAACTTGAAAAAAAACCCCCATAAAACTCAGCCTTGTTAAGACTTAACCTGATCAGAACAGATACAGATCACATTTACTCCTCTGCTTCTGTCTCCATGGAGGAGCAGGTGTGTGACAATGGAGGCCAGGGGACCCTGGAAAACACGCGTGTGCACATGTACACACCAGCATAAGTGTGCCATATCAATTAGCCCACACACAGAATGCAACCACTGGGGTACCTATCTAATTATGTAATTAGTGTTTAGAAGTTGGAGTCATGAGGTGGAAACATGAACATTTAAACTGCTATTAAGATCTCATCAGGGGCTGCAGGGAGAGTGGGGGAAAGGAGGAGCATAATGAGAGAAGGATGGATGGAGAGAAAACAGGAGAAGCTTCTGTGGTGTTCCTCCATGATTTTGCCTGTCTGGGACCCTTGGCTTAAAAAAAACAAACAAAGCAATTCTTTGCTCCAAAAGTTTAGAATTATATATGCATTTGTCTGCAGGGAAGTGTGGAGGTCTGACCAGCAGGTGGTCGCTGGAAAAATACACAAGACTGAGCGATGTTGTTCTCAAAGATAAATTCCATATTTATGGTCTCACTACAAAATCAGTAAAAACAGCCGCGGGCTTTAATTAACTTGTAATCAGAAAGCGTAGATTGATTTGACAGTTCTGTTCTACAACAACAACAAACACATGCAAAGCTGGAAATTCTGCATTTATGGCACAGAGGAGGCACGTGAACCAGTGTAAGAAAAGGTGTGTGTGCCTTTGGCCCTCAGGTGAGAAAGAACAAACTGACAATGGGAAAAAACAGGCCAGCATGAAATAGAAGAGTGGAAAAAGGAGGATGTAACTTCCCTCTCTGAGAGAGATCAACAGATGGCTGCTTCTTCTCTCCTGATGACCGGCTGCTCGTCTCTCTGATCTTTTCAGAAGAACACATAAAACGTGAAATAAAATTGTGGCCATGGTGAAATGGGTCAATATCCCTGAACAAATACGAGCGTGTGTGTGTGTGTGCGATTGTGGTGGAAACGTGTGATAATAAAGCAGCATTTTGTCCACTTACTGAGTTTACAGCAGCTATACTGAGTCAACAGAGAGGTCCTGTGCTGCAGAATAAACACTGACGGACTGGATTAACTCTGGCTGCGTTTGATTAGGCAGCACAATGAAAAACAGCACGAAAAATTGTAAGTGTAATAAAAAACATGCAAATTAAAGAAAACGGGTATATATTTGTCAAAAACATAATCATTAAAACGTCATCCAGAGGCTCACAGGTAATGATGTTGGAAATGTTATTAATAAACGTGACCTGTTTGTCATGACATTCCTACTGAAGGATATTTACTTATCTTTATTCACGTTTATGATTCTGGATTTATCCTGTTCCTGATCTGCTCTGTGGAAACACTTCAGGTTTCTTTCGGGAATCCCGTGTCCGCTGACCACCTCCCCACCCGTCCCAGATCCACCCCTCCCTGCTTTCTCCACCCCTCCACTCCTCCTTTCCCTCGGTGTTGTCCAGCCGCTCCAGCGGCGCGCTCAAAAGCGAGAGCGCAGCCGGGGCGGAGTGGATGGATGTTTGAGAGCTGAGGAGGAGCAGCGGAGAGAGGGCGAGAGGAAAAAACCCTTTCTGCTGGGACATCTGTGAAGCAAGTGCATCAGCGGTGAAAGAGGGAGACAGACGAAAAGACTAAGCCGAGGGGGAAAAGGAAAGATTTCTCAACAGGCACTCAGAGCATGAGATGAGGAGAAGAGGAGAGAGGAGAAAATTGGAGAGGAAACAACAAGGAGTAAGTACGGAGAGCGAGAATTCAAACGAATCTTAATCCAGTGCAAGTTTCTGGACTCTGCCCACTTCTGCAAACAGCCAAACCAGTTTGAAGGAATAAGCTTCAAATGGATTTTAGAGTCCAGAGGTGTGTGTGGCTGCTCCCTTCTACACATCTGTTCATTTTCATGCTTTAAGCGTAACACTCACACCCTTTGGAATTTACCATCAGTGTTACCTGAAAATGAAAACGGACGGAAACTGGAGGAGCTGATCGTCTCTAAGGATAACTGACATCTTAGACCGTTAAAATCCATCCAGCTGATCAGCGATAGATCATCAATAGATCCGCTGGCAGATTCAAAGAAGGCAGTGAATGTAGTGTTCATCATGAGCGTCCCAAAAATATCAAATGGACTGTAAATATACACAATCTTTTCATTAAAAACTCTCCTTTCCAACTGAAACCAGCCCATCTCCTTATGTATTCTAGCGCTGCACTTTTCTCTCCTCATGTCAACCCAGTCTTAACACTCTTGTGCACCCTCACACACACACGGACACACACATTTGTACCGGGTCCTGTGCAATAGTGACGGTCACCTAATTTTTCATTCTCTCAATCTTGCCCTCCTTCATTCCTTCCCTCCGTCCTTCCTTCCTGTTATAATCACCAAAAGTTTTTCAGATTGTTTCTTTATCACGTTCACTGTCCCCTTGCACAGCCACTGTTGTCTACTCTCTGAGGACTGAGTTAACTTCTCTATCCTGATGTTCAGAAGCTAATAATGGAAAAAAAGAATGCTTCTAATCTGTATATAAGTGTTTAATAGTTGGTTTTGCTGAGTTTTATAGGGGGAAGAACCCCACTAACACAATTTTTTTTGCCCTTGTCTCAAATTTCTGTGTATTTCCACAGCGAGGCCATTTCACATTCACGCAGCAACAAATGTTAGGTGTTAAATGTTGCAGCGTGCATGTGGAAAAAGGTAAAAGGACTAAATGATTGTTCCGTTTTGGTGCTTTCACCACTGTCAGGATTTTAAGGCAGTTCAAAGGACCTCGGTGGTGATTTATTTATGAGGACTTCTAAAATTAGCAACTAAATGTGTCTGACCGGAGAGTAGAAACAGTGAGGGGAAAAGATGTGTGTCGGGGGAAAAATCTCAGTGCTACTTTCTCGTATTTTCTGACAGTGGCAGCTCCAGACTTATTGGACCCTAAATCCGCCACTCATAACACCAAGCCCCGCCTCTCGTTCTCCACAAAGCCGATAACACTGACCCCCCGGGAGGAGAGTGAGGTGAGAGACCAAACAGAAATAATTTGTCTTTGTGCACAAAGCTGGCACAGAGCTCATAATACTGTCTTGTACATCTTTCGTTTGGCATGATTTAAGCAAGCATCCTCTGTAGTTGTGAGTTAATTAATGAATTGAAGTATCATAGGTGGTTGCCACGGTGATGAAAAGGAAGACGGTGACAGCAATCTTTCTTTTGGTGGTTTTGTACCTGGTGATGGGAGCTGCTGTCTTCAGGTCGTTGGAGCAGCCTCATGAGAGGTAGGAAACAGATTTATATTGATAAAACGGCCCAGTTTTCAAAGCTGTGCAAGGTGGGTGCTGTGACATTAACGAGGAGTCTGTCCATTCCTAAGAAAAGGTTTAACGTCTACATTTTTAAAGCCAAGCAATTACCGGTAATATATTTGAATATCAGAAAGTCTTGCGTATGCGGCGTTCCCCAGGGTCCATTACTAATACACCTTAGTTCATTGATTCACAGTGACGTGTTCCAGCCATCAGGCTAGAACAGGTTTAGAGCTGTAGGAGGGACCACGGCCATAAAAAGCACGCTGTGTGTTACAGTAGTGTTACAGTAATTCCTGTGTTCAGACTTGAATTCACGTCTGTCTCCACTTTTCTGCTACAGTGCTCAGCGTATCGCCATCCTGTCCCAGAAGCTGGAGTTCCTGTCCCGGCATGCCTGTGTCAACCAGAGTCAGCTGGAGGAACTGGTGAAGGTGAGACCAAGTTGCAGGAAGAATGAAGTCAGCTTCAGTCTGGATTTGGTGGCGGCGCAGTGTTTTCAGTACCAAGGACAGTTCCCCCTCTTTTACTGGATTATTCTTATTTAAACTAATCTGTTAGTGTTGCATAAAGACACTCCTATTTTTATCTCACTCACAGTCGTCTCAAGATCGAATATTTAATTTATTAAATAGAGAAGCAGAGAAACACATGGCTGCAGGAGACACGTGGCCCAAACGCTGTTGCCGTTTAATGATTAATGTGATGCCCGTCTTCACCACAATCTGGAGTACAACCGATTTGTTTCTTCACTGACAAAAACAAGAGCACTAATATGTTTTCCTCTTTCACCTACCAGCAAGTGGTGTCTGCCATCCGCTCCGGGGTCAACCCTGCAGGAACGCTGACCAACCACAGCAGCCTGTGGGACCTGAGCTCTGCTTTCTTCTTTGCTGGGACTGTCATCACCACAATCGGTGGGACACACACACACACGCACACGCACACACACACTCACACACACACACACACACACACACAAAACGACTATTTGAGAGTTAAGACTTGTGATGAGTTTTAGGCTTAGTATTGGGTTTCAGGGTTAGGGTCAGGCTTGGGGAATGTATTATGCCTGGTTGTGTCTTCATGACATAATTTTGATTAACGTCTCTGCTTTTTCCTGCAGGTTTTGGAAATATTTCTCCACATACGGAAGGTGGAAGGATCTTCTGCATTGTTTACGCGCTGCTCGGCATACCTCTGTTTGGCTTCCTCCTGGCGGGAGTGGGAGATCAGCTGGGCACCATCTTCGGTAAAGGCATCGGCAGGGTGGAGAGAATGTTCATGGTGAGTTCATGCTTGATGAGCCTGAGATCGCAGAGCAGATTCAACTTTAGTGCATCCTGGCTTTTAGAAGCTTAAACGATGAGATGGATTCAAATAATACAACTATTTTTAGCATTAATTACCCTTCTGGAAATTACATTCTGACTTTGTGTGGATGTGTGGGTGTGTGTGAGTGAGTGTTGCTGCATATTTTGGACAGTGTGGGCAAAACCTTTGACCTGAATTAACATATGAATGAATAATTCTTCATCTGAATGACACACTCGGAAGGAGCTGCTCTCTGGTTAAAAGCTAGACTTTGGTGTAAATCTACACTCTGAGTGAATTTAGATGGTTCTCCTTGAACAATATTTACAAGTCATTTCAGATTACGTCTGTCTACTGTTAAAATGACACTGGCCAGGTAGACGAGAAAAGGGGCTCAGTCTCCAGTGTTTGAGAGCTGAAGTGGCTGCTGGGAATCGTCCACGCTCCAGTTGTGAATGAAACAACCAGAAATTTGAGTCTGAAACTTGAAATGATTAATTTTCCTGCTGCTGCACTCGGGGCACCCGAGGGATCCACTAATGAATATTATGATTAGGCCTGAAGACAGAGGACAAAAGTTCATTCAGCAGGCGAGTGTGTCGAAGCCTTATTGCTCCGTGTCCACACTTGTGAGACTGAAGTGTGAATGTCTCCTCTTTTTTTTTTTTTTTTTTTTACTGCACCCAGGGGACCCGTTTATGTGATGACATTACTGCCAGCAGCATCTGGCCGACTCACCAATCCACCTTGAAGCTGGGCTGCTCCATTTATTGTTGTATGTTGGACAACTGTTTATCCCAGACTGATTCTAATAAGCACAGGCCACAAATGAGTATCGAGGGATTGTTGATTTATATCAACAGCTGCTGCTCACTAACAACATTAGCGTCTGTGATAAATTCAATTAGTGCTTCATATCATAGAGCAGATGAGTGCATTTGCTTTTACTTCCAGTCAACAATTATGGTCAGGGGACATCATTTATATATGCCCTTATCTGTTTGACTTTGTTCCAAAAAAGATCACCCTAACATGACCTGAAGTGCTGAAGGTGTGCACTCTTAATGATGCTACATGGTAGAAAATCATTTGGGCTCTCGAGGACATGAACCTAACGATGAGCTCCCGCTCACAGCTGACACTCACCGAGGTCTCCCTCCGTCTCTCCCTCCGTCTCCTCTCCCTCCGTCTCCTGCAGCACTGGGACATCAGTCAGACAAAGATCCGCGTCATCTCCACCCTGCTGTTTGTGCTTTTCGGCTGCCTGCTCTTCGTCGCGCTGCCGGCGGCCATCTTCAAACACATCGAGGGCTGGTCTGCGCTGGACTCCCTTTACTTTGTGGTCATCACCCTGACCACCATAGGATTTGGAGACTTTGTGGCAGGTACCGACACAAACCCTAGAAGACCACAAAAAGACCAACACCGGCAGAGTTTTTGAGACTTTTCTGTCCCTGTTTCCAGGTGGTTCAGAAATAGAGTACTTAGACTACTATAAACCAGTTGTATGGTTCTGGATTCTGGTGGGACTAGCTTACTTTGCTGCCATCCTCAGCATGATAGGATACTGGCTGAGGGTCATCTCCAAGAGGACAAAGGAAGAGGTACTATTTCTTTCTTTATCGTCTCTCCAAATTCCGTATCGTAGCGTGCTTTCACATTTCTGAAATCTGGCACGTCTGTCTCGTCTCTGTAGCAGCACTCAGGCTTAAAAACCCATTCCAGACGCTGCAGGTTTACACTGCTGACACCTCAAATTATTCCCTCTGTTAACCTTAGTTCAGTGACAGCACAGTTTTACGTACAAATCGACTGTCGCACATTCAAACCACCCGTTTATCCTGCTAAAGTGATGTAAAGTAAAGCCCTGGAAATGGCCTGGAGGCTCCCGTCCTGAGCAAAAAAAGCTGAAAGTTTGGATGAAATCGGCGTTCGCTGCTATTCAGGCTGATGGCGTCAGGATTCATTTGTGCAGTCACGGCAAAAATACAGGAAGAAACACTTCCCAAGAACATGATGCCGAGACATGATGTTGCCGTTTTGCATGATCAGATGACTCGTACCACTTTCGAACCCTCTGTGTGGTTTTTGTCACATGTGGAGTCACACTGTGGGGTTAAACCATTTTTATGAGGTCAGACGTTTCTCTTTGAAATCTATCAGGAGACAGAGGGCAAAATATAAAGTTAAAGCAGCATTAAAACATTCACATTTGCTTAGATGATACAAATATCCCGAACTGAGATTTTCTTTGATCATTATCGTTGGACCTTGAGTTCACGGTGAAGGTCACAAGTTGCTCCATCATTTCACGCCAGACGTGGACTCTGCTGCTGTCCTCACAGGTGGGAGAGATCCGAGCGCACGCTGCAGAGTGGACGGCAAACGTCTCGGCGGAGTTCAAAGAGACCCGGCGACGCATGAGTGTCGAGATCTACGATAAGTTCCAACGCGCCGCATCGATTAAGCGCAAACTGTCGTCGGAGCTGGGATTCAGCCCCACCCCCGAGCTCACCCTGCCCAGGAGGACCGTTTCTGTCAACTTCAGTGACGAGCGGGAGGAGAAGGAGTCCCGGCTGCAGGGCCTGACCGTACCGCTGGCTCGCAACGGCGGTCTGGCCATGAACGGTTTCGACCAGGAGAAGGGAGACGTCGCACTAATCAAACAGCTCAAGTCGAAAGAGGAAGGTCAAAAGGCCCTTTAAGATCTTTCCCAGCGTCACCACTGAACTCTAGTCGAGGTCAACTGAACATTCTTGGGCCCTTTACTGCCACGGAAGCCTTGTTGAAAAGAAAGGCCAAGACGAACAGAAACCAAACCGCATTTCCTGCATGTCTACTGACTAAATCCCACTCAGAGAGCAAAACTGTTCATTGATGATGACGCTGTCCGCCTGTTCCTACGTCAAGATTTCTAATCTCCAACAGACAAGAGTGTCAGCAACGGTCCCCACAGTTTAGATCATTATGTTACTCTCCTGCCACAAGCCGGTGATGGATGGGGGGGTTGGAGGCCAGTAAAGGTCCAGATTCTGAGACCCTGTCAGAGGCAGCAGACGCTAAAGAGCAAACACGACGGTCTCAGTCCATTCAAATCAACTTTATTTATATGGCGTCTGTTACCATCAACATTGTCTCGAGGTGCTTAACAATAAACCCAAAACCCGGTCCCTAAGCAAGCAACGGTGACAAGGAAAAACTCCCTGTTAACAGGAAGAAACCTTGAGCAGGACCAGCCGCGCGGTACAGTTTCATGTATGAATGTAGAGATTCTGGGGACTGAGCTGAATTCATCCAATAGAAAAGATCATAAAAGTCACAAAGTGAAACGCCTGCAAAGCTCCGGCAAAGATAAACGACCAAACTTCATATATTACAGCACATTTTGTGTGTTTATGATAATTAGATGCAGTTGGACATGAAAGGTTAACTTTCCTTTTCCCTATCTTCAACAGTTTTGGCAGTTTTACACCATTTAAATGTTTGAGCAGGAGGGTGTAGAGCGGCGGGACCAAAACTCTTTGTTCCTGTTTCTCCAGCAGCCATAACGGTGTCATCTGAACATTTTTAAACATGAGGAATCCACTCAGTTCCTCAGAGAGAGGACAGATCTGAGCACAGCTTTAGAAAGCACTTATTTATACGGTATACTATATATATATATATATAACCATTGCAGTGCCTTTTTTTGCCAAGCACAACACACTGACGTGTCCAGCTCTCCAGACTCATTTATTTGCTTCATTAGCAGATTTGGTTACTAATGAAAGTAAGTTTAAACATTCAGTAAGACCTGCTGGCCTGGATCCACACACGTCATATTTATTCAGTAATATTTGTTTTCTGGAACACATGAGGTTAGGAAGTGAGTAATTAAAGTGATTGACTGGCTGACTGGAATGTTTAAGGCCGGGAGCAGAAACCGCTCACCTCAGATGCGATGATGTATGAGAGGTTTAGGGTCCGTTTGGGGTCTCTGCGATCCATGCTGCTTCAGGTTCCTCCCTGCTCTGACCCACGTTTAGCTGTGATAACGGAGATGAGCTGAAACCTTCTCTTCTGAGCTTTTTGTGTGTGTGTGTGTGTGTGTGTGTGTGTGTGTGTGTGTGTGTGTGTGATCAACAGCTGTTGTAAATCTGTAACTCCGGGTTAATCAATCGAATGTTTGTGACTGGAATTTTGAGAGAAAACTTGTTTACACTGTTGAGTTTTCATGGGTTGAAAAGATTCACATGTGGATTTGCACATTTACGGCTCCTGAAAAGATTTCATGTCACAGCGCACACACACCCAGTTACTTCTATCTTTGTGAGGACTTCTATAGACATAACGTATTACCCAGACCCTTACCCGAACCTCCGAACCTTCCCACCTTCCCCTCTGGCCCTAACCTAAACCAATTCTAACCCCAACCTTAAAACCAAGTCTTAAAGCCCTCAAAAAAGCCCTTAAAACCAAGTCTTAAAGCCCTCTTTGAAGTTGTGAGGACCAGCCAAAATGTCCTCACTTTGCTGGTAGAATGAGCATTTTGGTTCTCCGACATTGAGGCTTTTCTGTACGCCTGCCATTAAGATTTGCACTTTGACTTACAGCCTTCGACGGTAACGAGACGCTGCATCCTCAGCAGTCAACGGATCCATCCAGTCAGAAGGCTTCCATTCTGTTACGTGGCTTTAACAACAACTGCAAACTCTTTTCCTTACACTCCAAAAAAAAGACGATTTAGCCCATAGCTTGTTGCCCACAAACAGTAGGAGGGTGACCGGGATCCAGTGGGCGTAAGTCCTTGGGCGGCCCACTGGAAAAGCTCCCACAGGTGGGACGTAGAGATTTGACTTTTCTGTAGAAGTTCAACACTAAAGTGTCAGTAGCAGCATTAGCATTAACGTGTGCCGGCAGGTCGCCTCTTTACTATACAGCTGATTAACAAACGCAATGTTGTTACTGTCATCTTAGCAGCGCTTAAAGGAAACTAACAACTTTTTACGGCTACTGCGGTGGATAGGGGTTTGTTGATGCTTTCCACAAAGACGACCATGAAAACTGTATTTTTCTACGTGATATGATTGTAACTGTAGAGCGTTTCTACACGAATGTGTCTGGAGAACTCATTGCAATAATAATGTCTGTAGGTTTTATCTAAACACAATGCATTAAAGATCTTTTTTGTACAATATATCTTAAAAACACGTGAGGTTTGAGTTGCTTGTCTGTTTGTTTTGGCATGTTTGACATGATTTGCAGAACACATTTCACATTATCAGAGGACAGCTTTTTTTTTTAACTTTATCTGCTTCAGTCTTTCTCTTTCATTTCACTTTTTTTCCCCACTAAACAGGCTGATCAGATGTCAGTGTCTAAAATAAACAGGAGCAATGTAGTCAGAAAGTTTTGGACATTGCAAATGTCCTTGTGTAATTCCACAACTTACCCAGTCATTCATTTTAATGGCTTCTTTAATGAGACACATGTACATTTAAGTGCTTTTAGAAATTTTGCTGCATTTAGGTCAGTTTTCTCAAACCTGTCGAGGCATTAAATTGCTTTTTAGTGATATTTGATGTTAATTTTAAAAAGTTAAGACATTCATTGAGCCACAGTGACTGACACAACCCTGAAAAGGATCCAAAGTATCAATAATATAAATTAGAAAAGCCCTTGGAGAGCGCAGACCTCCACCCAGCAGCTCTTTTCCCCACATATTGACTTTCACCCAAAAAATGTAATCATCACTTAACTTTTGGAATCACCAAAAGTCTCTTCTCCAGTTGGCTAGACCCAAGTTAGCCAAAACCGGTTCAGCTCCGGCAGCAGTAGACTCAGACGTCTCCTCCACAAACCAACCAATTCCTCTTCAAGCATGCCTCTTCCCTGAACAAACCACAGGAAAATAAATCACAAAATAGTTTTGCTCTTAGCATCAGAGAACAACCTAACCCTAAACAACTGACTGAGTCTAATGGCTTCCCTAATTTTGGAGAGGCAGCTCCAAAAAACCGAGCTCCATTTTATTATTTTATTCTGCATCTTCATTCAACCCAGGTCTTTAAAAGGAAGATCCCTAAGGGGAGCTAATGTTTCAAAACACTCTAAGTACAGAATTCAGATGTACCAAAGCATCCAGCAGCTTTTTTTGTTGATTTATTTCTAATGGTTTCTATTTTGGGCTCTGTGCATGTGGAGGCAATTCTTTGTGACAAAGGTGCTGGAAAAAAGCCTGGAGACAGTTTGGATTATTTCACTTGTACATCTGAATAGCTTCCATTGAGGAGTTTGCTGGTGCAGAGACCATCCAAACGAACATGTGAAGCGCAGACACACCTTCAACAGGACATGTGCTGCAGCGGACCTGCGCACAGGTCCCCGGGCAACTTCAAAACTCTAGTCTGCAAAAGTCTCTACAGGAAACTCTCAGAAATGTGATATATTCTACCCAAATATGCTTATATAGTGACTTTTAGGATCGAGACGTAAAAATATTAGAGGAGGAAACGAGGACCTCGGGAAGAACATGCTAACGCCACATAGGCCAGAAGTCTGTTTCAACTGAATATAACAGCAGATTTTAATTTTCAACTTATTTCTGCTTCACAGTTCAGTTAGATTTTGTCAGATTGGACACTTCTCCTGTTAGAATAACTGAAATGTGGCACCTTTCTTTAGTGTTCTGTTTGTCCTGTTCATCCAGACTGGTCACCACTTCCTGTCAGGGACTTTCCTCTGGCCCTGAGAAATGCTGCTTTCATAGGCAAGAATGGGACAAATCATGCATACATCAGTGGGATCGACAGTCAGTCAGTCTGTCCGTAGAAAAGACAGACACACACTTGCATGCACGAACACACACTCCCCAGTCTCAGTGCCAGTGAAAACAGGACTCTGTAGACGCGTCTCTTCATTTCCTGTGTCCTCTTCCAGAGTTGGTTCTGGCACCGCGGCTTCCGCTAACAGCTTCAGCTGGAGACACCAGAGCAGGACTGCATCCGCTCGACGGTGTGTGACAGCGTCGCCTGCACCCTGTTCCCATAACCCAGCATGCCCTGCTGCCAGGCAGAACCACAGAAACCTGCTCAGGAACATCTTTGTGTCCCGTCATTGTGAGGCCTCAGAGAAACAGGAAGTCAATGTCACAAGATCAGCATTATTGATCCAGCACTCCCTAGAAACAACTGACTGCTTTTGCCATCGGCCACCATTCCCTCGTTTCTTTTGCCGTCTAATTTATGACTGTTGATGTGAGTTTTACAATGTTGTGACACCTTACCTTACTTTCAGATCAATGAATGTAAAAATGAACCCCACACCGAGGCACATATTCAACATTGCACTATTCTCTAGACACATTGCCATTGTAAAATCTACAAATGTTTTTTTTTTTCATAAAAGAATTTCTGTGAACATTCTGCATCGATGAGCACCGTTGCTAAGCTCTGGAGTACGGAGACTGAGACTGGTGACATCTACTCTCTCTCTACCTTCTGGTGTAATCATGATTCTAAAGGATCCAGTTCTGATATCACCTTTGTTTCCAGGAGTAACAAATAACCTTTTTGTTGTAGGGACAATGAAAGTGCAAATTTTAGCCATTTTATTTTCCTTTGCTGTCTTGTTGCCAGTGGCTGATTTCTTAACGACTTCAAACGTGGCCGTAATTAAACCTCCGATGTTAACGTGTCTTAATTGTGGCTGGAGCTGATGGAGCAGACAATCTAATGATGCCACACACCATATAATTACCTCACTCAATCATGAGGAAGAGTTTGTTAAAATTGTTGTTAAAATGACAATAGTGGTGTGCTGTAGCAACTTGATGATTACATCTGGTTTAAAGGTTAAATCTTCTTTAAGTCGGCAGTTGCAGGTGCTTTCTCAGCAACACAGCTGAGCTTAACTGCACCACACTGAATGTGCTCCTTCTGACCTGATGAGGACGGGGAGTTTATGGCTCCAAGTGAAAATATCATTAGATTAAATGATACTGGGGAGAGGACAGGATACAGGGGTGTGTGCCTTCTAAAGAAAACAACCCAAGTTTACTTTTATTTTACAAGTTCTTAGTGAAAAACATTTCATTTTAGGGATATTTCTCCACTCAGTCCATCACACTTCTGGGTTCCGCGGCTAAGGCCACCCAGTAGTGTGATCATTCTTAGTTTGAAATATCCTACTGACGTCAATGAGACAAAAACTTCAGAGTCAAAGTTTGAAAGTTGTTTAGTCGAGTAAAAAAAACATCTTCAGCAGCTATTTACAAACGATCAACTGATCTGATCCTGCAAAGAATAGTAGAAAAATCTAATATACTTGCCTAAAATATCAAAAGGAAAAATAACCAAGACACAAGAGAAAAGCACACCTTAGCTGCCAATGCTCAGAAGTGTAGACGGAAGTGCAGTATGTCCATTTACAAAAAAACTGTTCTCTCAGTCCCTAAGAACATTAAAAAAAAAAGAGATAAAATTTTAAAAAAAAGTTAATAAATTGTTGCAAGTCAAAAAGGAAACAGAAAAAGACAACAGTGCTGTCATTTAAGCAAAAGTGTAGAAAATACACAGATCTGATCAACTTTAGCCATGTTAAAAATGGAGGAAGAGTGATAGAGACACCCGCTGGAAGGCAAACACGTCTTCTAATCTGTATTCTTTCCCTGTCATCTGGAGAATCATAATTATTAGTGGTGATTGCTGCAGTCTGCAGCAGACAATGAGAGAACAAAGGAACAAAGCATATACCCAGCCCCCCGGCAGAAAAGAGAAGGTGCAAGTGTTAAATCTCCTTTAGGTGGATGGTGTCTTAAACGTTAAATGTGTATATACAAAAAATATGGGAGTGTTCTGTGTTCCCACAATCACAAAAGCAACCTGTGTGTGTGTGTGTGTGTGTGTGTGTGTGTGCGCGTGCGTGCGAGCACTGATCTACTGAACATTACAGTTGTCTCCTTGCTGTGTTTGCTTCTCTCTCTGTTCTGGAGTCTTTCCTAAACTCTGAGAACGCTGCGCAGGTGAGAGACACGTCTGGCTCTCTGTGGACGGGCTCTGGACAGATGCGGGCCCCAGAACCTACAGAGGTGCAACGAGAGACAGATATAACGTTAGAACCGAAGGAGGAAGTGGATGGTTTTGTAGAACTCTGACAGTACGTTTAAACGTTTTGTCACCTAGAGGTCAGAGCTCCTGATGTGAAAATAATGACGCTCTGCCCTCTGGTGTTTGATGGTCACATCTCAAAAGTCCATGTACCGGCACTTTACCGCAAAGCTTTAGTGTTTGTGCGGCGAATTAGCTGAATGTAAAGTTGCTTTGGTGTATTTTTTTCTTGTGTTTGTGTGTATGAGGTGGATGCTCACCTTGCAGTCAGGTGCAGGAACACTGTGTCGGGCAGCCAGCCGTGGACTGCAGCGCTTCACTGTGCTTCTCCTCATGATGAACGGACTGGCCTCCCCCACGGGAATATCAGCAAACCCTGCACGAAGATAAAACGAGTGTGAAACGATCACGTCTGTGTTGTGTAATTCAAAACACCAATCACATGATCAGCGTGTCTGTGAAATAAACACATACATACATAAACATCTAAGAAACTTTAACAGTCGAGTTGTAAATATGCCTGAATCACGATGAAACGTGATATTACAGTCAATAATAGTGCACAAGGGTACCTTTCTGCACCAGCTCAGGAAGTCCCTCTGGTCTGAAGTCTTCATCTCCCTGTTGACGTCTTTCTTTGGCTGTATTCGCCGCGTTAGCCTTTATTTTCTTGGTCAGCGTGCGAAGGGCCTCCTGGGCGCCGTCCTTATCACCCAGATCACCGTGACCTCGTTTAGAACCCTGTGGGGACCTTAGAGGTGTTGAAGGAGCTGCGTTTTCTCTGCCGACTTTGAGATTTTCCTCCCGGGGTTTAATGGCAGCCTTCCTCGTGGAGCGTCGGCGCTGAACATCTTCACTGCCGCCATTCCCGCTGTTAGCATGCTGGCTAGCAGACAGCAGCTCCAGCCGGGCTGTCAGTGCCTCGTTGGACTCTTCTAGTTTGTGGACTTGAACAATGAGACTGCAGTATTTATCCATGCTCTCATCAGCCTCCCTGCTTTTCACCTCAAGGATATTCTGGAGCTCCTGCAGCTCCTCCTCCCTCCCACTGAGAGCAGCCTTAAGTTCAACTATCTCCCTCGTCTTCTCTTCTGCCTCGCTCTTTTTCTGCTGCAGGGCCTTCTTCAGGTCCTCCATGTCCGGTCTCTTCTCTGCTTCACTCTTCAGCTGGTTATTCTCAGCCTGTGCCTCCTGTGCATCGTCTGCAATAAAAAAGGGTAAAATATTTCAGACAGTATATATCTGCGACGCAGATATTCTATGATGGTAACTGTATTTTAGCCTACACTGAATCAAAAGCACAAACTGATGTCTGTGTAGTGAATAAAATTCCATTTTTTAGCGCACTATAATGTCTGTACCTGTACTGTTCAACATCGCTTCCCTCTCTTGTTGCAGCTGTTTGCAGGTTTTCATCCAAAGACTCATCTTGCTCAGCGCAGAGTCTCTCTCTTTAGACAGACGAGTGACAGCGGAGGTCAGCTCCGACACCTGTGGTGGGTGAACCGGACATTCTCAGATTCAGTCACGGCAACGGAAGCCTGCTCAGTAACGAGCGTTTCCCGATAGAAAGGCTTAGTGGGTACCTGCTCGTTCAGCTTCGTCACAGACACTTTGCACATCTCCAGTTCCTCCTCCAGAGAAGCAGCCGTGGACCGAAGTCGCCCCTGTTCTCCTCTCAGTTTCTCCTTCTCCTCTTCCACCCTCTGCTTCTCTTGTTCAAGTGTAGAAATAATCAAAGACAAGTCATTTTTCTCCTTTTCGACCACAGAGAGCGAAGACAGGAATTCTTCTCTTTCAGCCACCAACTTGTCCATCTCCACCTTTAAGCTTTCCTTCTCTTCTTTAAAGGAAGAGACCATTTTTTGCAGTCCTTCTTTCTCCTTTTCTGTCAAGCAGAGACTGGACTGCAGCTTCTCTTTAGCAACAACCAACAACAGAGACTCTTGTTCTATTCTCTCTCTCTCTCCTTGCAGGGACACTAGAGAACATTGCAGGTTCTCGTTCTCTTCTTTCGCCAACAACAGAGCTGTCTTCAGGGTCTCCCTCTCTTCCTCTTCGTCATTTAGCTTCATTTTAAGATCATCTTTTTGCTCTTCCAAAGCCTGAACATCATTCTTCAGACTGTCTCTCTCCCTCTTCCACTCCTCTGCTTGAGTGCGGAGACCGTCTCCTCCAGTCTGCAGCTCCTCCAGCAAAGTCTGCACATGGCTTTTCTCCGCTTCCGTCTCAGCCAGCAGAGCCTCCATCCTTTCTTTGTCTGCTTGTGTTTGGGCACTCTTTCCTTCGAGGTGGAGCTCTCTTTGATGACAGGCTTGCAGCTGCTCCTGGAGCTCATCCACCTGTCTTGTGTGTCTCTCTGCATCCTCTTTCATCCCTTTAACTAGCTCTTTAACCCTGCCTTTCTGCCTCTCCTCTTCCTGTCTTCTATCAACCTCTGCCTTCTCCAGCCCTCTCTCCAGCTCCTCCTTAGCACCCTTCAGCTTTTCTATCTCCTTGTTCTTTAATTCCAGCTCCAGCTCCATGTCTTCCTTCTCAGATCTCAGGTGTTCCAGGGCAACAGAGAGCTCCGATAGTTTGCTGCTGAGCTCCATCTTCTCCTCTTCTACCTTGAATGAGTTAAAAGAGATCAAATTAGGATTTTGAGGAAGAAAGAATCAGAAGAAAATCAAAAGGTGGAAAAGATAGAAGACGGACAGGGAAAAAAAAAAAATCAGACTCTGTAGCTTCATCACAAGTGTTTGCAAATGTTACATCTGAATTTGAATGTACCGTTCTCTTTTCCTCCTCCAGCTCTGCCTTGGACGTTTCAGCCTAAAAGCAAAATGAGGTTTTATTTAAAACACCTCATTATAGCTTTAATATCCTCAAACACTGAGAACATAGAACCAAAGTACAGATGAGACTTAGAATTACTGTACCTGAAGAACAGCTTCCTCCAGACTCTGCTCTACATCCTCTCGTTCCCGTACCAGAGCATCGATGCGGTCTTGCAAAGAGTCAGACTTCCTCTGAGCCGCTAAAGAGACAAATCAGTCACATTTAAGCCAAATTCAAATAAAAAAAACCACTCCTAAGATGATACCTTTGAGCAGTTCTCCCATCTTCTTTTTCTTCCTCTCGTCTGATTCTATACGGATGCGGAGCTTTTCAATACCAGTCCTCATCTGCTGGACCTCATCTTGGGTGGAGTTCAGGCGGGAGGCAATCTCTCCCTTTTCCACCAGAGAGGACTCTAGTGACTGTGAGAGACGGAACACCTCTCCTTCTAAAGCCTGAGAAAAAGAGGATCATTTGTATCTCCACCAGAGTTCGATGAACTGGAGGGTTTTAACTTGATTAAGGTGTCCTCTCACCTGGATCTTGCTAACCATGGTCTCAGTCTTCTGATTGGCTGAGGTGTGGTCTTCTGTGATCTTGTCAAGCTGCCCAATCAGCTCTTCCCGCTCTCCGCTCTGTTCAGATATCGCCAGTTCCAGGGCCTTAATCTGCTCCAGAAGCTTTAGAAGAAAGAGACAGAAGGAATAGTAAAGAAAACCAGCTGAGGCAATGGATTACATTTATTTTCAGATGCTAGCACACACCTGTTGTTTCTCTGATGCCAGTTTCTCCATACTGGTTTTCAAGGCTTCATACTCGTTCCTCCCTGTTCTGATATCGTCCTCCAGGATGGAAATTAGGTTCCTGATGTCACAGTTTGTCTTCTCTAATCTGTCAACTTTGTTTCTCCATTGGCCCAAAGAGTGACTGAGGTCGTCTCGCTCCTCAGAGCAGGACACAAGCTCAGATCTCAGCTGGATGGTCTGGATGACGTTGAAAAGCAGCCATGGTTGATCAGGACATGGCCTTTTAGGGTTTTCCCTTAATGCCAGACTGTGTTTTAGCTCACCTCTGTTGTGAGTGTTCCTATCTTCTGCTCCATGCCTGAGCACACCTTCCTCTGGGTTTCAACCTCAGTCTTCAGCTTGGTCCTCTCCTCTTGCAGGGTCTCCAGCTCAGACTCCATACCCAGGATGTGCTGCTCAAGGTTGGTTTTCTCAGAGCGAACCCTCTTCAGTTCACTCTCCTGCTGAAGGAATTTCTCATCCCATCCACCTGCAAAAGCCAGACAAACATTAATTAAAATAAACTCGATCAAACAGACAGTACAGGCACTCTCATCACCATGTCTTTCACTGTTCACCTTTAGCCATCTCTAATCCTTCCAGCATCTCCATGACATCAGTCAGCTGACATTTAGATGTTTGCAGCTGCAGATTTAATTCATCCCTCTCCTCTGAGAGCCGAGTTAACTAAAAACGAGCACATGCCGTTAGGCTCCGTTATGCTCTGAAGCGAATGTATTCCAAACAGTAGTAACCTTTTTCCCTACCTGCTCAGTGACGCCTGTCTGGTTTTCCAAGGCCATGTTAAGTTTATGAATTGCACCAAGTTTTTCCTCCTCTGCCCGCTGAAATTTCTTCTCCCAGTTTTGAACTCCCGCTTCCAGCTCTGATGTCAGCTCCAACCTCAGGGTGAGATCAGACTTCAGCAGGTCAAAGTCTGCACGCAGCTGCTGGAGTTGAGTTTCTTGACTGGTAATTATGTTCCTGTAATTGTTGAGGTCATCTTCAACCTGGGACGATGCTTTCACTAAAACAAAATAAATAGGTATCACTGACTACATTTATAGGATCACAATTTTCTGGTAGTCCATGACAGTTCAAAGGACTAAATAATTAAAACTACGAGTCTCCTTTGGTTTCAGCAATCAAAAGTAAATTACAAAACCTGTTGAGAAGTGAGAGCAGATGTGGACACGAAAAAAAAAAAAAAATCTAATCACCCACCAGAGCACTCTGACGGCTTGCTCTCAGGGAGAGAGGACAATTGCAGAGGACAGATTTCAGAGTCAATCTCAACAACACTGGAAGGACAACCGCTGTCTTCTGGAAGCTGGAAACAAAGGAGATATTATTGAGCAGAAGGTTATGCTTATCTAATGTATTATTACATATATAATATAAAGACTCTAAAAGTACAATACGTCTAATTAATGTTACGCTAGGGAACAAGGTTACGCAGAGGGTAAACATTAATACAAACAATGAGAGGCTCTTTCACCTCCGTTTGTTGAAGGTGCTGCTCCTCCTCCATTTGTGGTGTATCAGACACACACACATCCTTCACCTCATCCAAGCGTTCCTGCATCATCTCCTCTCCAGCGGGCTCGTTGTGAAGCAGCTGAGTTTCACTGTCAGACATAAATAATGAAACGATTCATTTCATTAGAAAAGTGAAATGATTCACACAAATATGATTTCTTGTGTTTTTGTTTATTATAAAACACCATCACACCTGAAATCCTCAGACTGGTGGGAATGTTCCTCCAGCTCAGCTACCTCGGAGCTCAGCTCCTCCATCTTTGGAACCCCAGTGACTTCTGTTGAGTCTGCATTAGTCTGTTCTGCTCAAGAACCATCAGATATGTTACAACATTTAAGTCAAAGCAGCAGCTGGTCCCCATTTATTTTAAAACTCACCAACAGCTTCTGTCTTCTCAGACTCTGTGCCGCTGACTTTGTTTTCTGATTTCGAGGTTTGCTGCAGTTCTGAGAGCTGCTGGATGAAGCCGCTCTGCTGGCCCACCTGCTCCAGCAGCGAATCATACAGCGGCTTCATCGTAGCCAGTTCGTTCTGTAAAGCCAGCAGCTGCTGATGCAGTGCTGCCTGCTGCACCTCAAACCGCTGGCTCCTGGGATACCACCGGAAAGTCACACACACACACAACAAATGTGTTGGACGCGTCTTAATTTCACAATCACTGTAAATGGAACAGCTAAAGTGGCAGCGTACCGCTCTCTTCTCTCCTCCTCGGCTCTCTTGTCTTGTATCTCCAGCTGTTCCTTCATCCTCTCCACCTCTTGTTCTGAGGACATGAGGACACTCTGGATGCACTCGCTCTCATCCTTTAGGGAAATCATCTCTTTTTCAGTCTTCTGTATGCTTTCTTGCAGCAACAGCTTCTCCTCAGTGAGTTTATGCAGACTAGACTGCAGGTAAATGTTCTCTTCATTCAGCTGACTCCACTGAACATCCAGCTGAAGCTTTTCATCAACCGCTTGATTTAATTTGGCCACGGTATCGCTCTTCTCGATCGTCAGCTCATTCAGTTTTGTTTCGAGGTGGATTTTGTCCTGGTTTATGAGACTGAGGGTCACCTCCAGCTGTGTCTTCTCCTCAGTGACTTGCTTCAGGTTTGATTCAGCTTCCAGTTTTGCTTTAATGGCTTCGTCGATCTTGTGTTTTTCTTCAGCTACCCACCTAATATGGGTCTGCAGCTGTTGGTTCTCTTCAGTTTGCGTGTCCAGACTTGCTACCAGTTGGTTCTTTTGTGCACTCGCTTTAATAATTTCAGCTTCAACCTGCCCTTTTTCATTTACCAACTGTTTTACTTTAGCCTCAAGATCATCTGTCTCCTGTTGCAACTGATTTATATCATTGCCGTCCATTGTCTGCCTCAGCCTTTTCAACTCGATATTCTCCTCTGTGATGTGACTAAGTTTCATCTGCAAGCTAGCAACAGTCTCCTCCAGCTGGCTTAGTTTGACGGCATCTTCTTCCAGGCGAGTAGCTTCATAGCTGCCCTCGGTCAGCTCCTCCCTAGCAGTGACGTACCTCTGCTCTAAGACAGAGTTCTGGGACTGGACCTCTTCTAATCTGGTTTCTAACACTGAGACCTGGGAACACACATGATAGAGAAAGAAATATGGTTGCTTTCCTTATGCTAGTGTAACATGATTCATAGTGACATGACTCAATTACTTAAAGTGACTGAAAATTTATTTAGTTGATAATGGATGTATTTTTAACAAAATTAACTTTACCTGAGCTTTGCTTTCCTCCAGCTTTGCTTCCATATCTGAGATCTGGATCTGCCTCTGAGCGAGCTGAGCCTCCAAGGTGCCTACAGTTCCTTTTAGCTCCTCCACCTGACCATCAAATGAGTTCATGGCTGCCTCATTGTCCTCTAGATCCATTTGTAACATCTCCATTTGTACCTTAATTTGAGCAAAACAATGAAAAAAAGCTTAAAATTCAAAAAACCTTTGCACTCATTTTCAACGTGTTAGAAATGTTGCAAGTACTGTATACACAATGTACTAGTTTTTTAATCTGCCTAAAAACATATCCAATACATTATCAACCAACCTTGATTTTGTTCATAGAAACAACTTTTTCCTTAAGGAGATCAGATGTCTTGGCCTGCTCTGCTTCTGCTTTGTTGAGCTTCTCCTTCAGACTCTTGATCGTGTCATCTCTCTCCTCTAATCCTTGAGACGCTGCAGACAGAGTTGTCTTCATGGCCTTGATCTCCTCCCTTCGAGAATTTGATTCTGCTTTGGCTGCAGTGACAGTTTTTTTGGCTTCTTCAAGCTGTTCCTTAAGCCGCCTCTGTTTGTTGAGGCAGTTGTCCATCTCCTGTGTGTGACTCTCAGACTCCTGGAGCATCTTCTCTTTAAGCTCTTGGACTTCAGTCTCCAATGTTATGACCAGACTGGTTCTCTCAGTCAGGGTGTTTTCCAAATTGGACTTAATTTCCACAGTGGAGGAGTGATTCTTCTCGAGGGCTTCCATGCACTTCTTCAGTTCAGTGTGGGATTGGTTAACCGCGTCCAGTTCATCATTCACGAGTTGGAGACGCTTTGCAGCATCTTGAGCTGCAGTTAGCTCCTTTTCTAGGGAATTGATCTGTTCCAGAAGGCTGTTGATCTTCTCAGTTTGAGTCTTCTGGAGGGTCTAAAGAAATTAAATTAATGCATTTAGTATTTGAGATGCAATTAATTATATAAGAGAAGAAGTAAAGAAGAAATAAATGTTTGTTTTAAAAAGTTGTCAATCTTACCTCAGCCTCTAGAGCTGCATTTTCCATCTCTGTCTTTTGTTTCTCCAGTGAGGAGACCTGAGCTTCAGCATCTCTGAGCAGCTTCTGCTCGTTTTCAGAGCAGTTCTGCAAATCCTTCAGCTCATCCTTTAACTGTCTGATTTCTTCTGACTGACTCTCATTTATCTTTTTGTGTTCTTCTTCAGTGTCTGACAGCTTTGTAACCTGTTTCTGCAGCTCAGCTCCCAGCTGCTCCTGAACCTTTAGGCAATGGTCCATGGAAGTGACCTAATTATGTACATACATTTGGGCTCAGAGTTCATCCTTATACATATAAATGAAGGTCATTAATTCATATTTTCACTAAAATATATCATAGTTAGTCCCCTACTGTAACACACACACTATGTCAAAGCACTGTTCTCACAAAGATATTTCAACCCATAGTGTTGTCTTTGGTGCCATAAAAATATCACCAAATTGAAAGAAATCAAAATGAAAGCATGCTCAGTGATAATTAAAGAAGTCCTTTGAAAAGCAGACCTGGCTTTTGGAAAGCAGCAGTTCTTGCTGGGCTGCTTCTAGCTGCAGCTTGAGCTGTTCAGCCTCTTCGACCTTCAGCGAGACAGTTTCTTCACACTGTTTCAGCAGGGACACCCTCTCCTCCGCCAACCTGCTGGATATTAAACAGCCTCAGCTCTAGTTATTCTTTTGTTACCAGTGAAGGTATATAACAACATAACTGCCATGGCAGGTTTTTTTTTTTTTTTTTTTTTTAAATATAGCTTGTCCAACACTTTTGTGTGACGATAGTGTCTGTTTTTAACAAAAGCACAGATTAAAATCCCACCTGGCTCCTTGCTCTTCCTGCTGTGCAGTTGCCTGACTGAGGCTCTCTCTCAGCTGGATAATCTCAGCCTGACCCAACTCAAGCAGCTGGTCTTTAGATCGAGCCAGATCGCAGGCGGCCTGATGTTCATCCTGCAGTTCCGTGATGATCCTCTCGGCTTGATCTGCTCGAGTCGTCTCTTTTTGTAGTTGCACCTCCAGCTTTTTGACCTGTTGAGAAAAGGTAAAACAAGCTCAACATTGGACTCGCTATCTATTACGTAATCAGCTTAGACCCATACAGGTTAATTGTACAATATAACATATGCTTTAAACTTACAAAGTGAATTATTGATTTAATTATACAGTTAGATAAAAACACATGTTTGGCCAATACCTGTGCCTCGAGCTGCTTCACTTGAACAGCAACATTTTCCAAGTCTTTAGCATGTTTCTGTCCGGCCTCTGAAAACTCAGCCTGGAGCTGCTTGAACTGATGCTCCCTCTCCTCCAACTCTGTGCACTTGTTGAGGAGTTCTCCCTTTAAAGCATCAATGTGAGCGGCCAAACTGGCCTTGTCTCCCTCTACGCTCACCAGCTGCATCTAATGAGAAGAGAAGTAGGGAAATAAATCAATGAAAAATTAAATAAGTACAACCAGAAATGCACCTTCTAGTATTATCTGAAGTTTGCATCTTACCTTCATCTGATCAGTAACTTCATTCACAGAGATGAGACTCTCTTCCAAGGTGACAATTTTGTCATTCAGGTCTTTTTGCGTTTGCTCAGCATCATTAATCAGTGACTCCTTTTCTTTCTTCCAGTCCAGCAGAGCTTGGTGTTCTTTTGTCAGTTCATCACACTCTTTCTGACCTGCGATAATGTTGGATTTCAGCTCCTGGTTCTCCTTCTCCAGCACTGTCAACCTGTTTGCCAGCTTCTCTGCTCCCTGCTTCTGTTTGTCCAGCTCATTCTGGGCTCTGTGGCACAATGTGTTCGTTGAATCAGCAGAAAGTCATGTAAGTTATTCAAAATTTCACATCTAACCAAATCAAATTTATCATGCTTACCTCTCATTTTTGGTCTCTGCATCACAAAGTGTCTTTTTCATGTTTGACAGCTCCTGCGCAGACATTTGACTCTGATGTTCTAATTTGGACTGAATTCTCTTCAGCTCCTCCGTTTGCCCTTCTGATTTTGCTTAAAAAAATAGAGAATAATAGTTCAATAAAGAATAAAAAAACCATTTCACTAAATCACATTTATTAGGCTGAACTATTTTACCTTTTAGGTCATCGAATAACCCCTGCGTACGTTTGAGGTTCTGCTCTGTGTTTTTCTTCTCCTCCTCTAGTTGGGTCAGGTGCCTGCTGCTTTGGTCCAGCTGAAGAGTCAAAGTGTTTTTCTCTTTCTGCAGGTCCTGATTAAAATATGAAAAAATGTAGCAACAAATAGAAGCACGTCTTTCTTCACATGTAATTAATCATTGTAGCTGCAAAGGCAGCATAGAATGAAAAAAAAAATGTGTACTTTGTGTTGTATTTTCAATCAGAGGGAATGTAACACTTTGGCAACCCCACCTCCATTTTCTTGCGGACATCATACTCTTTGTTCTGGCAGGCCTGGAGGTTCTGCTCTGCCCTTAGAAGTTTCTGTTTCTGTTCCTCCAACTCCTTCATTATCTGATTCTTCTGAAAACATGACTGCAAGAAAAAACAAACAAAAAAAAAAAGGACAAAGATTTTATAGACAACATGCATACATAACACATTTCCATTTCTAATCCTTAATGAGTCTAAAGCATATTGTTAGAATCACTGACAAAATACACAAGCACCAAAAACAGTCTGTTGTGTTTTTGAAGAACTTTAATTTTTAAAAAGGAATGAAGGACAGAGGTCAAAAAAGAAAATCATGGTGGAAATGTTACCTTCTCCATGTCTGCTTGCAGAACATTCAAGTCTTTTTTGGACTGTTGGAGTTCTTGCGTTAGCTTGGTCCTGGTCTGGTCCAGCTGCTGTTCTAAGGCCTGGTGAGTACCCTGCAGCTGAGAAAGCTCCTACATAACATATTACAAAGAGATTTTTTTAGATAGATGTTTATTTAAGCATGATAAAACCTTGTGAGGTCACCATGATGGCAGGTCACTGCACCTTTTGACTGACTCGTTCTTGGTCCTTGAGCTTCTGCTCCAGGGCTCGTTTGCAGCTTTCAGCGTTGTGCCTCTGACAGCTCATCTCCTCAGTCATCTGTTTGAGCTTCTGCTCAACTGCTGAACACTAACAACAATATGAGGAGACCTTAATAGTCACATCTTCCAAAAATTCCCCAATTGTTGCCATGATAAAGCGATCAAAACGAAAAGAAACAAATATGTAAATAGTCTCTCTATAACGGTCACTGAAGGAGGCCTACTTTAGACTCAGCCTGCTGATGTCTGTCTGTAGCCTGGCTCAGATCATGTCTGGTCTTGGTCAGGTCTCTATCCCGCTCAGTCAGGTCTTTGCGAGCCTGGTTCAGTTGGGTTTGCAGCTCCTGCAGCTTTGAGGCGTGATTAGAAATGTCCTTCTGGTGTGTAGACAGACTCCTCTCCAGCTCTGACACACGGCCACGCAACTCTAAACACGATTGTTTCACAGGATTACAATGTTTAACTTAAAGAGGAATGATAAATAATCAACAAGGAAGTGGAGATTTCAGTTAAAAGGCCTTATGTTACAAAAAATATCAAAGGATTACAAAACACATTACAAAAACAAGTTAAACCATCCACCTTGATTGAGAGTCTTTAGCTGCTCCATTTGCTGGGATGATCCAGCAGGACTCTGCAGAGAGCTCATGCGTTGACTGGGTTTAATGGGAGTCTCTTCATGAGTGTCCCAGAGGGATGTCGCCCTCCTCTTAAGAGGCGTTTCTACAACATCCTGAAACTGTCGGCCGTGGGCCTGATCCTGCTGCCATGGGAATATGGAGGAGCCAGCTTGGCGAGCTGCAATGTCTTTGTGGCTGACACTGGCTGAAGACTGACTCAGCAGCTAAAACAAGACAATTTAATCAACTGAAAAGAACTGTGTTGAACAATAAAAGTAATGTAACTTACTTTGACTTGTAGGACTTTTAGTTCTGTCTCCAGCCTCTTTCTTTCTTCAAATTCCTGGTTATATTTCTCCTGAAGCTCTTCTAGTCTGTTATCTATAAAATGCAGGATAAATACCAAATAAGGGATACAGACAAACCTAAGAGTGGGGTACTGATGCACATGTCTAATTTAAAATCATGCAGAAATTAGTTTAAATATCAGTAAACTGACCACCAAAATTTGATACACTTGAGATTAAAATAATCCGATACCCTGGTGTCTGTAGGCTGTGACAGGAACTGGTGTAGGAAAACTTTTTTGTGGGGTGGTGTAGGGCTGCAGCTCAGAGGAGGATGATGACAAGGAAGAGCCAGCAGGCTGAGAACGTTCTAGTTCGTTTTTGTACCTAAACAAATATAATGGACATTATTAATAGTCATACAAGTGTGAAGAGTTAAATATAGTGGACAGTGATGTGCTCATTTCCAAGTCACACAAGAGCAGCAGTTGTAGATTCTTGCCTCACATTTGAAAGAACAGACATCTTACTTTTTCAGCTCTTGTTCCAGCCGTTCGATGGTCTTCCTGCATGAGTTAAGCTGACCCTCTAAGTAGCTGACCTTATTTTAGAAACAGAACATTTCAAGAAGAGGGAAAATTTCAGTCTTTCTTCCTCAAACATGTACTATTTTTCTCTTTGCAATATTAGTTGTAGGTGTGTACTGGTGATTTTTGCACCTCTATTGTATTACGCAGGAAGGAGCCTCTCAAATTACCGTAACACTAAACTTTTTAAGAGCTCATTGATGTAACAATGAAACAAATGCACCATAACAAATATATGCAATATTATTTATTACATCTGGGACTGACCTGTTGCTCCTTAACTCCAAGATCATGAGTGAGCTTTTGACGGGATTTCTCCAGTGAGTCACATGACTCTACTAAAGTCTGGTTCTCTCTTTTTAAAGCAGAGGTCTCAGTACGCTCACTGTCCGCCTAGGAAAACAGGAATTCACTCATGTCGGCACTGCGATACATTTATCAACAGATACAAACTTTGCGTGTATAGTTGAATCCGTTTCTGATTCGACCACTAACTTTTTGCTTCTGCTTTTGCAGGGCAGCCTCCAAGGATTCCAGTTGAAACTGTTTCTGTGTCCTCTCCTTCTTCAGTTTGTCCAGCTGGACTTCCATCTCCTGGATCTTCTGCAGGGCTTTCCCTGGAAGTCCATCCTTCCATTCCTCCACTGCCCAGCTCATGGTTTAGACCTTAAATAAGCACATCCATTCAGTTAGCAGAAAGGACACCGATATTATTACTGAATTATTTACTAAATTAATTAGGCGCGTGAATTGTTAATCTGCAAATAATTCGAGTAAAGGTATGGTTGTATGTTTGCATGTGTGTAAAATATAAAACGTAAGAGCTGAAGGGGGTGGCGGGGAGAATTCCCCTGAATAAAGTGCAAAACTGAGTGATTAGCTGTTTGTAACATGTTGTGATAAACAAACAAAAAAAAAAAAGCACAAAGATTTGCTCGTTTCACCCAACATGAATGTATATGTATTTCAGATACACTCTGCATGTATTTCACTACACCATTAACTACATAAATGAATTGGTAATGTTTTAACCTTGTGAATTAGAAGACGTTAGTAGCTATGTTAACCACCTGACGTTAAACACCGCAGTAATTGAAAATACATAACGCTACATTAGTTTTAAAGATAAACTTAAAATTTAGGAGATTATAAGTGATTACATGACAAAGCTCTCCTTCAGGTGGATCGAAAAAGTCACCAACTTGCGTTTTTTTGTTTGTTTGTTTTAAGTAACGCCTGCACTAATTGAATATACATTTATATGCAATTTCATTTTTGTTTCGACGCAAAAGCAACCAGCGACGAAGATTACAAAATATGCGTGAAAACAAGTTGAAGTTGAATCCAGAGTTTAGACAGTAGGAAAAGTGAAATTAGCTAGGAGATAAAGTGAACTCACTTTGGGCGCGACGCTCCTACTCGGCTCTGTCTGTGTCGCTACGCTCGCTTTAGAAAATTCAAACTGAGGCGGAAAACGGTGCGACTCACTCAGCCATTGGCTGCTTTAGATGACGTCATATTCAGGCGCAAACGGTTGGTTCACGTCTGCTCAAAATTCTCTACTGCCATCACGTGGCAAGACATTGTAATTACTATAAATATTAATATTAAATATTAATCAAATATAATATTACTATAATAAAGGATCAAGCCGTTTTTAGTAACAAATACTATAAAATTCAGTTTTAACAATATGAATTAGAACGAACAATGAAGATTATAAATAACTAGAAATAATTAGACATTCCAAAATGGCAGAACAATTAATAATTTGTCTTCAGATCATTTTCTCTTCAGCCCCATCATGAACAAAAGGTAATGTGTGTTGGCCCTAGTGATGACATTCAAATAAAAACAATAGTTTGTAACAGTTTCATTTATTGAATATCACTGTCTTTATACAAAGAGATTCAGATGCTCTTATTTACCAGCATTTTGATAAAATGGGTATCTATACCTCATTAACAGTGACAGAAATGAACGAAAACACCGTCAGTCGACCATTCTAGTTTAATGACGCAGCTTGGTTCAGTCTTTTATGACATCACAGGAAAAAAAGAATATGCATATTACTGTTCAAATCTCATAACTACTTAAACACATTTTTGTGCATTCAGTCATAAGCTGATTGAGACATTTAGAGACGTCTCTCTAAACAGAGCCACAATATGTAAACTCAGTTACTGATTGGTGCTTTTTAGATGATCTCGACAAAGCTGTAAGGCAACACCAATTTAATGCATTTCTGCAGCTCATCGGTCTGAAAGTTGCTACAGTTATGACCACAGGCAACCATTGGGCTACTTCACTCACACTTGCATTGGGCATGTTATTGCATCAATATGGTAGGTTTTCACATTATTTTGACACAATGTTTGAATTCATAAAACCGAAAAGTGAACTTTGCCTTGAATTAGGATTTGTTAGACGTCATTTCTTTCTTAGCAGTATTCTGTCATGTTCCATATCAATGGCATTGACATACTGATAAGGAGTAAACGCATAAAAAGCACAATTATATACCTCCTCACTAAAGAAAACAAATGCTGCAGTTTTACACACTTTTTCCTGAGAGGAAAGGGGCTGGATTCAGTGTCACTGGTGAGGTAATAAGACCGAACGTCTTGACACTGCCTCAAGAACAAGCGTGTTCTCAATCAGCACCCCGTGGACACACTGTGGACACAGAGTTACAGCTGGTTCCTTTTAGGTTACTCCTGTGGCCCATTTGGTCAACAAGCATCAGTTTTATAAAAACACGAGCGAGAAAACAAACACAAGGGAACAACACATGCAACACAGACAAAACAACATGCACGAGCAAAAAGAGCCTGTAAGACAAGTCAGTCACCTTAATGTTGTGTAGATACTCTTGTCTGTTGCTAGTGAAAGTTCTGTATCTGATGCAGGATGTTTTCTCGTAGCCTAAACACAGATGTATAACTTTGGTGTGTGTATTTGATAGAACTGATCAATGAAAATGCCTGCTGTAGCAGCTAACCTTGGATGTACAAATGCAGGATAACAGCCAAGGTCAGAAATGCTGGTAAAGACATTATAAAAGTCAAAACAGGGCTTTTTTTTTTTTTTTTTTTTTTTTTACTTTTTTCTTGATGAACACTTAACGATCCTGATTGAAACAGCTACAGTTAACTGTAGTCGTCCTTGACCAGAATAGGATGATGCACATACAAAAAACACTGTCCTTAAAAGACGGTCATTATAAGCAAGAGGACATGTGAAAATACAGAGATGCAGGATGCAGTGCATGCAGTGGTGATGTGGAGTTGGTTGCTTTGGAGCAGTTTCTTCCTTCCAGGTTGTGCCTCCTTTACTTCTGCTCTTCAATTTCTCGTTTGACTTCAGCAACATAATAATGATCTTTCCCATGAGCCACCTCCATGATGGAAAGTGCCTAGAAACAAAAAAAAAAATCAAATAAAACATACAATAGTGCATAAAGTAACTGTTGAGCTTAAAACATGGAAATTTATTACTATATATTTATGCTCGGCAGACTTCTGCTGCGCTAAATATCCGAGACTTTGCCAATATTTTATACACACACAAACCTTTTTGAGAGCTTTGACTCCTTGTGTCGTCTTCTCCAGGCCCAAGTACAGCCGACCAAGTTTCAAGTACATAGATGCTACATTTAGAGAGTAAGCTGGGTAGTGAACACTAACAAAAAAAACAAAAGGTGTGAAATCAACCTGTGTTGCAGATCAGGTGTCATAAGCAGAATCTGAATTACAGATGGTTTTACCTGTATGGCTGGATAATCTTCTCTCCGTAGCTCATGGCTCCATCCCAATCCTGCATGTACAGACACACACCCATGGCCTGGTACATCATGTGGAGCATGTAGACGTTGGTGTCTGCAAATATGCTTCCCATTTTATCCAGGCTCAGCTCGCACATCTCCAGTAGCTCACTTGGGGGTGCCACAGAGTCAAAGAATAAAACATTGTCGAGGAGGAAGAGCAGGCTGAAAACTCACCACAGATGCATATAAAACAACAGCCTGAGAAAGGACAAAACAGAAAAATCAAATA
Organism: Pao palembangensis; assembly: GCA_015343265.1. Taxonomy (NCBI): domain Eukaryota; kingdom Metazoa; phylum Chordata; class Actinopteri; order Tetraodontiformes; family Tetraodontidae; genus Pao; species Pao palembangensis. The sequence goes on from CM027081.1 coordinate 8,122,780, forward strand.
ACAAAACAAGAATCAATCAAGGGAAAAGTAGGAGGAAAGAGGATATTTTTGTAATGTTTAGCTCTCCTGAACTCTTCAATGAGATTTCTTGCGTAACAGACCATGGACTGGATTTCCTCTGGCTCCAGAGAACTGTTCGACTTTGTGCTCTTCATTTTTTCTTTATCCTAGAGACAACAAAAACATGAAGCAACACACACATCTAAACACATACCCCCCCACACACAGACACTACCGGAAATAAAAAACATGTTTTTGATAATTAACTGACTTCAGCATATCCATAAAAACAGAAAGCCTTCTCTACTGCTAAATTATCAAATGACCCATCAGATTAGCACAATGATAAAATGAATATACAGTAGTTACCTTTTTTTGTTTGCACCTTTGTTTTGTTGGTTTAATTTCTAAGGTAACGTTACCTTAGACTTGGTGGTGCACTCAGTACACTGGCATGTGAAGAAGTAGGAATCTAACAGCCTCTCTTTCCTGTCCTCTGTGGGATACAGCAGGTCTATGTAACTGTTAAAGATCTACAGAAGAGGGAGGTGCAAGAAAACAAGAGTGTGTGTTCCTTCATAGATGTGGCAGTGCCATAACACTGAAAAGCATCTTTGTTCCCAGAGTGGACTTACCTCATCTCCAGGGTTTATTTCTTGAACCGCCCTGACTTCAGCCACTGTGCCTTTATAGGTTACTATGACATTGGGATTACAGCTGTGGTTCATCAGTGCCACACTAGAAGAACACAAGGAAGGTGACAAAAATCACAGAGCTCGGACTGACGTCTTTCATCTGCCAAGAGTTTATGTATGTTAAAGAGACAGATTACAGAGATCTTATAGAAACTTGCTGTGTAAACAGGAATTACAGCATTTACTCAGGAAATACAGCCGATCCCAGATGGGAGAGCTCTTCGTCCTCGATGGTAAAACCATTGCAGTTGACCTGGAGGAGGCAAGACAGACAGGAGTTAGAAATATAGTAACACTAAATGCATGGCCTTCTTTTCTGTGCAGGAGCATCTCCCACTCTGAGGAGGAGGCAGCCCAGATCAGGCCGAAATTAAACTGTTACGGAGACAAAAAGGAGGTGTGGAGAATACTGTCGGAGCAGTCATGACAGACAGGTGGCAGGGGCAAATATAAGAATATGTTTGGCATATGTATGTGATAGTAAGCCACATTTACTTTCTTCATGTCTCCGATGTAAATGAATCAATGATTCTGGGGCCCTGCGTGAGGGTCATACTTAGTCTTTGTTAAATGATTACATTTAAGAACATTCAGACATCAGGATTTCCAAGACGTGACTGTCTGATTTAATAACAACCCTTTAAAATCCGGCAATGGTTTGTTTAGCACAGAAGCTGTATATTAGTATAACCCTAAAGATGCAACTAGAGAACCATGAATCAGTTTATAATGCAAAGAAAACACGGGCTCTTCTTCTGTTCCGTACCTGTGCAAAGAGCTCGGTGAGAGCCTGGTCATCAGGGATGTCACTGATGTGTCTGGAGTAGAAATGATGCAGCGCTGCTATATCTGCCTGGTTCATCTCATCCTTCATGCTGTCCATCTTATCTAAATCTATATTTAAAAAAAAAAATAATACAGGCAACATTTAAGTAATGCCAGCAAATACACTGCCAATACCATCCATCAGCATACTCAGACGAATCTCTGATAAATCTACGTGAATAGAGTTTCATGGAGCATTTTCCCGACGGTCGTGGCTATAGACAGAGGGCGCTGCTACTCCAGTTAATACGGCAATAGCGCCACTCAGTCTAGCCAATCAAATCGTTTGTTTACGCTGCACGACCAGCGCACCACGGAAGTGCCACAGCTCGTTGCCGCTGTCAGTTTGCGCTCGCGTGGCTTGCTCCAAAAGAAGGAAGGTTGATGAGGAAAACCGCTGATTTAAAGATGAGTGGACGGAGAAATTTATGTTCATTCTTATGTCAGGCAGTTCAAAACCAGTGTGACTCATATGCTCCGAAAACGTGGTAATAACGTAGCCACTTTCTACTTATTGTTTTCTTAAGATGTTGACTTTTTTTTTACTTTAAGTGTAGGTCTTTTTTTTTTTTTAGGCTGACACCTCTCTAAGTAAAAATAACAGAAAAATGGTTAGTCAATGCTGTATATGCACTTGTTTGTCCTAAAAAAGTCACTTTTTATTCATTGTTTTCTGAAAATGTTGACATTTTTACTTGAAATGTTGACCTTCAATTTTTTAGGCTGTAACTGCTTTAATTTCAAAGAAAAAAGGGGTTATTCTGCTCTGTTTGCACTTTTTAAAATTTATTTCATTTTCAGGTTTTTGTTTTCTTTACTCTAAAATAAAGGCCTTAAATGTATTTGCCTGGGCTACTTTTATATATGGCAAAAGAGCTAATTACGCACCCAGTTAAACATATCCTGTTTAAATATGGACATAGGGAAAGGCTAAAAGACACAAACTCGACTTCGTTTCAGACCTTTTACTAGAAATTTTAATAATGGGACCTCAGTAACATTTAATTGAATACCCCTGGTTTAGAGGGTAAATAAGGGATCAAATATTTGAATTATGTTTACATTTAAATAAATGCAACCTTACAGCTACCAAATGACAAATGACTACAAGTCCTGCACGTGTAGGACTGCAGCAGCTGCGGGCTTGTGTTGTCGTCACTCACACAAACTGTCAGAGTCTGCAAGCCCGCCGACTTGCTTTGTGCGTATGAGAAACAGGTGTGAAGGTTAAATCTGTGACAATCCTCTGCTGACACACACAAGCCCGTGACAACCGTTCACACTGAATGATCACATCAGCACAGAAAGGTACTTGTGGCCACTTTTTTTGAAAATTCACTCACCAACTTAAAGCGTATGATTATTGTTTGCCGCCTTTTCTTACTTTTTGAGTCGTCTTTGTACATCATCAAAAACAGACATTACAACACACTCCTTGAATCACATCTCTACTGACGTAGACAAAGTAGCTTCACACACTGTGTGTCGTGCAAGGACACACAAAGAAGGGAAAGAACATGAAATCACACCACCCATATCTTGGGATTCATGTCTCAGCGCTCTGCAGGACTGCAGGCCAGAGCAGAGAATATTAATAACCACAACTGCCACTACCACACAGACACACACACATATACACACACACACAGCAGAATGAAACTACAAACCTACTGAACTGTAACTCTGCATGCCTGCTTTCATTCACACACTTACGGGATTCAAACTCTTTGAGCAGTAAAAGCCTCTCGGAGGGGGTTCGCTCTGTTGTCACCTTCTGCAAAGTGAAGCGCAGTTGAGAGACGTTCGTAACATTTGTTGGGGAAAAAAAGTTTGTTGTGTCAAACTGATCTGATAAATTAATTCAGTAAGACCCTCGTACTCCTATGAAACTGTTCCTGCCAGGAACAGAGAAACTTTACAACTTCACCTGTTTCAAGATAATTCTGGCGACCAGCCTGACCGTCTCTGATGGACACCAGTTTTCTCCATAGGCACACATGGCTACACACTCCATCTTATGCATAGGCCAATCACCTCTCTGGAAAAACAGACACAAGAGAAAGTTCTTATAGGCAAATCCGCATTATCGGGAAATTAGATTTAAAAAAAAAAACAAAAAAAAAAAAACAAACAGCCTTAGAGACTAAGGTTTTGTGACACAACAAACTCGGCTTAGTCACAGGACACTGCTTAGTTAACGTTTTTCCACTGTTCTTCTGCGAGAACAAACATACCTGAAAGTCAACAAGGCAAAAGCAAAGAAAAGAAATACTCTTACCTGACAGTCCACATTGCAGTAGTATGCTTGCTTACATTTGCCACATTTAAACAGGTCTTCTCTCCTGTAATGAAAACGCAAGACCAACTCAGAGCAGCAGTGTCAGCCACTATTTGACTTTCTGGATACTATGCCTGATGTTTTAAAGGGGACGCATTCTTATTCACTATGGAAATATTAAACAAAACAATCTTGTAGGCCTCAGTTTTTTGCAGACACTAAAATGAAAAACTTTATTTAGATTTGAGTTTATTTTCAATAACAGTTTATGTAGTCTCATTTGAGAATGGTTCCTGCTGTATAAACCTGATCATTTTAATAACTAATGCATGGGAGAACCACAGGTCTACCCCCTCAATGTACACATACACCCATGGCCTTTTCATTTACTGGCTCCTCCTCATCTGAGACACACAGTCAACTATATTTAGCAAGTTAACCTTTTACTGCTCTACAAACCTCGAGCACATGTGATAGTATGAAAGTGAGTGTGTGAGAGGGAGAAAGAGTGAAATTAACAGTAAAGTCTATCAGCAGAAGCAGGTAGGATAGAAGGCTTAAACTTTAACAACATCAGTGAACTCTAGTTTCACTTTTGTACAGAATACCAATACATACACTGCTGGAAATGCATGTATGTGGGTGGAAATAAAATGACACTAAGGATTGTCAATTGGTGGCAGTAAGAGTCTCTTCAAAGTCTTGTTTTTGCTTGAAGGCCGGTTTATATTCCCCACTCTTCTGTAGAGGTCTAACACACGCTGCAGTATCACTCAGGTGAGCCTCGCCGCATTGATTAGTTACTTCTGCACAAGCTGAGAGCCACAGGTTCACAGGCTAACCTAGCTTAAGCGATCAGGTTAGAGTGGACACTTATGTCTTACGCGCTCTTTAGGTTAACATTTAAAAACAGCAGCCTTGATTCCTGTGAGACGTGTTTTGTTGAGTTTTTGGAGTGAGTTAAGGTGTTACCTGGTGAAGCACTGCTCACAGTAAGCTCCTCTCTCATTTACTGTCAACACGTAGGAGTAGGCAGGGCAGGCGAACACCAGCTCTCCCACCGCGAAATGCCTCACTGCCCGAAGCCCTCGACCTTTATCCGGGCTCATGAACCTCTCCGTGCCCTCTATACCCTCGTTCGTCATATTTTGTTCTGTGAGCTGCTCTCCGATCACATACAATAGACCGCTACCTGTATCTGTTGACTCACTGCTATAATCGGACCCTGCCTTCAGTGCTGCTTCTTTTTCTACGCTCCGCTGGGTGTTCGGCTTTAGTTTTAGCGCCCCCTGACGAACCGGCGGCAGAAAGACGCGCAATTAATTTACAGCTCATCTACACAACGTCTACATTATTTCTACACAGGAGCTGCTGATTCAGATACAAAATTTATTAGGTAGGCGCCAGGGTTTGACATAGTTTTCTGTATTCAATGCAATGTAAATGCTTCACATTTTGTCTGCAATCTCAGGGAGAAATTTATTTAAAGCTGTCCCTCATAGTTTTATATCAGTCTGCATTTTGTGATTTGTGTCCATTTTCCTGGCTTGAAAGCAACAAAATTTTGACCAATTAAATAAATATGCATATTTTGATTATCTGCTCCAGTACATTTGATATTGAACTATACTTGACAAATCCAGATTTAGAATTTAATACAAAACCACCTTTGCTGTAGTAACAAGCTCCCAGTCAAACATTCCCTTTGCTATGGCGATGCAAAACATTTGCAGCACTGTAAAGAATTTGTGGTGTAATAAACATGATTTGAAATATATTGAGTCATGTAGAGTTCCTTTATATTTTAAGATTTCAGAAAACATTTCAAATGCAAGTTGCTGATTAATGGAAACAGTAAAGAAACTGTAGAAAAACTGCATGAAAATAAATATATCCCACATCAGATCATGTGAATGCATGCTGACAGTCTGCAGCATTCATATATTTGGTACACTAAAATAATTGAAACCATTTAGTTTATATATAAATGCATTTATTTAAGTTAATCACCTCCTCATTCAAAGTTGAATTTCTGTAGTATCTATAAAACAGGAAAAAGAAGCGCTGTACAATCTGACAACAAAACTAGGAACTGCAGCCGAGTACACTGTGTATATATGTACATACTGTACACACACGCTGATGTAGGTATATACAAAAATATACACTTTTAAATGTGTGACCCCCCTTCCACCATTGCCATCCAAACCACCGTTGGCTACCTTAAATCAACGACTTTTGGGTAATGACTGCGGAAAAGACAGTTTAGTGTCATTATTCCTTCATGAATACTGTAGCAAAATACTGCTGGATGTTCTCAGCAGAAGGATGCACATGTCAGAAAAGGCTCTTCAAAAATGATCACTGTATGTGAGGTGATGGGGTGACACCTTCATGTTGGGACAAACTGCCACAAAATTACACCCCCTATTTAAGAACAAAGATTTACACATTCTCTTTTGTAATGAAAAACACTTGCCCGTTTACCTGCAAAACACAATGAACATGAATGAAGTCGCTCTTGCTCTGTGGGGAAGACACTCTTATGTGCTCACTTAGACACCATTTCAAACTAAAAAACACTTTTCTGCAAGATAATCCTCATATAAATACTTCCGTAAGTTTAACATTCAGTTATCCAGACTAGATTTTAATTCATATTTAAAACAAAAGATAAACTGACATCTCTCCATCTCTTACAGACAAATGCATTATCTGTTGATGAACGTGCACCAAGACTACACAACATTCCCCACAGCTCAATTTGTATTTCCAGACTCTTCTAAAAACAGGAAAGGAACTTTGGCACACTGTGCTAAAGATGTAAACATTTAATCATCTTGGACTATTGACAATTTCAGTCTTTTCCTCATAGTAGAACATAAAAAAAAACCCAAATAAAATAGAAATCTATTTATATCTACAAGAATAAGACTAGTTTTAAAAATAATGTATTTTCGTTAGCAATATTGACATGGCTGGTGAATTTAATAAAACTGAAGTTTGATTACAATAGGAGGAACGTAAGAGCAAATGTAAATAAGAAAAACAAAAGTCTGAAACTCTCCGGTGCTGCGTCGTAGATCAGAGGTTTCCAGCTTTAAGACCCTGCGTTCTGTTTTCTGATTGAATACTCAGGAGTGACGCTAGAGGGCTCCAGACTCCGTGAAAAAAAAAAAAAAAAAAAAACGTTAAATGACCCTCGGTGACAAATCCCAATTCTCTTCTCCCATGAGCAACACTTTGGCATTAACACTTGTTAATTATTTGATTAAACTTAAAGGAGTGATGGATTAAAATAACAGCACTTAAACCAAATACACTAAAAGAGACAAACATCATACAAAAACCAAAAACAATAAGTATATGGGGACATTACTGAAGAGCAGGAAAAACCATCCTAGTGCTGTAGATTGTTGCCCACAATGACGCTTGATTTGACTTCAGACTAAACGTGGATACATTAACAACTTATGTTCCAAGCAGCTATGCAGTATTATAATCACTGACTTGCAACATTCTATTCTTAACATTGTATTATTTACCCACAAATCCCCACTTCCTACTTATCATTAAATCTAGCTAAACCCCTTGTACCTGTTTTTCATGTCTCACAGCACAATGCAGCAACCTGTCAAGTCTCAGGATAGGCTATTCAATCAGCTGCTGCCTCCACTCGCTCTGCTTTACAGTTGAACATTAAAAGGCAAGGGAAAAACAAGAGTCTGGTGCCAGTAACATTTCAGAAATACAGTTCACAAAAAAGATGGAGAGCAAGGACGAGTGTCAGTGCCAGCCGTCTGTGCCAGTTACTGTAAACCAGTAAAACAAAACGTAGGAGGAATCAACATGTAAATACGCAAGTGTGTGACACACAAATACGGAGGAATTCAAAGGACAAAGAGCACCTCCAGGCTGCAGCTGCTTCCTCACCTTAATAAGAAACACAACGTGCCATTTCAGTAAACTAGTTCTGTTGGGCAGTGTAGTGTTCGAAGCTGTTTTGTGGTAAGGTTGCCTTGAAGCTGTCGTGTGGTGAGTCACTCTGAATTTCATCAAGACTGTACCAAACTGCACCATTTTACTCATCGGTTGAGTACGTCAGCACAGGAGAGCATAGCAGTCAAGTGAGTCCACGCTGAAGTCCACCAAACCAGTGCTGCATAAGAAACACAAGCAGGCTCTCCAGTCACACAGCCAGGGTCCCGAAACTGGACAAATGGCACAGCGATCTTAAACCGTAGGAATTAAGTAGTCGTCTTTAAGTCAGAGATCTAAAGAAAAACAGAACTGATGGCTCATCATATAGATGTTAGAAAAATCACTATGGGAGCATGCAACATGTTTACTGCCCAAGTGACATCTGCTGTTGGGCTGAGATTTGACTTTGTCAACAAAAAGGACACCAAATGCAAGATGTTATCCATCTGTTAGCGCTGGTGTTTCCTTCTACTGCTGACTGCGTCTTTTCATGAAAAAAAAAACAAACAAACAAAAAAAAACATCTTTACCACTAACCTGTCAGTCTGAGACTGATCTGCTTTTTGCAGCTTTGAAGAATTTAGATCCAGTTTGGGTGGGATCGCAACGATGAAAACGACAACGTCACTGCGTACACAGTCACAGGAACTGAGCAGAACTGCACTGCACCAAAGGAAGCAGTCAACAGCAGGCAAAGTAAAACTTTCAATTCTCTTTCTGTGTTCCTACAAGACTTAAAAAAAAGGCCAAAAGTAAACAAAAATCAGGGATGAGAGACAGTTTCTTCAGAGACATGACGATGGCGCTGATGCTGTAGCCACCACTGTCGCTGCCTGAATATGCACGTAGACAGGCTTGTGGACACTTGCCAGCTGCTGGAGCTGGAGCTCCAGCCAAAGCAGTCTGATGCCTCCGGTACACAATCGGCAGGAAGAATGTAGAATGAAAATGGAACTCACGGCTTCACTCTTTTCATCCACCATTTTTTTTTTTTTTAAATCACTGTTCATCTTGTAAACCGAGAAGAGATGAATGAGCAGGAAAGCATCGGGTCGATTTCTGCTATTCAAGTCTGCCAGCACCCAAACCTCAGAAAAAAACCCCACAACCTCTGCAACTGAGCCACTCGGATGTGCACAAATTTACCACCATGTGATACTCTCAGTAAAGAAATAAGATCCTGCAACCATCTGTATAGAATTATGCGTAAGAAACAAAACAGAGATTTACAATAAAATAATAGAATCATAAAGTAAAACCGCCAGAGTTCCGCATATCCAGGCATTAAAGTAAAAGATCAAAGATTTCATTCATCATTTAAACCATCAATGAAAAACACTGAGGTATGTAGTCTGGGTGGAAAGCCTCGTCGTTGCTTTTTATTCTCACGATCATCTCTGGAACCACCAAGTCACCTAATTATTTCCCATTTACTCCACTGGGGTCTACAAGCCCCTCCCCCAATGTTTTTTTCTTCTCTCTGGAGTGTTGAGGAGGGGGGAGAGGTGCATAGACAGGACCAGCTGCACCTCTGGGGTGCAGTGAGAGGGGTACAGCAATCCATGTTTGGTCTTTCCCTCTAAAGTCCATCTCTCCATCTGGCCCTCAGAGTCCGTCGGTGTGTTTAGCCATGTTCCCACTCTTGGCGAGGATCTGAAGCAGCCCCTATGACTGCAGATTGAGGGTGAACTTCCACTGCTGGCTGAGGCTCTGGCTGCAGACCTCCACGGTGAGCCCGCCCATCCTGGCGCTGCGGCTGTCCAGGCAGAGGTTGCTGCCAACATGGCGAAGCTTGGAGTTGGACTCAATCTGCTCCCATTTCTGGTGGCACACACAAAAAAAAAACCAAAAAGATATTTAGTGAGTCAAGCTCTGCAGGTATTCATGAGACTCTACTCGCTCCTATAGCTTTTATGCGAGCCTGAGTGCAGACTTGTACCTGTCTGCTGTCATTCTCTCGGCAGCCTTGTAGTTTGATGAGGGAACCGGCTGTTCTGTCCACCACCGTCAGGCACAGGTCCATGTGTTTGACTGACTTATCCTTGGTCAGGGCCCATTCCTTAAACAAATCAAGAAGCAAAACTTTAGGAAAAGACAGGCTTGACCTTTGACCTCTTGACCCTAAAATCCAACCACTTTTGTCTGCAGTTATTGAGCTGGCCAGGCTGCAGCTAGACGCAAACAGTGAAGAATGGTGGCAATGTGGCTGTGATACGGGATCTTAGAAATATATGCATTGCAAATAATTTCTCACATTTATTGGGCATTTTAAAAATCATTTACTATATCCTAGTGCTTTTACTAATGAGGGCCACCCACTCCAGGTGCCTATAGAGTAGGAATTAGCCAAGCTGACCTGTGCGTGTTGGCGTAACGCTACCTGGTTGCCTCCAGCGTTGTGACATTCATAGACGCCCACAACACCGTCAGCAAAATGACCCAAAGTATCCAGACAGTTTCCTCCCTGCTGCAGGGCCCCGAACGCTATATCCTGGTGATCGGGGACTCTGAGGAAAAGCAGGGGGAAGAAAAGGCAATCCGTGTATTACTTCCATACATATTTTCAACGGTTCTTGATATTGTTGATATCTGTCATAACAACATTGACGACTTGAGAAGCTGTAAAAGTTAAAAAACAAAAATAAAAACAAAGTGCCTGAATCATAGTCATAGCAATTCACATTAGAGCCTCTCTAGAGTCGTAAACTGGAAAATTAATTCTCACCGTAGCTCAGGGTAAACATTCTCCAGGTACCATTTAAATGGCTTGCAGCCCACTCGCTTCTTCAGCTCCAAGCGACTCTGGATACTGAGACAAAACCAAAGGTTTGAGTGGGATTACTAGAAGGTTCAGATATGGTCCAACATGTGTCCGTCATCATGTTCTCTTTGCTCCGACAGATGTCGTCATGATCACGCCTTAATCCCTCCACCATGTCAGCCTTTCAAATCAGTGCAGATTTCATGCTCTATTTAAAGCCACTTTAATGCCTCATATCCCATCAATTTAAAGGCAGTCCAGCCTTCTTTACGACTGACACAACGCTAACTGACAAAATCAATTCAAATGGGAATTTACCCATCTCAACTGATCAGTGCATCATCTGTTAGCCACACAGTATCACACTTACTTTCCATAGGGGACGTTTCTTGCAGAGGGGACGGCAGCGTAGTAAAAGTTTTTATACTCATCCATCCACACCTCTGCTGCTCTCCTCGTGTTCCTGAGAGAAGACATGTGACAAAAGGTTAAGCAATGGAAGAAAGATCATAAAGCAATTCAGCAGGTTAAAGTGCGAGCAAGAGTGGCACGTGCGTTTGCGTATGTGATGGATGTTTATGGCACCAAACAGACTTTTCACCAAACACTTTTCTCTGCTCTCGACAGTTTTTCAGACAGCGTGACAGCCACCAGGGGCCAGAGTTCGCTCGGCGTGAGCCATTAACTCTGCAGCAGTTAAACTGATGTGAACATACAGTAATGTACGAGGCATGACCGAGAGTTCGTGTGCCAGCTGTAACCGGTCCAACACAGCTCATACACTCTTCCAACAACAGAAAGGTTTAAAGTCCTGCAAATGAAAAGTTATGGCAGGAAACAGGAACTAAAGTCTCTTCAGCTCCAGAATGGCACAAACTACAGATTCTTGGTGCCTGTGCATATAATCTAAACAGACAGAACAGGTGGTGCCTAGCAGCTACCTCTGGGAACCACAAGTACACCGAGGGAAGATGTTTGGGGCTTTTTTCAGACTGGAGGGAGAGATGATGATGAACAGACGTATAATTAATGTCCCAGTGAAGCAGCTCTGCATTACGAGCTTCCATTACTGAGGACGCAAGAGAACACCGCGGTGATCATCTATTAAATATTGATTCCTTGAGTTGCGTATATTGGATTATGCAACCACCTTTAAGACTGGCATCACGTTTATGTAAGTGACATGAAAGTGGGCTCCACAGGAGGCATCTGAGCTGCATCACATCTACAGCAAACACTAGTAATGATGGAATAAGAGAATGACACCCAAGAGACCAGCAACTACTCTAGAGTCCATGTTATCATTCTTGTTCTCTACCACAAGGTTTCAATGTGCCCATTTGCAGAGACAATTATTTGTGGTTGGAGGGGAAAAGGAAATCTCAATGAATTCTGTATGTCATATTTGCTGTTATAGAGGTTCATCAACATTTATCACAGCTCCAAAGAGCAGCGCTCAAATGTGAATGCTATCTGTTCGGTGCAGGACATCTACTGACCGAAGCTCCCAGCTGTCCAATAATAGCCCTCATTCAGGGTATTACAACATAATGGGCTCATTAAAAAACCTCTTCTGTACTACCTGTCTGAGTCAAATGGTGTATTAACCTACTATTTAATTTCAAATACAGCTGACACACCATGTCCTTGATTAGGATCGTTACAAGGCGCTGATCGTTGCAGCCCGTCCGTGTCCTGTACCTTGCAAACACAGTCCCGCTGCCTCCTGGGAAGGTGTACGGATGCTGCTTTCTGAAGACGTGGCCAACTCTGCTGCAGGGGATGATCTCCAGGCTTCCGCCACACTGCCACACCCGAAACGAGATCTCTAAACACATCGGAAGACAATTCCGTTTTTACGAATGCATTTCAAGGTCTGAACCTCATACATTATTTACCGTCAGATTCTTGCATTTTCTACATCTGCATACATGTTGCCTAAACGGACGGACGCGTACGCCGGCGTCTGAAGTCTCCATGCCATTCTGAGTCACTCTGCCTTCTCCAGAGACGCATGAATCATTCTGTTTATTCTTCACAATCTCCTTACTGCCTTCAGAGCAAAGCATGAATGAACAAACAAATGTTGTTTCATCACGCTCTTTTCTAAATGAGGGCTGTTGTGTATAGTGTGGTTCTCTCCCCCCAGTACAGGCCATAAACACATTCCCACTAACTCGGTAATTGTCTGAGATCAACTGACACCCGGAAGACTCGATATAATATCATTTCCCTTCATCACCTTTTTGAATAGAAAGCCTGGATGAGCTCTTGAAAGACCTTATTAGTCTGACATTTTTAAATCTTAAACCAGAATTATCTGGGAGGTGAACTCTACAAAGTGTGATTTAAACTGAATAATAGAAATGACCAAGGGAGAAACAATTAAGGACTTAAACTGACTATAATGTCAGTTTATTTACTTGCTAAGTGTCTGTAAATGGAAAGATCAATACCATGTGTGTTACTACAAAAGTCATCCGATAATTAAATTAAGTACGGAAACGTGGCATCAGGACACTATGAGATGAGAATCGAACTTGTCAGGATCACGAACACCGCTTGGACACAGCCGAACTTCAGAATGTTGTGCAAAGAGTCACAGTAGAATTAACACAAGAGAAGTTTCTTATCACTTTACTTAGCTCCTCACAAAGAAAGAGCGAATGTTTCAATACTGTCAAAGGACTTTCATGCTTCTGCTAAAACTTCTGATGGGTTTTTCTGTAACTAAGCTGACAGCTGAAAACGCCATATGACACATTATCCATCTGCTGCGATTTTACCAACTTCCTGTTCCTCTTTGAGACGTGCACTGCGGCAGCACTCACCCAGGTTTTCTCCTCCCCACACATCCATCATCATGTCATATTTTCCCAGCTGCTCAAAGTATTCCTTATCCATGACAAAGAGACCTCCTGCTATCATCGGAGTCCTGCAGAGGTAGGTGGGGAAGCAGAAGATGAGGATGGGGCAAAGAAACGAGGTTAGCTGCAGATAGAAACCGGATTTGTGGGGCGAGCTTCTCTCTTACTTGATGGGAGCAATTGGGTTTCCCTGTCTGGCTCGTCTCTGATCCAGAGTCATGTAATCCCATTTAAACACCAGATTCCAGTCAAAGCCTGATGATAAATGAATACACACAAAGTTGAGTTAAAACAAACGTGTCTTTAGGCGACTATAACTGTATTAGCACATATGTGAGTCCAAGTCACACTAGACATTAAACCAAAGAACGGGACTCTACAAAACTGCCCAGTGGGAATGAGAAGAAATGCAGAATAAACGTGACCGTGCTGCGTTTAGATCGACTGAGAAGGCAAAAAGATGCGCTGTGGGTTACTGAGCAGTTTGAGGGCAGTAAATTCAGAAAGCGCCAGCTTTAAACAGCGACTGCGTCTCTGTGTGTTGTACCTCCTTTCAGGTCAGCCGAAGCACCGACGTACTGAAAGTTGTCCATGTTGATGACGTCGATGATGGGAGAAACAACTCTGGTCTTGTCCTGAGAAGGAAGGACACAAAACACTTCAGTGATTCAAAAGTCTGACTCATTACCAAATACGTATAAGTATATATGTTGTGCTGTAGTTCCGGCAACAGAAACCTAGGTTTTTGCTCTTTTGGTGTTGAGCTACTATATTTAGTTTAACTTATGACAATATTGTTGTGCAAGATTATTTATTTTATACGTGTTGATTTTCTGTCACGCAAGACTGCATAGTTTCCTTTTGTTGCAGGGAGGGTTTTTTTTTTTTTTTTTTTTTTTTGTATAAACGCTGAAAATACAGCAAAGAAAAAACAGCCAGTTAGTCTGACAGCAAACTGTTTGAGATTTGGCATCTGCATATTAACTAACTTGGGACTGACAAACCACCACATTTTGGAAGATCAAATGCAGAATCAGACTTCATTCTCACGCATCAGATGAATATTTAAAGAATGACCTCCATTTTACACTCCGCATCCTTCTTCATACTGAGTTTCCTTTAAATCAAAATGTTTCCAACTATCACTGAACGGCTTAACGGGAATAATTCACGAGGCCAATCATTTTTTTATAAGATGGCCAAAGTCTCTGATGAAGGCAATACCCCTTCTCAACTCTCTCATCACGTTTTAACTGTGATAGAAGTACATATATATACACCTTTTTTCTTACGTCGGCTCAAAAATTCTGCAGCTGCAGACCTGCAGGCTGACTCTTTGCGAGTCCAAACTTTCCTTTGTTACTGAAGTCCCATCGTGTGCCATCATGGGTCTTCACATGACCACACACGACAACATCTAGCATGAAAACAGTCATTCCTGAAGAACTGGATCTTTATCATACATGACGGAAGAAACCCCGCTGACTGATCTAAGCCCCACTGATGCGTGACCACATGCATTGTACTTTTAATTGTTTTTCTAAATGAACTTTGTGTGTGTGTGTGTGTGTGTGTGTGTACCTCAGCCACTCTCTCCAGTAATGGCTCCAGCCAGTGCTCATTACACTCACAGTGAGAGTCTAAGAAGGTGAGGACTGGTGCCGTGGCTGCATCTGCTCCACGGACCCTCGAACGCATCAGTCCTGAGGGACACACGAGTGGCGGCAAAACACAGAGATGAACACACAGCTATGTCACCATAACATAACAAATCAATAGCTGTTGGCAATATCAAATCAATAAATGTGCCCTTTTCTGATTACCCTCTCGGCGGTCGTTTCGCAAGACGCGGACTTTTTCGATCTTCCCCAGCAAGGCTCCATCCTCCGCTGAAAGAAAGGCAAAATTTGTCCCAACCAGATCCCAGACATGACATTTATGTACTGGTCTTATCCAGTTTGTGGTTAATACTAACGATTATCGCTGTAGTCGTCAACCAGAATGATCTCTTTGACCAAGTGAGGAGGACTTTTCTTCAGGACACTGAACAGACAGACGGACAGACGGGTGAAGGCAAAGGAAGCATAAACTAAGCTACAAATTAGCAGATATGTGACAGGCCTACCTGACCACAGTTCGTAGCAGAGCGGAGCGAGCTTCGTTGTGGAAGGTGATGACGACACTGGACGCTGGCAGGTCCGACTTCCACTGTTTATGTCTGCAACTGCAAGAAGGAAGCGTCACATTAGGACCTGAAGGACGAGCATCCAGTCCTGGCTGCACAGACATCACACACACGCGGCTGCAGCAGGCTCTTCCTTAAACACGCTTCATGTGGGTGCAGTAGGTTACACAAGCTTTAAAATGCCGAATGTCATTGCCACAACAGCCAGTCTGAGTTAACGGGAACAGGAAATTATAAAATCTGCAGCTGCTTTTATCCGATAAACCCCCCAAGTCCCTTTTAATATCATGACATGGATTGGCCCGACAGCTTTTCCTGTCCAAACGTCAGTGCTGCTCCACGCTGGGCCAAAGACGGGTCAATGCATGATCAGTAGGAGACACATTCCTGCTCTCAGGCCTGATGCTTTCAACTGCGGCAGCGTAGGTCAATACATCAGCAGGGCCAGATTGCTGCACTTTTAAGGTTTATATTTGACTCACACTGAAGGTGGTGTATAATATAGTTTTTAAAAAATAGACTTATTGTATTGGGTCATGATCATTTTACCTTTTTTTATTACCAAAAATATTTTTTAAAGTAGATTGATCCATAACTGGAAAACTATTGTTGTACTATCATGAATACAGCCTTGCTACGGTGGTGACATTCATCCTAAAACATGATCCTGAACAAATGATTTCCCCCAGAACATTATTTAGTGCCGCCTCCATAATTTGCAAGCAGCATGTATTTGGTGTAATTTCACTAAAGGGGGAAATCCTTTCATGCTAAAGATTCAGAAATACATGTTTTCTATTAAGCCAATGTGATTTTTCAAATCCAGAATTAAAAATCTAGTTGCTGAAGAATAGCTGGAACGATGTACTGTATCTATGAATGTCAATGAAAGAAGTTTGAGCAGGAAGGAAAACAAAAGTATTTCAGCATCATTTCAGTATTTTCTCAGAGACGACTCAAACAGGAGAAGATGAAACTGGAAAAACAAGCTCCAGCTGTGTGACAATGATGTAATTCCTTTTAGCTCCACAAATCTTCACTGGATGAACTTCTTCTGATTTTCTATCTGCAGGTGGATGGACAGGCGGGGGTGTCACCGTTCTGCTTCTTTGAAAATAAAAGCCCCACTACAAAACGGAGGAAATCCGGCCATGAAAGGCTCTAAATCCAGCTTTATGATAATGATGCTGGCATTTCCTCGCCTCTATTTCCTCTTCACAATTCTAAATCTTCAACACGATTATGGAAAACACAAGAAAATATATTATAGTACTGCTGCAGGGACGAGCTTTGAGATAAGGCTTTAAAGCGACGATTAGGCGTTTGTGTTATGAAGAGAGTTCGGCTGCTTCCTGGACTCATCAGATAAATCACAACAGAGTTCCAGATAGCTTATCAGCCTTGTACCAATTAATAATGTGGACTGTTTACAAATGAGAGCCTGCAATTACTGCAAATAAACTGGTGTGCTGATTAAATGTGTGTGTGTGTGTGTGTGTGTGTGAGATGTAGGTAGGGTGTGTATTGTTAGAGTGACATACTGGTCGTGTCTGGTGTCGGGCACTGCTCTGTCCATACGGAGTTTGTCGCTCTCCACCTGGTTGAACTTGTTCCTGGCATAAGGATCCTGACCCGGTCGGACGACTGTGGCTCCGACGTACAGATCCTGGTCAAAGTCCTGCCAGCGTACCTTACCTGCACACACAGTCAGCCCAGGTGTAAACACCACCCTAACAAAGTGCAACCGA
This sequence comes from Pao palembangensis, assembly GCA_015343265.1. Lineage (NCBI taxonomy): Eukaryota > Metazoa > Chordata > Actinopteri > Tetraodontiformes > Tetraodontidae > Pao > Pao palembangensis. Next base: position 8,140,120 of record CM027081.1, read on the forward strand.
CAGGTTTTAGCTTACACTGTTAAACAAATTGCGTGGCCATTAAGCAAACAAAGTGAATAAAGTTAATATTCTTCTCTTCTTAGTGATGCAGGTCGAAGATTAACCCCCAGCACTGTGGTGAAATCCATACGTAATGCAGAGAAAAAGAAATAACGCAGCAATGAAAGCAGCAAGAAAAGATGAAGCTGGGAGCTTTACACAGGGATGAAAACCATCTGAGGATGGGTGGGATTATATATCAGTGGGGACTATGAAATGTAGGCAGCAGCATGGCTGATGCAAGGATCTGTCACGACTGATGGGGAGAAACCTCGCTGTCTGACAAAAGAGCGATATGATGTGGAGGAAAGCTGGAAAGCTGACGTGAGATTTATGCTGCTCATATGCACAAAATTGAGAATAAAAGTAAATGAGGGAAACAGTCAGACACACAGTATTAGAAAAATTCAACATCCTACAATATGAACAGGGAGAAAATGACTTTTGTTTTTAATTCAACAAACAAATGAAAAGCTAAAATTAAAGACGATCAAAGGCAAACACAGAGCGCAGCATCTGTCTGACCAGATTACCGAGAGCAGAGAAAGTTGTCATTATTCATTTACCAGTTTATCAGGGATTGCTGAGACACAGACGCACATATTTAAAAACCCAGCTAATTAACTGAGCGCAGACGCTATGCTAATGACTTGTGTATAACATACGGCAGCAGAGATTACGCTATCTCTCGGTATGGATGTGGGTGCTTGTGAGCGAAAGCGAGTCTGACAAGGCCCTAGGACCCACAGAGAGAGCCTATCTGTGCCTGTGCTGACAGCGTGTGGAAGTGCCTGGCATGATAATGTGCTTAAAACTCACTGCGATTCCTATCATCTGTATAATGGTGCCTCTGAGAGGCTGCTGCTTGTGTCAGAGCCTGTGATGTCCTTGTTGATATCTCAGTGACTAATTAATGTTTAAGCTTCTCCTACTGAGTCTCTGTACAGTCTTCATCCAGTCTGTCCTCTTCTCGCACCTGTTTGCTCTCAACTTTTAAGCTGTTTGCAGGAAATTTAACATGTTGCTTCCTCAAAAAAGTCCCCAGTGAGCATTTTCTGTGTTTTCGCTGCAACTGTGCAGCTGAGTAGTCCAGTCTGTTGAACACCGTCACTCTCTAATTCCTTTCTGCCATAACTGCTGCTGACTGACTTTTTTTTCCTCGTTTCTTCTACTTTTTCAGAAAACCATGGTTGCCATCAGAGATAAATAGATAAATGTACTTTATTGATCCCACACTGGAAAATTGTAGCGTTACAGCAGCATTACTTAAGTGGAAGGCACATTTGCTCCATCCATCAGTAATGACACATAATGTCCTTTAGTAGCCTTCTGCATCGCTGCAAAGGGAGGAATTGCTCTAATTCTATACCCTAAGAACAGAAAAGACTGATGAGATGATTAGTTAAATTGGAACATTAATCATAGGATATTTTATTGATAAATGAATCTGATTGCTTTAGCTTTTCTGCTTCCATCCCTCACTTTTTGGATCACTGTGCACTTAACTAAAACCAATGTTGCAAACACTCACAGGAAGTCCCCTTTCACTCCAACTATGCAATACAAAAGTCTGCATTCTGGCTGATCAAGCTGCTTCTGTGTTTTTCTGTCATAGTTCAACCCTTGAACGCTAACATCACAGTTAGCAGCCCCCTCACCTCCACACTCACATGGGCCAAACCCCCCAAAGTAAACGCACCCCGTTGGAGCCAGATAAGGTGTATTCTCTGTATATATAAATGAAGGCTGCCTGTCATACACATTATTGCAGTTTTGTATGACCAACACAGAGGTCATGGTAACGAAGCAGATGGGTGTCTGGTGTCTTACCGGGTGGCAGAGTCTCTAAATTGTGGGTGTCGTCAGAGTTGTGAGATTTGCTCCTGCTGGACAAGTCGCTGGATCCCCAATCGTCCTGAAAGGAAACAAACACGGATGCATCAAACCCACGTGAGCAGGTGTAAAACAGGCTGATCTGAAAGGAAACGGAGGACAAGAAGAGCACAGCGGAGAGGGAAGAGAGAGCATAGCCAACAGAGAGGAGCTCTGATCTTATCTATTAATGGATGAAATATATGAATGGAGGTGTGTTTGTGCACATTCACTCATTAACTGATGTCACACCAACGCCCTGGCATCCCAGGATCCTTTGTAACCATTAAAAACCACTCAGTCGATATGACGCCAGGCACAGCACTTGGTGCCATTCATCCCCGCCCAGACTTTTGTCCTTCAGTCTTATTTGCTTTGGAGTCCCCGTGCACCATCAGTAAGTAATAAGCGTCCAACATGTTTTACTGCTGTGTTTTCTTTGCTGCCCACACAGAAGCGACGACAGTGTGGCAGTTGAAAAAAACAGACGCAGCTGCATCAAGCTGCATGCACTTTATTTTATTTTCTCTCCCCAATGGTTTGCTTTTTTTAAGTCCTTGGAGGAACATAAAGTTGCTTCCCCCACCCCCACAACTTCCACACTGGTCAATGTGACTGATTCAGTCTGTTAAAAAATATACCGTCTTAAAGAAGTTTAGAATAACACCTGTGACTGAAACACGTGTGAGCAAAGTTCACATGAAATCAGTTTCAGTGAATATTTACGATGACCGTGTGCGTTCAGCCACACGATGGACCGTATTCTGGATGAAACAGAGGTTGGCAGTTTGGGAAATAAAGTCTGACAAGCTCTGAGAGGAAACAGGAAACATTTTCAAACAGACTAAAGCTCTAAATTGGTTTTCAGATGCTGCTTGTTTAGGCTGGCTGGTCTGACGAACATTTTTTGTCAAACTTTTCAGAGTTTTGTTTTCAAGATTAAACTGGTGGAGCACTGAGATTAAACAATGGTAATGTCTTCTTATCCAGTTTCTCCTCATTTTGTCAGGGTCACTTAGACTCCAGGATTTACACTTGTGCAAATGTGGAAGTAGCTGCTGTTTTTAATTGAATGAATTATCTAAACTAGAAATAAAGACATTGCACCAATCACATTCAGCAAGGCTCAATACGTGCCGCAGAACGATCTGCTTCACTTTAACCACACTCACAGGGAGCTGGAACCGTGAACTCGTCATCCAGAGCGCAAACCCTCTGCACTCGTAAATACCAAAGGCTTCCTTTATGACTGCAGTTCTGGATTTAACGGGTCCATTCTTAGCTGTTTCAACAGAAACTGGGAGAGAGGAGCAGGGCACAGAAGGACAAAACTGAAGACGGGAATCATCTTGAATAAAAAATTAACCAAAAGTGAATGGGGCAGAATTCAGAGTGTTCGGGCTGCATCAGCTTCTGCAAAAGCCTGAGATTTATAGGCGCTGCAGTTCATCATGGACTGCACTGTGACAGAAGCATTAAGAGATGATGAGAACAATGCACTACTTCATGGACCAGTGCACATGAATTATCAGCAAATGGTTGCTATAAATATGACCAATCACTGATTGAACCAAAAGACTTAAGATTTAAAAGGCTAAGTCCAGAGCAGATGTTAGAGAACTCGTACAAGTCGCATCAAATCTTTGCGGTTAACTGATGTTTTTGTTGTACCTGGTGAAAAATACCATCTGCTACTTTCTATGCTTATTCCGGCTTTTTCGATGCAAAAATCTATCATCCAAGCTTCTAAAATGAGAGGATTGTCGTTAGGGGTGGGCAGGTTTACCACATCGACACTTGCCGTAGGATAAATGCAGTTGTCCATCCCATCTAGGTGATGTTGCTGGCAACATTTGACGGTTCTCAGTTTCAAGGTATGTGGTTTACAGCGGAGTTCCCCCCCCTCCTTTCCTCTTAATGGGATGGAGTGTAAGCCCCAGACACATCATGCCAAGGCCATGAGAGTTTGTCAACATGTGACATCTTAAATTTGTGTATCTGGGGTTTTGCGTTAAACTGCATTAGTGTTGGTCCGGTTACACAGGTAGTTGTCTGCGCGTGAGCGAGTTTGATCCACTCTTGCTCGTTCTTTTAATAGTCTAACTATAATCCACTGATCCACTGATAGATTACCTTAGATAAGGACCGAGAGCTCAACAGACACACAGTGGGGGAAGACACACTAGGCAGCCGATAGAAGAGATAAAATATGCTGTAATGTAATTAGCTAAAATGCCTGAATTACGTTAGTCTCTTTAGTATCATGCATGGGGTGTTTGCCCCAAGGCTGACGAAATGATCATGAAAATGAGCTTTTCTAACCAGAGAAGGGGAATAAAAATGTAAGCGTCTTCTGAAATGAATACATAATTAACGCTACGCCCGCACGAGCAGCTGTGCCCACCGCTGTGCTATGAACTAAATGTTAACTCTGCAATGATACCTTCATGAACAGCAAATTATACGTGTGTCTTGAGCCTCATAGAAATGCAATTTTTCCAAGAATTTATTTATGACTAAAACTAAAAAAAAAAATGTAACTATTGTCTTTTTGATGCCAGTGTAGTGGCTCCCTCAGATCACCACCTATATAGAAAAAGTACCAAAAGCTGTAAACGCACTCTCTGCCCACAGAACAGCTGTCAGCTATTAGAGAAAATGTCCTTCCAGAGTACAGCTCAGGTTCACGCTCCTGTGACATGCCGCATTTGTCCTGCTGGAGCGTCCATAAGCAAGACACTGAATACTGATCAGGCACGGTGACTCAGCACAAACTCTGACCTGTCTGCGAGGCGCAAGGGGGAACGCTTTTATAGACGCACAGTTTTAATAGGCTTTTCAAACAAAAGTTACTACCCAGTAATACTTCAGAATACTTAAAACAGCGCTCTTTTACCAGCTAATACTGACCACCGACCACACCGACTTAGTTTAGAATGTTCTTTTGTTTAAAATTTGCATGTCAAAACCATGCTGGTTAAAATAAGCATGTGGATGCTCTTAAAACCTTAATCAGAGGAAACGTCTTTGTCAAACCTTTTGATAACTTTCATCTAATATAAAAATCGAACAAAAAAATGCCTGGAAGAGTTTGCTGAACTTTATTATATTGTGTGTAAAATAGCCTGTGCGCCATACTGCTGTGCCTTCAGGCTGCACACAGACAGAAGATCAACCTGAAAGGAACTTCTAACCACAGCTTGAAAGCCATTTTGCCTCCGAGCAGACGTTTCTGGAAAGAGCTTTGAAGTTGGACCCCGCCCCCACAGCACCGCTGCAGCGCCATCCAGTTTTGCAAAGCATCATTTCATTTTAATGCAAGCCATCTCTCTTTTCTGTCACATCGCAGCATCTCCTCCTGGCTCCTCTCCCTCCGCTGCTGCTCACTTTTCATCCACCCTGTGCAACGACCGTGTCTCAGACCTTTTTCCCCCCCGGTCTCATTTCTTTCTCTCAGCAGACACAAACAGTTTTCCCTAAATGCCGCATTAGGGAACACTCTTCCCTATCCAAAATCTTGAAAGCAGCTTTAAAACCATTAGGAAGCTCATTTAATCCAGTTGCTCAGATGAGCCCCAAAATGCTTTGATGTTTACAGCACAGACTTTTTTTTTTTTTTTTGGCCAGTGTCACAGCTAAATATGGTTTAAGGGCCATATTACAGTGGAACATTTTGCACATGGATGATTAGAGTCCTTCTGTGGGTAGCGGACAGACAAGTGAGGCCATTCTCATAGACAAGAAAAGAAGAAAAAACAAAAAATTTATTTAAAAAAAAAAAAAAAAAAAGTAGTTAGTGATGCCATCCCGAGAGGTGGAGATGGGGTGGAGGTGTGGCTCAAATCTATGACCGCAACTTCGAAGCCCCTTCAACGTTAACATCAGAATTAAGAACACGCGGCGCAAACTGTGACGAGTCTCACCCGTATGCGTGTGAGAGAGGAAACAGAGTCAAAGAGTCTGGAGGGAGCTAAACCTCAATGGAGGGATTGTGTGTGTTGGCCCCAGTCCTGAAACCCCATCTGCATCCTATGCATGCATGCACACACAATAGAAAACGGAATGATGGACTCTCTTGCTTTAATTTGACTTGAACACCTCCTGAGATGAGAGCTGAAGAGAGCCGATAAGCTATTTCACCTAAACCCAGTCTACTATCAGTAAACTATCCCAGCTGGGGAGTTTTATTAATCTATATCTCTCTGCTAAAATGGAATGTAGGCTGTGTCCCTTCAGCTGCAGAGGTGGCTCCTCATTCATGCCTTGGTTGGGCTGAACTATGTGGTTTCTTTCCCTTACAACAGCATTTCCTCTGCTTTAGCTCGAGCGTGTTGGCGGACATCTGCTTCTGCCTTTTCGTATAAAAAATGCAAACAAGTGAATGTTGCTAAAACCTTTGTTTTATCCACCAATAAAAGTGAAAACTACGCTACCACCACGCTTGTACGTGTTGGCTGTAAAGTAATGCGTGAGTGTGAGAGACAAGGGGGCTTAGAGGGGACAAATGAAACAACTATCCATGGGACGCTGTTATCGTCTAACACACACACGCAGATCAGAACACCCCCACCAGGAAGTGATTAATAATTTCTTAATATTTCACAGTGAGGTGAGGATTATTCAAAAGCTGCTCAACTGTTGCTGTGAGCTGTTATGTTGTGGGGTAATGAAAAATCTTGGCCAAATTATGAATGAATTATAGTGTAGCTGCTCCTGGAGACACTAAAAGCGCAAACGCAAAACAGGAAAAGTGGACAGCGGGAAGAAGGAAAGGCTTATGCTGAAGGATGAAGCATAAAGGTATACAGAGTGAACACACGAATCTGTGTTCCACAGAAAATAGGACGAGGCGGCGGGTTGCAGAGTGTGGGGATGCTAAAATCCCCAGGTCTGTTGTACAAACGCTTTTATCAAGCTTTTGCTTCCTCTACGTTCTTCCCACACCCCCCAACACACACTCTTCCACACTGCCTTCTTTGATGCCCCCTCCTCCTCCTAGCTAACAGTAAATGATTGTCCCCCTACTCGACCACAGCGGTGCTCTGTGATTACCACATCCAAAAAGGATCCTTTAGGCTGTATTACAAGTTTGCAAAGGCATTCATTAAGCTGTTTTATACATGAAAATGATAGCCATTTGTGAAAACGTGGTTCCTTCTCTTTCACTACTAAATGAACAAAGGAAAACATCATCCCTGCCAACAGTTTTGGCAAGATTTGAATGGATTTATCGATGCTTACAGCAGTGGAATTGTAGTGTGGCTCACATTACCGCTTATCATAGGTGTGTGTCCATGTACGTGTGTGTGTGTGTATTCAGCTGGAACAGAATGGGACTTTATAAATATTGTCTTTTCATACATGGAGATGGTTTTCTGCCAGAAGGTGTGTCATGTAAACAGCAGTAGTGGATAATGTGTGTTTTGTGCGTGCGTGCGTGTGTGTCTGTGGCCAGGACTTCTGCTCTGTGTCATGTTCTTCAATTGCTGCAGACTTTTGTACATAGGCTCAAATGCTGAAATTAAATGTCAGCTTTGGCTTACAAAAAAAAAAAAAAAAGCCATTATGTGCAATACAAACATCACTTATTCAATGGAACAGATACTACAAGCAAGCTTACATCACACTCATTTATGATTCCACCACACCATTAAATGATCCCTTGGACCAAGGAGTCCTGTGGGGTTTCCTCAAAATATTAATTTTACCGTTCAGCATATGACTGTGATGAAAATAAAAACCAGTAGGAGTGATCAGATTCATAAATAGGGAAATAACAAGGGTTGTTGACAAGGTTTTGTGTGACATGTATCTGTGTGTTATAACACACACAGACACGGCTGTCTCAGCCTTGGACAGAAGCCTTATGGATTACAGCTGATAAACGTATTTGTGGACGTTAAACAAGATTTTTACATACTTCACCTTCACCTCTTGTAACTGGCTCTGCAACATTTGGGGCATGTAAAGATTTCTTCTCTCTGTTGTGGATACGAGCATTTGGAAATGCTGTTCTCTCACCATGTGGGTTTCCTCAAGGGAAAAGTGTGTGTTCCTATCATGAATTACGATCGACATTTTCAGTAACCAGACAATACTACGTTACAGAGCTTAGTCCAGCCATTTTAAGACTAAATGGAACATTTTTGATTTACATTATCCCTATCATTGCCATGACAACAGTAACAATGCTGAGTAAGTCAATAAGTAAAGGCCTTTGAACATCAACATTGATGTCTGGACCTTGAATCTGTCTGTTTGGGCCTTTCAATGTTGTTCAAAGAAGTTTAAGTAAAAGAAGGAGCCAATAAATGGCATTTTTCTAACTACAGCCATTCTTATACTGTTCCTGTCATAATTATGACTTTTGCCATAGTTGAGTTGATCGCTGTTACAAACACGATAAAACTGATATTGAGTCATTTCCTCAGGCACAAAAGCACAAAATGAGGTTGTCCAAAATTCACTGACGCTGGTTCTACTATGTCAATTTAATTTTGCTCCAAGCCTTAGACATGTGAAGTCGTTCTTTACTCTACTTCATAAATAGAAAATCCATTGTCTCCTGCTAAAATGAAATTGGCATCGCTGTGAAAGGCATCTTTATTCCACTTGTTGCTGTTGTGTATTTCCTGTGCTCGTCCGCCCGAGGATTCAAGTCAGGGAGGGAAGTGAACACATATGAAGGATCAACAGCTTGCCCCAGTTTTAGACTGAAGCAACAAATCGAGTTATTCAGCGAACAGAAGAAATCACAGGGACCACGCAGGCAATGACTTTCAGCACTGCAAAGCAATAACCAAGTTTGATTCAATTCCTATTATGCTGCTATTTTTGGTACAGAGAGAATTGAGTAATGAAAGCTCAGCAACATACCGCAGAAAGACACAGTAGCAATACAAATTCTCTGGTAATATAATTTACAACTATGATTCCTACATATAAAGTTCAATTCCTTTTAGCTGTGTTCATGTAAATTGCAAAGACTACTGTACCCCCTCTCCTCGACATATATTGCAGTAGATCCACAAGTGCCTGCATTTAAGGACTGCTGGATTAATTATTCACAGTCAAGATGGGATAGTGACCCCTGACCAGTAAAAACACTGGAGAGTCTACAGCTGTTGTATTGTTAAAACCAGTACAGGGCAGGTAAGAGTGCAGCAGACCAGAACCAAAGCACCATTTACACAGTGGCTGTAATCCTGCAAAATTTGGGATTCAGTCTAGGGGCGCTTCATGTGGACTGCGCCTTGGGACTGGGATTGGCCCCCCAAGTACCGAAGCAACAACAACAAGAAAATGTTTTGAATTTACAAGCTCCAAGAAGAATGCAGCGTTTGTAACGCCTGCTGCAGGACTGAAAAGACAGATGTGGAGAAACTTCTCCTCCAATTCTCACGAGATGCTCTGGCATCACAGACCTTCCTGTGTGATTTAACGTCACTTCCTCCTATTTTTATGAGGTCGTTTACAGATGTAATCCGTGCTGGATTATGACGTTAGACCAGGGGTGGGCAATTGTTTTGCCTGAAGGGCCATATTGGGTTTTAGATCTTGATGAACGGGCGGGCCAGGTGGTGTGGGAAACTACCCCCACCCAAACGAGGATCGGAGGTTAGCTAAAAATCGTGCTTGATGTACTATTGACTGAGAAAATATTTTGAAGAGCCTGTAAACTGGTCCAACTAACAAGTCCTCTCAAGAAGGTGTTTGGCCCCACCTTCTTGAGAGGACTTGTTAGTATGCTAGGGGAAGGGGGGACTGAACCTTTTTCTAACCAATCTAGCAGACAACCCTCTTAATTTGGCTTTTGGAGAAATTATCGTGAAGGTTCTGCGGGTCGGATTAAATAGTTCATCGGGCCACATGTGGCCCCCGGGCCTTAGTTTGCCCACCTCTGCGTTAGACGATAAGAAAAGAAAGCTCCAAATCTCTACAATAAAACCACTCCCAAGTTAGTGGCACATAATGTGCACTCCTGCAATGAAGCTGATGTAGGCAGAAGGGGCTGGATGTCTCTCACCACCTGAAGAAGTTTTCATCTGGTTTCCTGTTTTCAATCCCAGGAACACAAATTAATTCCAGATATACAGCCGGTCCACAAAAGTGGGTTAAAAGATGGCAAACCCAAGATCACGACCCCATCTTGTCTGTTTTTGGGATGCGGTAAACATGGCCTCATTTCAACACAATAACACTGTAAAGGGAGTTTGAGAACAGACTAAGGGATGAGGTAGTATCAGCTATTCTTAGCCCACCCTCACAGTCTGACACAACCATTACTGTTCCACCCCCTCCAAACTAAACGCATAGATAAATCAAACTTACCTTTTAAGGCTGAAAAGCAGAGACTCAGAAAAAGGCAACAAGGCCTGTTGGCCCATGAGACAAAATTATTCAGCTAGTCAAAAGCTGTGAACTAAGGATCAGAGTGGCTCCATACATGACAACAGCTTTGTGGTTTCATAATTGGCTCCCTGGGTGACCCATTGAATATCTGTCCTACATCCAAAGGAAAAAAAAAATAAAAGAAAGACAAACACCAAAGAGCGAGCACGCATTAGTGAAGACAGATTGATCTGGAAAGATAGCACAAACACAACAAATGACAAATAACCAAGTGGGATACGGGGAAAAGGAGGACGGGGGTCTAGCAAACAAGAAGAGGTGAGTCAATTACCATACGGCCTGTTAACAGGAAAGATGAGAAAAATACATAGAGTTAACTATCTGAGTCAGGGCAATAAACAGCACTAAACACACACACACACACACCTTGTTTACTTTCCTACCATTAATCGTGATACATGATCTCACACAACTACCTGACGCATGTGAATCCCTGAGGCAGCAGAAATGTGGCAACAATAAAGAAATGAAATGCATACTTGACAATAATGTGAAATATACAAGTACAGAATCATCTTTCAAGGCGTGCTCCATACATTAGCTTCTTCTCTTAGCTCTGCACTGGAGAAGCTCTGGTTCAGTCATGTCAGTCCTGCCAGACATGCAAAGAAAGCTCAGGGCTCGTGTGTTCAGCATGATGGTATACACACACAGGACAGAGGCAGAAACAGATGTAGCAAAACCTGCTGACGTGTCCCTGACAGGAAAGACGTGCCCAGAGGAAAAAAAAAAAAACAAACAAACTGGAAAAAATGTGGTCAAAGACACACATTAACTATGGCTCTGTTCGCATGATCCACATTTATCCACTGCGTCAGGAAGTCTTCACATTCTGAAGCAGGCTTTAACAGGCCCGCAGGAGAAATCGGACTCTTACAAATGTCATTTCTGCCAACAGCCTATGGACCAGTTACAGTCATCCATCTTTATTCGTTATTACACAAAAAAGAAAGACAGAAGTCGCGGGGTGGAGCTGAGTAAGCACTTCTGACTCCTAAGAATGATTTCAACATAAGAAACCACACAATATTCTTCTTCAGGGGCAGCAAAACAATTAGCTCTGCTGTCCAAGTAAAAAGTTTGGAACCGATTCTCAGAAATCTGTTCAGTGTTTAGAAAGATAAAGAGGTAGTCAGAAAGAACAACTGTCATAAATTAGGTCCATGTGACACTGCAGAAACTATTTTCCAGTATTTTAGTTTTGGCTTTTTGTGGGAGGGAGGGTTCCCCTCACTGTCCAGCCGTTTCTTTCTGAAAGTTCCTGTAACCTCCAGAGAGCACGCGTGAGGATGTGTGAGCAGCTGCAGCCACAAGCAGCTCTGGTCTGCGGAGATGCTGGTTATATTTACCCTCCATGGCTCTGGCAATATGGCAACCATCAGTGGCTGACCATGCTAAAAGAATATCTTAGCAATATTTGGACATTTCTGCTGTTTGTAATTAAAAAATAATAATAATTTGGTGCCGTTTTAACAGATTCATTCTTGTTTAAAAATGATGCTTGAAGTCTGCAGGGGGATTGCCGGGAATGTTTGAGGATGAGGTGGCTGGCGAGGATGCCTTTACATGCTCAATCCTGTGTGTCATATGGGTAGCAACAAACAAAAAAGACCCAGAGGGAGAGCAGATGGAAGATCCAGTGCGAGAGTCAATTATCTACAGATCACAGCACACAGAACTTCCCTTAACTGGAACAAACTTGCTCCTTTTACATACGCAGTCCTGCAGGAGGAAATGGTCTGTTCCATGCAAATGAACAAATATGTGCACAGGTAAAGAAGATTTAAATGCAGGTAGGCCACGGGTGAGAACAAAAGAAATTTACTTTGTTCTTTAGAATAAAAACTTAAGGGAAAGATACTACACCTTAAAACCTAAATCACATGTTAAGGTTCATGGTGTCTTTCATTTTTTAAGTCAAAATCAGCACGCTTTGGTGGTAATCCTCTTAATTATTTCACTTTGCTTGCCTTAGTCACAGCAACACAAAAGAAGTGCTCCTTAAGCTGAGTTCAATAGGTTAATATATTTGATAAATGTAGTTTCATGGTTAAAATGCACAGGTTTCATTAAATGTGCTTTAATGCGAGCGACTGCAGCATCTGTGTGTGTGTTTGAGGGGTTCTAACAAGTTTAACAAGTCTGTCTGGGTGTGGGTTTCCAAAATTGAACCTGTAACGGACCCTCTGGTTCTCCTGAGAGAGTTGTGGCTTCGGCAGTACAAACAAAAACAACCCAAACCCGAGCTTGAATATTATGTCAGACCCTTGGTTTGAGATCTACATGATAAAATACTGCATGTCCTGGTTCTGTCTGATTATTTCAGCTTCAGCTCAGATCCCTGTTGGATCTTACTCATCTCCATCCTCTGGATGAATGTTGGTTTTTCATCTCTGCACCAGTCAAGAAGACACTCATTCACTGCTGTGACTGTTCTTCTGGATGCGGTTCCTCTCTCCTGCGGTATTCACACGTGTACAGTTAGACACAATCACAGCAAATTGATATTATTACGATTACTAATGATATTGTGTTTCGCTGCACGTTATATTTCAGGGGGAAAAAACACATGAGAATCCAAAATTCAGTAACTTTGAACAGATATAAAGTGCAGTAATAACAGAGGGTCAATTCACTGCTATAACTTTACCAACTCAGTGACAATGAATAAAAGTAAATGTGTAAAACTGTCATTTTTACAGTGATACGAATCCCCCCCCCCCCCGACAGGACTTAAGTAAATAATTAAATAAATAAATAATTCAGTGCTATAACTTTACCAACTCAGTGACAATGAATAAAAATAAATGTGTAAAACTGTCATTTTTACAGTGATACGAATCCCCCCCCCCACCCCCCGACAGGACTTAAGTAAATAAATCACAGTAATCCTGGCACAAAATGTCCATAAGAATAGTTGAGAGTGGAAAGCGGAGACAGATTACTGCAGGTCTCAGAGACATCGATGCTGTGAGACAGCTACTGCGGACGCAGCGCTCTCAGTGACAAATTGAATAAAAGGGGGTTGCTGTTTTCTTTTTGTGTCTGAATAAAAAACATCTTCACTGACAACATTGAACTGTGGCTATTCTCATCTCTCCCAGCTTCTCTGTGAATGGTGGACCCTCCCTTGTCTTTCACTCTCAGACATGTTGCCTTTAGTCACGCGCCCAGTGGACACACACGTCACCTTAATAGATATTACACAAACGACAGATCAACCTCTCTTCTCCCGAGCCGTCATTTTTATCCTGCTTATATGCAGCACTTGTTTATTTTTGGTGATACGGTGGTCTGGATGACTGCTTCCCACACAGCTCTGTCCCTTGGCATCACAAATCAGGAAGGCCCAACAAATCAGGAAAGACTTTTTCCTGATAGGTTTAAAAAAAAAAAATAGAAAGGTTCCAACACAATAAAAAACCTGTTTTAAATTGACTCTCATTGACTCTTCCTGCATTGTTCCTTCGTCTTCCTCATTACGTGTCCTGTGTAGTTAAAGTAAATATTTGCTGTAACTCATAGCTGCTGCAAAGGCCAATAAAGTTTTCTTGATCAACCTGTGGACCATTATAGACTAAACAGTATGGGTGGAGACTATAAACAGTGGAGAAAGTAGCTTTGGTGCTAAACCCATACAAACACGTGCTTTATAGCGTCAGACGCTGAGCAGAAAGCTGTCATTTGAAGTGTTTGTAAAAGGAGGACTATGAAGACAAAAATTTCTTCATGTTAAACACCGCTTATTTCTGTTTCTGAAGGCACTTTTTTTTAAAGCAAGTGAAGGAGGGAATAAACAGTAATAACCTATGAAAGGTATGATTTTCATAGGAGTTTACGCACAATACTAGTTCATATGTTATGGAAATACAACAATAGTATCTGATAGCATTAATTACAATCTTTTAGTGTTTGTACATCAATCTTAAATTAAGATATGCAGACCTGTAGAACTAATTACACATGCATCCTTCCCTCCTCATGCACGTGCTACTACACACATTTTGAAATAGAAGTGAACCACCAGCAAATATAAGCATTTGTATGCCTGTGCATCAGTCTGACCCACAAGTACATACATATAAAATGCATATACGCTATGGGTAGATGTATGGCTTATCATTAACCCTACATGCATCCATAAATCCAGCTTAATCTCTGCACACTGTCCTCTGAGCAAGGCACCTCATCCCTCCTATCAACAGAAGAGGCAACTTCTCTAAAAGAAAGTAAATGATTCTTATATTTTTCTTATTTACAGTCCAAATCAATAGAGAATATTTCAAATGCAATCACAGAAACACACAGTCAATACAGTAATCTGAGGGGGGTAACTTGGTGTACATTTTGACTGTAACCTTTCATCGATTCAGAAAAACACACATTTAGTTAGTAATAATGGATTTCTTCTTGGTTTGAAATTACACTATAAACATATTGAACAGTTAAGATGCCGGGGGTTCTCAAAGCTGCTGCTGCTGCTTGGCAGAACAGAGATATCGAATATCGAGCTCATTCTGCCCACGTGGGTCTACATGCCTGAAACAAACAAAAACTGGGGGGTATTATTATTACTTTCACCCTCACAGAGCGTGATGAGCATCTGCCATCTTATCAATATGTCCTTCTTCAGAGCCGATGTGTAACGAGAGACAGATGTCCTGACAAAGCCAGACCGTTAGACAAGCACGGGCAGGTAGCTGAAGGCAGACAGCTGCGGCAGCAAACCCAGCTCTGACCTTCCTGGCGAGCCCGACCCGAAAACCCTCAGAGTCACCGTCGATCAATATCATTGTGCAGTCAATATCAAGGTTTGCTGAACGAACAGGAGCGATCTCACTCCTCAACAGTCTGCCAATGGCGACAATTATTGAGTGGACAATTTATACATTAGTCATTCTGGCTCACTTTGTTTTGCCACACGTGTAACTGATTCCATCTCCCTTTTCCATAAATACAGGTTAGCCATAAATGACAGATGCTATTACAGATTAAAATACATTAGTTGGAAGGTTTGAGTCAAAAATGCAAAATACGTTCTTTCTGCTGCTTTATTCCAACACCTGATATGTTTATGAAGAAGCTCTGTATGGTTTTGGTAGGACCACCTGCTGATTGGCACAAAGAGAACTTAAGAGTGGGATACGATTTTCTCAAGAGCAGGCAGAAATAATGCCCGGAGGCCCGGCCAACTGGTAAGACTTTAATGGGGCACCCTGGTGAGCCAGCAGGTTCCTGTCTGCTACAGTATCCATCGGTGTACAACAGCACACATATAGATAGAGGCTTGTGTAGAAATGTGCAACGTGTCACCTAGAATAAGTGCTACTCTTGTCCAGTCATGTGTATGAAAGAAATGGATGGAAACATAATTTCCAAGTTACCAAGCACTTCAACAGTTCACGTTTGATTTTGTCAGATTGTGCTATAAATTCTCACACGTCTGCTCTTCCTACAAATTACTGCGTGTTGTCAGTAGGTATGATAATGTAGTCTTCCACTTATAATTCACTAGATGAACACAAGAGTATGAACAGATTAAATGCAAGAAACAGGATGCACAAAATGTTTGCGCGTGTCTGGAGACGTGGAATCTGTTCTCTTTTGATAGGCAGACTCAAATTCCTCTAAAAGAAGCGGCGACAGCTTGTAGACACAGATACTGTGTTCAAAAAGCATATTTAAACTGGAACGCACAATGAAGCAAAAACACCATTTTCAAAGCTACAACCCTTGTTGCACTGGTGATGGCAGAATTAGTTTTGAAGTGCTTTGCTCTTCCCCTGGCAGAGATGGTATTTTTCAGTGTCACTGGGCATCCTGCTCAGGGTGACAGGCACACTGATGCTGGGCTCTGAATACAACACAGCACCCGCATGCAGTGACGATCGCAACACAGAGCTCCATGAGGTGTTTACATCAGAAGCCATCTGTGCTGAATAGCGCGTGTAACCATCGAGAAATATTAAGGAATGGAATGATGAATATTTAACATGAGGTGCATTGATAATTAAAGAGCCATTCTTCCAAACCTTGGATGTTTGATGCAATCTGAACTTCCACTCTACACAAAGGCACATAAAATTATTTCACAATATTATAATTCACAGCGTTGACGTAGCATGATGGACAAAGAATGTTTAATTGCCTTCATATTGAAAGGTTACACTCATTTTGGTATTGAAACACAGAGGACCTGATACAGTTCAAGTCCAGTCTTCATGCATGAACCTCCAGTTCTTCTAGTCAATTAGCATCAATTTTAACTTTCAAAGCCAGTTGACACCCACATCATCCACACATGTGGCACATACTTGTGGAATCGTCATGCACACCATATACTGTATGCATGTTTCACTGGAAAAATCCCAAATTTGCACAGAAGAAAGCGCTAACAGCACAGAAACAGGCTCGAGCCACCTAGATCAAGCTTCGCTGTCATTCTGCTGGAATGATGATTATATTATGTTTACATTACAGCTCAATTATTATAAAATAAAGGGGAAATGGCTCACTACATGTCTGTGTATGTTTTCAAGAGTTCGAAGATGCTAGAAAAAACAGTACTTTGAGCAAGCGGCAGAGGGTTTGTTTGGGCAGCCTTGGTCTAATGACAACCATGAGGAGCAGACAATCCTTCAGGCTCCAAGCTAACCGTACCTTCAATCCAACCCCAGAGAAAGTTCCTTATCATGGGAGTGTCACTTTGACCCCATGTTAACAACCACAAATATACACACAGTACACACAGCGCGCGCGCACACACACACAAACACACTAAGATATCAGCTTAATGGTAATGAAAAAGGGATACTGGTGTTAGCAGGAGCAATGCAAACACGATGAGAAGGACAGGTGGAGTACACACGAGATGTTCACACCATCCAGGTAGATCCATCTGAGGCACACACACCCAAATCAGAAGGTGTTTCCATACATATGCAAAGACGATTAGGTTACAAATTGCTGCCTGTTATACAGTTGCTGCTTTAGCATATACGATGTATAACCACTACAGCCACAGGTGACATGCTCATGGGTCGGAGGCAGTAGATTGCCGTGCTGGTTAAAACATGACAGAATTTTCCTGCAATTCTACAAACACCTGATCCAGTGACTATATAATTTTGTTTTAAATCTTGCTAACCTCTTTAATGTTAAAAAAGAACAGAAAGGACGGTCTAGTAAGGAATTTTAAAACAAATTCATAAAGAAAGCTGTGATGATGCATTAATATGAGAAATGATTTTTATTAGAACTGCTGTGAATTGTGCCCTATAATAGCAACTGTTAGTGAGTGGGTGGGTGGGTAAAAGATCAGAAACACGTACTGTGACTGGACAAAGCAATCAATGAGAACTCGTTGCAGGGGTGTTGCGGGTTTAATTTAATTAGGCAGGGTGTCTTAATAACGATGAATCACTACTGCACCCTGGATTTTCACCCAAGCTGGGCAAGTGCCATTTAAGGCATAATTCAACAGTTTGGTCGTGTCTGTGCTAAAACCCTGCATTAATCTGTACACTTCCTGATCTCTGTTCATTTTTTGGAGCAGCAGCTTGTGCTGACGTGCTCTGTAGGCTTACCCCCACCACCACCACCCCAATCAGGCTAGCAGCCCAGTCTTAGGAGCCAACTCTGCATGTTTCCCAGTCTTTTCTGCTCTCACATCACCGGTCTGATCACGTTAAAGCGGTTAACAAGCCGCCCGGCGCGGTCGTGCTTCCCTCTCGCCGCCACGGTAAGGGAATCGCCGGCGCAGCGGGAGGTCCGTGCACGCCGAACGGTCAGCCCTGCTTCCCCGCTGCCCTACTCCGGACTCACCCCCACCAAATCAATGCCTGCCCACTGATACTTGTAGGCCTTTTGTCACATTCCTCAAAGCATCGATACAGTTGTAAAAAGCAGCACCCCGAAAGAAAAGGACGGCGGCACCGAAGCGCACCGCACCATCGTGGCTTTGTTCTGCGGGGAAAGATCCACCCGGGCAAGAACACGAACCTTGGTCTGGAGGGGGAAACAGTTCAGGATCGAAAACATACCTTTCGATTCAACGCTGTCCCCGAGTAGAAGTAGTAGGCTATCCCCAGCACCCACAGAACGGCAAAACACAACAGTATCCTGGATTTCCTCCGCATGGCTGCCGACTTCGGTTTCGTTCAGCCGTCGGTCTGTTTCGTGGTTCCGCTATATAACAGTCTGTTTGACACGGTTGGCAGTATCCGCGCAGAGTTGCGACGTACCGATCCGGCAGGTTTCGTCAGTCGGTCCAGAGGAACGAAGGGAGGGAGCAGGAAGCAGCCAACCAACATCAGCGAGGTTAGAGGGCAAAGGCTAGCGGAGTCTAATCCAATCAAACACCGGCTCCGGCGGCCTCGGAGGAGGGCCGGGGCAGGCACCGAGTACAAGCCCCGTGGTGAAGAGCCGGGCAAAGATGGGTGGGGGGCAAAGATGTGTGGAGGGCAGTCAGGGCTGGGGAAAAAATCCATCGTTAATTTCAGATTGACCGTATTTGTTTTTTTTTTAAGGAACGACGATTATCGTGTTACGTGATTCCAGATTAATGTGGAGCCGTATGTACTCAGAGGAGACACTAGGGGCGCCAGAGGGGCCCCAACAATGAGGTGAAATCGTGGAAAAAACAGCTTTATGGATTTCTTTGCCCTGGTGAAAACATTCATGTCACAGAGGGAAGACACACATACAGATATAATGGTATAATCACAATTTCAAAAGTTTTTCTCTTTCCCTGAGACCAGGCCAATGAAACCGTAAATGTTTGCATGTTTTGTCTGACCACAAAAATCTCTCACAAATAAGAACCTATACAGTAGTACAAATATGTGTTGAATGTCACAGGTAGAATAAGTTCAGTTCAAATTAACACTCTGAACCGCACTCTGGTGCCTCTTAAATTTGTTCTAAATGTCAAGTGACACTTAAATGCAATCAATGAAACTGTTATATTGAGGATGAGTACTTCATCAACCCTCATATTTATGGAACATAGTCATGATTTCAAGACTCTTCCTACAAATGATTGACACTACATACTGAAAGGTCTAGTTAATGTTCAACACACTCCAATCTGGTTTTACAGTGACTTTACAATACTTCAATTTCTTCACAATGTCTGACAGACGGGGAGAAAAAAAACTATAAGCAGAAATGCTTTTTAAATATACTAAAGAATGCCCTTCATTCTGCACTCTTTCTTCACTGTTGCTCATGCACAATGTAAAATCCGAGCTGCAGCGTGTTTATGTAACCTGTGGTCGTGTTAGAGCATGGACGGTGTTGTACTGATGGTTTACAACTGGAGAGGGAACCAGAAGAGCAGAGGAACAGATGTTGAGCAAATTTAGAGGTGCAGAAGGTTTTTTTTTTTTAATCTTTTGCTGAGTAACAGATATGAGAGTCTCAGATTACCCCTGAAGAGAGGCCTTTTGGCTTTTAAGACCTCTTCCAGAACTAAACCTGAGAGGAGATCAGGCTCTTAGTTTTGATCTGGCTGTAGTTCTGTTATAGCTTTGTGATTTTTCAAACTTGATTCAGTTAAGAGTTCTGTTATTCCAGATTATACCATAAACAAAACGTCAAATGATCTCAAATTGAAATAGTATTCTCTTGGATTTTGTCTGGTTAAACAGGCGTGGTGCTATTTTCGCTATGACACATAAAAGAAACACAATTCATTTGAGAAAGAAAACAGATCACATCGCAGATATGCTCGTTTCAGGGCAAGCAAAGCTCACTTAATTAGAAGACCTGCCTCCATAATTAACAGCAGTGTTAAACTATAAGATCTGTGAGGCCACAAACATTATTGGTAGATAATTATTGACTCTATAGGAGCAAAGAAGCAGTAATAATCTCATTTTTATTTTACACAATGGTGTTCACATCAGCTTCCATTATATTTTATCTCCAATATGCCTTTTGTTTTTGCCTGATCTTTGTTTTAATGTAATGCTTTGGAATTTTTTTGTGCTGTAAAAACATTCCTAACGAGGTCTTCTTGATAAGTCCTAACACTTCAAAACCAGACTTTTGTCTGTAAAAAGAAGAGATGTAAGGCAGAAAAAAAAACATCAACGTTTGAGAGGGGTGGAAGAGATGTGCAAGCAACTTCCTGTCTGACCTCTTATATAAACACTTGTGAGGCTTTAAAAATAATAAAAGCTGTTAGATGGACGACAGCATAACAGTCTTCCATGTTCCTTTTTGAATCCATGTTTTCCCATATGAAAATAATTTACTTTTAATTGTATCGCAGCTACACCAAATGCAACAGTAACTGGTTTCAGAAAGCTTGACTTAATGTTTTTCATTGATTTTTGCAAACAAAGCCATCTTAAAGGATCAATTTAAAGCGTAAAAGCACTCGCAGACAGCCTTCATATCAGCAGCTCAGTCCATCAACACAAAAGTGAAACTAAACTGTTGATTTAGCTTAACTAAACTGTAAGCCCGCTGGGCAGATGACACCAAGAAAACAGTGAGACAAAATGTTTATCTTCAGTTTATCCATACTTTCAATATGAAATGTTTTAACAAACAACTGTTTTCTGACAATGAATGTCAGAGATATTCAGAGTAACTACACCACAACAAACTCAGATATTCAGTTTTGCTTCAGATAATATGCTTACAAAGGCATCTTTTGAGCTGCCGTGATCAAGTTCCTCTTTATTATACAGCGATGTCACTGTAGTTGCACAATTTCACTGTCCACTTGTGTCCTTGTTTGGTGTGTATAGTCTTCTAATCTGTTTTATTCTACTCAAAATACACCAGCAAATGAAGAGAGCTGAGACAGACACGCACACAGTTAATTACAGTAATCACAACTCAATATGGAATTTAAAAAATATCATTTTTGAACACACTTTAAATTACTGAAATCTTTTAATAACTTATCTGTAGACAGTGAGGGAAAGCAAACATTTTTACAGTTGGGCCTGTTCTGTGTTGACAGTGCAGGGTGTATCCCAACTAATCTACACATCTTCATTTTCTTAACACAAGTAGGTCAGTTTGGAGATAAAAAGTCTTTCCTGTTTCTTTTTAAGTTATTAAATATTTTTTTCGGCTTATTTAAATATTTTTTTAAAAGGCTGACGGATATTTTCCACGAGAATTCTGCATTCTGCTTCGGTCGAGGATTCAGAGAAACTGCCACAACTGTATCAACGCCACATGCTGTCCACATACTGTATAGGTTGGATGTTCTTTTTTAAAAAAACAGTTTAATTTATTTAAGACTTGTTTAAGGTTGAGTTTGTTGTGCTGGCTTAAACGGTGTACTTGTCCTCTCCTTGCCTCTGAGCTTTGTGGAAGAGGGTGTAGCTGCTGTAGAGCTCAGTGAACACCTCTCTGACTCCAGTCTGCAGCCCGGCTGTGAGAAACTTTATATCCTGCCCCACGCACAGATCCAGAATTCGATAAATCCCCTCTGTTAGATGCATCTTAATGTCTGTCGACAGAGTAACCTGGAGGAGGAGTCATGAAAAGAAGATGGGGTTAAACAATTTGCATATCTGTTACATGAGTCATCTCTTAGGGGGTAAAATTACCAGGTTACAGCAGGAATCAATGATGTTTACAGTCATTTCACCAGTTACCCTTTCCCTCATTTGTCACTTGAAGATTAAAATGGCCCATTTCCTCATTTTTAGCTAATTAATGGAAATCTGAGACTGCATGTCTACATTCTGCCTGAGGCGGGTAGAATTCCACTTCCAGACCTCCAGCCCCCCGAGATCCAATTTTAGAGGCATCATCAAATTCAAATTTAAATGCTTCGAGCAGAGTTCCACAATCCAGTCTTACAAGGGCAACCCAGCAGGTGTTTGAAGGAAAGAAAACCTGCAGGATTGCCCTCGTATGACTGGATTGACCCTGATGAAGACCATAATCTGCTGCTCCACACCTAAATAAATAGTGTCCTGATAGATAATTATTAGGCACAAATCATCCTTTAAGTACAATATTCAAAGATATGGAGGACCACGGCGTTGTTTTTAAATACACAATAAAAGCTATGAAACCCAATACACACATCTTAACAGAGTTAAGGTACCCAGATACAAGTGCCCTAATGGTGTATTCTTAAACAGAAGCAAACAACCCTTTTAAAACATTTGTGAGACTGATGTGTTGGTTACTCTTTAGCACTACTCTAAACTAGCTTCTATAACTACAGGCCTGACGTTACGAAGGGAACAGCACATTGTGGGCTTTCTGCAGTAAATCAAAAGGGAGCAGATGTTTATCAAAGATAGCAGTAAGCCGAAAATCTGAAACAGCTCCTTACATTATTACTGTCTCAATGGATGGGTTCAATCATGTCCTTTTCTCTTGGAGCGTCTGTTGGAAACTGCTGAGTTGGATTACAGTCGCGTTAAATACACTGTATGTAGAGGAGCTGCTTTCATAAAGCAGACACGATTTTCTGCCAGAGCTGGAATCTTGTAATTTCACTGGCAAGGCTACTTGGCCTCCAGTTTGTACACTCCTGAGTATAACACAATTAGGGTAAACCACCCCCTATCATCCATGCCGGTTTACAATCCTGCAATTTATTCTTAAAGGTCTTTCAGGAAAAAAAAAAAAAAAAAAAAAAAACATGGTATAACCACTTATGTAGACAAAAATGTAATCCTTAGATATGCATTTTGACACTAGGTTATGGAGTCAGTGTTGGACAATTTATGTGCGAAACCAGTCTTTCAGTCTGGGTCTGATGAATAGTGCCATCGGGGAAGGCAAACACTGATGGAAAAAACTGGTCATTCAGCATTTTCAGGTAGGTGACCTCTTTTAATGGGAACACAGTGTTTCTGAACCTGATGCAACCCCAGATGAAACGCTGCTGCCACGCCGACAGCTGCCTCGACTCTGCCTTACCATGAGATCCTCTTGTCTGAGAAGTTGTATTTAAATAATATTTTCAGTATCAGTAAATGACTCTTGTATCATTCAAAGTATCCAGAATGCTTCTTTAATGCCTATCCCCTATGAGATACTCATCGGAAACCTGCTGAATCAGGTTGGCTTTATGGTTAATACAGTCTTTCACAAACCAGACATGACACATTACTCTGAGGGAACGTCCAGCCACCGACTATATTCCAGCACACGCGTGTTACAGTAATTCTGGAGCTGTTGCCCTTTATTTAGGAATATTCCCAATGTTGCCAATGGAAATACTTCTCTTGGCTGTGAGCGTCAGCATCTTTGCCACTCTGCTCATGTGGCTCAACACCAGCAGACACACTGTACAGGATCAAAGAATCCTACTGCCTCATCCAAGTGTGTGTACCCCTGCGCTTGTGGATGTACCTTCTGCAGCTCCGTGACATACTGTGCCACAATGAAGGATGACAGTGTGGTGAAGCTCTCCGCAACAGCAGCAATGTGCGAGTACATCCTCTCCACCAGTCTGGAGCACTCGAGATACACGTCACCGTCTGGACCGTAGAAAACAACAATCGATGTTAATTCAATCACATGCTGAAGTTTCTGTATCCATCCTCAGATGCACACAGACCTACAGTGAGGATTTAGTTGTGTGCTTGCAGCTGCTCCTGCATCACTAATGTTGCTGAAGGGCTGCCAGGTCTGTGTGCTCAGGCACCAGCTACCCAACAGTTCCAGTCAGGAAACAGGAAATGTGGAAAAAGACCAATTTTCTCCTCTTTTAATGTAGCATCTAGCAAACTAAAGTGAACTGGCTCCTAGGACAGAGAGACTGAATAAGTGGATGCAAGTCTTGTAAATCGTCCGTAATGGAATTCTAGAGTATTCTTTGCTCCATACCAAATCCAATGCCATGCTACTTTTCCACCTTTAATGTGAATTATAATGTAAATAAATGAGTAAAAACTGAAATCTGCATATATAAGCACATCACTAAAATGACTCTGTTGAAGTGATTCAATTAAAACATCAGGTTTTCTTTTATTGAAGAAGCCATTCCTTTGCCAGTTTGGATGTATACTTTGAGTCATTGTTGTGCTGAAAGGCGAATTTCCACCTCATCTTCAGAAGCTTGTGTGTTTTCTGCCAAATGAAGGCATTTTAACAGCAAACCTTTTATATCCACTGTATGTGTCTCTTCACATCAGTAAAAGAAAACTAGTGTGTGTTACCTGTGTGACTCTCTCCTCGCTGTCGTCCCTCCTGCATGATGGATGCCACCAAGCGATAGAAAACATTCAAGAAAGATGGAGCTGCTTTCAACATCACCTAGTCAGAAATAAGCACATAGGTTCAATCTCAATTTCTGTATTTTCTGTGACTCCTTTGATTTCCCCAACTTTTTGCATGCTGCTGTTGCCCTCTGCAGGTCTGGAGTGCATCTTGTGATGGCGTTCAATAAACGGGGATTTGACACAACAGTCAATACATTTCAGTGTTTAGACTGTGATATTAAAGGAACTGCCATTTACGGCTCTCTTTCAAGGAATGAAAAAAATCCGCTGATTATTCTCTACAGTATAAATATAAATTTTAAACATAACAATATTCAGCAGCTAGGCTGAATTACTGTAAAATGTGAAGAAATGAGCAGCTGGAATAGGCTCCAGAACAAAACCGTGACCTCGTTAAGAGATAAAGTGGTTCAAGTCTACTAGATGGATGTGAAGAAATGAGTGTTATCATTCAAATAAAAAAAAAAAAAAAATCAACTTCTTACTAAAAGTTTTTCACCATCTGTCAAATCGATTACAGCTGAGCATTAACAGAGCAAGCGTAATCCATCCATCTCCACTTCAATGCTGATACCCACAGCGGCTGTGTTTGCATTTCTGTCCACACTCCTCTCTTTGTGTTCACCATTCCAAACATGCAAAGTGGGAGGAATGAAGCGTGTATAAACGAGAGGATGGTGATGTCACGCATCTGGTTGCAGATGGTTTCCATCGACCAGCACGGCTCCTTGCCAACCTGACTCCCTGGCCTGTCCAATCACACCTCCCTTCTTCAGCTCATGTAGCAGTACATTGCATCTTTTTATATGTAGCTAAAGAGCTTGTTGGCAGTCAAATGTTCCTTTTGAATTTAATGTGATTAGAACAACAACAAGCATCTGGTTCTTCATTCATACCTGAGGATGACACTGGATAATTGCAAACAAAGCCTCATGAAGAGCCAGAAATGATGACTGGTAGACAAGCGGGCTCAAATGGTCAAGTGGCACCATTTGGAGCGCACCAAGGACCATAGTCACATGATGCGGACTGGTGATGAGCCCCTCCCCCCGGCGTAGCAGCGATGTCAATGATATGACCGTTGGGACAGTAAATGGGAGGGTTAGAGCAGGGTCCTGACTGGACCATCTTATGAAGAGCTGTAATCGAAAAGGCATATACAGAATGAACTGATTAACTAATATGGCCATCTTTTCATGAAAACTGCAGCTGTTTCTATTAATAGTAATACTTCTCAAATCCAGATAAATAACATACGGATGCCGCGAGGGCAATGAATTAATATCAAACACAGAAGACTTGTCTGTCTTTGTGAGTGAAATATGGCAGACTGCCACGCTCACCGTCTGTTCTAAACAGCATGATGAATAACATGTGAACCAAAGAATGAGTGAACAGCAAATATGGCAGAAATCAGCAGATAAGTCTATTTGCTTATGCACATCCAGCACACTGCCAAATGCACTTAAATTTAACGTATCTGTTTTATAATGCAAGACGTGTGCGAGACATAAAGTGACATAAGAATCAACACAAAAAGGGCTTCAGACTATAATATTTATGTCTATCTACACCATCTTATAACCATGGCATTAAAGATACTGCTAATTTGACCATGCTGTGTGCTCCTTATTAAGCTCGAGTTCCAGAGCTGTGAGCTGCAACTAGAAAATATTGTTTTAATTCCTCTGTAATGACGGGTAGCTCCTTCTCTTAGTTGGCAGAAAGAAGCCTCAAAACTAAAAATACAATTTATTGAGCACATTAAATACAGTTAAACATTTAATCTATACTTCTGTCTTAATGCATATTAGTCCAAACAACTCATAGTCCTAAAAACTAGATACATGAAAATGTTTACTGTCTCTAATAAACATAAATATGTATATACTCTACATGAGCTATTCATTTCAGGTGTGTATATGATTATGGTTAGTTTTTCTCACCGAGAGAGAAGATATTATCTGTGGTGCAAGTAGCCATAAAGCTCTAGAGCAGGATTCAGGTAGCTGACAGCAGGACAGCAGCTTAATGATGATCACCACAGACAGCACATCCTAGAAAATAAGAAAGCAAGTTTATTAGAATTTAAGTTTACTTACCTTGGCAACATGCTGGTCGAGGTCGGGTTTAGTGTCACGCTAGCGACATTATTATTTAACTAACCTACTTATTTAGCTCTATAATGGCATATTGTCTTTCTAATATAAAAGGTTATGTAAATTAGAAGCTGTAATTCTCAATGTGTGCTTTGTTAAATAGAAGAATGTGTCTAATAGAGCCATTACATTCATGTTTCAGAAGCTGATCACTCAATAATTATGTGCTTTGTTGTGCTCCCTGCAGCAATTTGTAACCATGGTATTACACACACTTTTATCGTGATTTACATATACATATTTCTCTCCTACTTACACACTATACTCATCTTATGACAGCCTGCAAACCACCTCTAATATCAGTCTATTCAACTGCAGGCAAGCTGCCAATACTGGCATCAGATTGAACAACACGGTCAGCAGTGAAGGGAAGCCATTGGGGAAGTATATGTGACCTTTAAACATTAAACATCACTGTCAGGACTGATCACCTGCCATCTCACCCTGTAGCTGCCTGCCCTCAGCTGGCTGGTGTTTAACGCATCTCTGATCATCAGCAGCAGCAGGCCGAACTGGGCTGAAGTGCTTTCCTCCACCAGGTGGCGCAGCAGCCCCTGCACAGCTGCCTCCAGGTCACAAAGGTCTGATGACGTTAGCCAAGAAGCTGAGGGCAAATTGAAAGCCTGTCTAGTAAAGTCGACAAACTGTCTTTTGTACAAAACTTAGATACATAAAGCAAGTTCAATATTGTGAAACTTTTGCTAACAGAACTTAACGACTGTAAAAATAAGCTACGTTAACGCATCTAAGTATATTTACAATCCAACACTGCCTAATTTAGTTTGCCACAAATACAAATACCTGACAGGAGTCTGTGCACAGTCTGCAAGATGTGGGTGTACAGCTCATCCAACTCTTTTTCTCTCTTCATCTTCTCTTCTTCATTTTCTATATTTCCCCCTGTTTTCTTCAATACGTCATAAAACAATGACAGGAAGTGAAGAGAAGAAACCAAGAAGTCCATGGGCCTTTGTGCAGAACATATTTCTTTGAGAATCTGCTGGCAGAAGCCCTGATACAGATTTATGTGGCTGAGCTTGATGTCAGCCTGCTCGTCGTCTTGCTCCACGGACCGTGAGGTCAGTTCACAGCGAAGCATGACAGTAACAACTTCGACTAGAAAAGCCTGACTAAGTATGCTGGCAGGCTGGTTCCCAGACTGACTACCAGTCTTGGGCTTTAGTACTAACATGACAGCTTGTCCAAGAGAGGAAGTGGTTCTTATTAGCATTTGTGCTAAGGTTTGATCCATAAATTTACTTCTGCCCAGATTAGAGACCATTGTCTGAGAGAAGGAAGTCAGCACTGCCAGCAGGAGAGAATCTGATGACCTGGACCTTCCTAGTTCTGCTTCTGATGTGGCTGCACGGCCTGGGGTCTCGTCTCCTCTGCTTGCCATTTCCTTCCCGGTTAGATAGCAGGTGAACTGGTCCAGGTTGAGTCGAACACTGCTGTTCCTATTAATAATCAACTGGACCAAGCTTGTGATCAGGTCCCGAGAAGCACTGATTATGTCCAGCCAATGGGAGCTGCACATGGTTTGAAATCTTCCATTACTGCTGTGCCAGGAGAGAGACGCCACCACTGCCTGAAGCAAAGTGCCTCCATGGATGTGCTTCAAAATACTTTGGAAGGTTCTGCCCTCCACAAGACAAGTCATAATCCCGAGCACCTTCACCAGGACCACTGAATCATCTTCAGATTCAGGAGAGGCAGAGGTAGAAGCGAGAACAAAGAGGAGGAGGAGAAAACTAGATGAGATGTCCTCAGAGTTCATTCCATCTGGGTTTAAATGCGTTAAGATGTTGAGTAAGTCCAGCAGTTCCTTATTCTGTTCATTAGTCAACAATGCAGCCACCTTTCCAGTTTTCACCGATGCCAATATTTCCTGAACTAAAGCCTCTTTTTCAAAAAATTTGGAGCAAGGCTGACTTGAGTCTTTCTTCAAAGATTTAACTTCTTTCTCTGGAAACTCAAAAAGCATCTGAACCACCTTTGATACACGTGCTTCTTTGAAGATGGAAATGATTCCCCGATTAAGGGAATGGACTGTGGCAGAGAACAATGTAGGCAACTCGGCGTGAACAGAGCTTTGGAGAAGCTGCGAAAAAATGAGGGAGGTAGTCAGATAGCCAGGCAGGCAGTCCTTTTCTTTAGTTCTCTTTTTGTTAAGCAGTGAACTGACAAGAGCATCTGCTACACAGCCCACGTCTTCTCCGCTCAGGTGGGGAACAATTAAGGTCAGATTGGACACAATGATATACCAATGTGCGACAGGGTAAGAGCTTGAATTCACACTTGCGATCTGCCTGTTCCATGCCTGTTCTTCATCCAGACTCACCATAAACTCCGTTTCAGCAAGAATAGAGTGAGCCAAACTGCTCAGCAGTGCAGCAGTGCTGGGTTCAGAGGGTGAAGCTGTATCCAGCAACACTTTTTTCATCTGCTGCAAAGTGAGGAGTTTGTGCAGTAAACAGCTCAGGGGGCTGCAGGTCTGTCGTACAGATGTAAAACTCTCTAGATTACTTAAAACTAGGACTTCCGCATCATTTTTACTTCCTGTCAGTCCTTCGTCCAAAGGTGTGTATTTACTGCAGCTGAGAAGGAAGAGTGTGTTGACTTCCACCCACGTGTATCGAAGGAGTAGGGCTGACTCCTGGGTCTTCTGGGCCCACAGGGCTTCTACTTCGCAGCCATTGGTCTTCTTGGAATACTTCTGGTTCAATTTACGTTTGCCTTTCTTTGTGGTCTTTTGAATTGTGCTCAATTTCGGTTTGGCAGCTTTCATTTCAAGTGGCAGCACAAGTATCAGCTCTGTGACTACCTGCTGTATGTCCTTCATCAGGCTCTGACTCTGCCTGACTATGGGGAGGGGAGAGGTGTTGTCAAGAGTCTTTAGATTAAAAAGAACAACATGGAAGAGCTGACTGAGGGAGAAGAGCTTCAAAGATGCATCGCCTTTGTCTCGGTCATTCAGTATCCCTTTATCACCACTCTCACCATCCACTTCCATGTCATCCTTCCTGAGGTCAGGCAGTATATACCTCCTGATGGTCTCCAACATAACAGAACAGATCTCCAAACCCTGTGAAGGAGGAATGTCTAGAAGACAAGTCCTGAGTGAAGAAAAGATCTCCTCAGGTAAGAGAGGAGGCCGTAGGTGGTCCATTGCAGGCTGACAGATCACAGACAGGATCTCTGAGAAGAGACGCGGGAGCTGGCGAAGCTTTGTATAGATTTGTAGGAGACTACAAACCATGTGCTGTTGGGAAATAAACATATGGCCTGAGATATTTTACAATTTTCAATATTTACTCGATGAAAAGCTTTCACATTGTTTTAATGATGTATAAATAGGAATAAACTGATACCTCTCTGGCCTTTTGCACTCGTGCTTCCATGCATTCAGAATCAACCCAAGCAGATGACAACAGCTGGTCCAGGTCTGGTTCAACAACCAGATGGTTGAGACTCAAAAGCACCTTCAAACAGCGATACCATGCTGGGATACTAAGTAAGAATTATTAAAAAAAAAACAATCCACACTATGACCAAGCAGATAGTTAGAACTTTTAAATATATGAATAGTTGTATTTGACTTTACCTTGGCTGGGCCTGGTTGAAGAGCATCTGTCCAACAGATCTATAAAACTTCAGTTGGACCTCTTCATGTCGGATCCTGTCTGCTGCTACATTATAAATATCAGCTGAAAGAGCCTGGTTGAGCAGGGACTCCACAGCCAGCAGAGCCAAGCTCCAGCTCTCTGGAAAGACCAGAGGAGAGCTTTCTCCTGACAACAGAGAGACTGCTTCATCCGCTTTTGCTGGTGCAAATGAGTTTCCATCAAGACCTATGTCCAAAACCAAAACCAATTTTGTGAGGAAATGAAAACAGAGCATGTTGTGTTCTTCCTCACGTTGTCCTCTGGAACTTCGGTAGCTTTCCAAAAAGAACTTAAACAGCAGAGACAGTGTAGCTGACTTCACTGTGTATCGCAGCGGTGCTGCACAGTAGTCCTGAGCACACAGTCTTGAGAGCATGGCATGGACTGGCTTGAATGGGCCTTTTGCCCCTCCAGGACGTTTCACAGAATCACTCTTATATGGAAGGAGCTCCTCTTTGTAGGGGATCAAGTGGTCAGGGGGGAAAAGAGACAATTTCAGAATGGAGTCTATTTTGATGCGGATGTCTCTACACAGCTGCTGATGAAGTTGAAGGCGTATTTGACCAGGTACAAACTCTCCAGATGTCAGCAGGTGTCTTAGTAGAACTAACTTCTGGAGGAGCTGGTTGGTGACCATAGTGAAAACTCTATTAGGGTTTGCTTGTTGTCGTTGGACTGACAAGTAACAGGACAATGCTTGAAGTAAAATGTCAAACAAATTAACTGAGTGAAGGGTTTCCTTTGGATCGGTAGGACGTTCATCAAATTCTGGTTGATCTGAAGGGTTTTCATTGGTTAGCTCAACTTGTGAAGTGTCCAAATCAGTAACAGGTGGATTCTGATGACACTCTACAATACTGTCACCAACTTGTTTCTGAAGTTCATGACAAGAGAGTGAGCAGAGCGTAGCTACAAGAGTGACCATGAGTTCATATTTGGTGGTGAAGACGGATAAAAGAGCAGGAGAGGAGAAAAGTCCCTGACACACACTCAGAATGGTGGAGAGACACACAGGTGACTTGGAACCAACATGGGCATCCTCAGAGAGACGCTCAAGCAGCAACTAATCAGAAAAAGAAAAGAGATATTAATGTTAAGCAGCTGAGTGGCCTACAGTCAGTGTAGTAATCTATGACTCAGTCAGGCTACAAATATATTTTTTAGTTTTTGTTGATGTTTTTAAGTATCACCAACCTGTGCCATGTTGAGCCTCAAGCTGATGGTTTTGCCTTGTTTAAGAAGAAGATGGAGCTTCTTGCTGTGAAGCAGATCATCTAAGTAATGCCACAGTCCTTCCAAAACATTATGGGAAAACTCTACTTTCTGACTGTACCAGCCTGTCAGAGCATGGGTGCACCAGTCGAGCAGAACCTACAGAAAAATTTAAATAAACACATACTAGCAGTAGAGAAAATATACGTATTTCCCAAGTAGTTTCCTTTAACTATCCCAGAAAATCAGCACTTTAACGTACATCAAGTCGTTTTTTTTTCCCAAATATATCTTACAAATGAGTCATAAAATTAGCTTCAACCAACAAGTGCAAAAACAAAAGTGTATAGTGTAAATGGTCACTAAATTTATAGATGAAAACACATTTAAGCACAAGCATTTTTTTTACTCGATTACTCTTGTTCAGAGTAACAAGAGTAAAAGAACTATAGTAGGGAATGCTGATGTGGAATTTAAAACATTACTACTCACGGTTCTCAATGCCAGACCATATATGTTTATAATAGATAATCATTGTATTTTAAAAAGAGCGAATTTCTTTTGCATAACTTCCAGAACTACCTGTTCTTTGTTTGGTAGAAGGCACTGAGTTGACATCCAAGCAAACCGTGCAAGTTTTAATTTATCCTCCCATGGAGTGTGAGGACTCTTCAACTTCAAATGAATTCCCGAGTACATGGCAGCCATCGCAGCAACGGATGACGCGACAGATCAGGTCTAGATAAAAGTGGGGAGAAAATTAGCCTCGGGACTGTGCGAGGAATTATGTGCTATTGTAAACACCCGCCCAGCTACGACAGTTAATCCACACCATTAACATGGAAATAAACCTAGTAAACCTAGTAAAAGAGACACAATAAAACGAAGTTTAATGGAGAACCCTGAGGGGGTAATCAAGCTTTTTATATTTCAAACTGTAACCTGTGCGGATTTAGCAAAGTGACGTGCTTTGCAGCAAACATGTAGTTCAGCGGATACGTTATCTAGTACTGGAGCTGTGTTTCGTTGAATCGCTATAAAATCATGTACAAGTGACTGTTAAAAGTTAAACATGTGTGTGTTTTACTTACTTTATTAGACTTTACCTATTTTCAACATGCACGCGTCTCCTGTTGTCAGAAACGTGGACGAACTTTCAACTTTCACCCTGTTGTCCAGGCAAAAGCAATCGAAATTCGAGTTGATGTATTTCAACAGAACAAAAAATAGTGGTATTTTTTCCCCACACGGTCACTGATAGAGGGCATGTATATTCTATGTATATCAGTGTGTCGTATATCTCATGAGTAAAAGATAAATATAAAAACATTTCCAAACCGAAAGCACTGTCAAATTTGCAAAGATTTGGGTTTGCTTGGTTATGCCTAAAAAAGTTTGCGTAAATGGGGCAGCCATCGAATTACCCAGTCGGGGAAGATCTGTGTGGCCACTCTACCTTAAGTAGGGTCACCTTTTCTGCCCCGGCCCATTTAGGCTCTGTCCAGTTATATTTTGTTGTTTTATTTCATCGTGGCATTGGGCTTTAGCCGGTCTTCGACATCTTGTGGTTCCACTTCCGCCGTCGGCCATCGAAATTTTCAGACAGATGAAAAGACAGACAGGCAGGGTGTTGCTTTACCGTCCATTGATAAGAGATAACCGCGGTGAAAGGGTGCTGCGTGGACCAGATAAAACCAACAATAACGGTTTCAATCCTACAATGTAGCACGACGACGCGCCACAGACTCGACTATGGATACTGTGCGTTAACTTAACAGCTGGAGGATTAAATAAAATGCACCTGCGACTGGACAAATTGAGACCATCAAACACTGAAACCAAACAAGGAAGCCACGTCTAGTGAGTTCAGGACATTTTAACTTTCGGCAAGAATCAGGAAGATGCTGCTTTTTATTCGTGTGCCAAGATGCAGTCGTGGTGCGTTTCTGAACTCTCTCAAGCTAACACAGCCGAGGATGTTATGGCTGGATCAGCGGCTCACTCCGTCCGTACTTCTTCGAAGGATCAATTCGACGACCACCATCCAGGCAACATCTTTCTTATCCAACTCTTTACCTGGCAAAAACATGTCCGTGACACCATGTAGTTCCTACAGAGTTTTACGCACACCTGCCGACCGAACACGGACAATCTCTCACACACACGGTGCCTTTGCCAGCTCTTCATCTGCTTCTTCTCCGACACCTGCCGAATCCGTGAAGGCACCGACGGTCCAAACGACCACTGTCCCCCTGGAGGATGTTAAAAGGATTTTAAAACTAGCTCAATCTGAGAGATGGAGACTTGCAGGTACTGCGTTTGGCTTGTTTCCGTTTAGTCTTTTTTATAATGTGATTCTTAACTAAAGTTTTCTCTCTTCTCCCCCCAGCTGCTGTGGGCTTCCTAACCATATCTAGTGCAGTCACCATGTCAGCTCCTTTTTTCTTGGGCAAAGTCATTGACACCATTTACAGCAGTGGAATAGACACAGAAACAATGACTGCCTCCCTAACTTCTTTATGCATCATGCTGACGGGTGTCTTCCTCTGTGGTAGTGCAGCTAATGCTGCCAGAGTCTACCTCATGCAGACCTCAGGTGAGACCATCAGGTGATACTTTACAGGATAAACTAAGAAAAGAGCAAAAATATTAATAAAAATAAACAATGAATGTATAATATGCTGCTGGAAAACTTACCAGGGATGTATGTGCTGTTTTGTTATTGCAAAAATATGAGTGAGTGGGAATTAAAATTTTCCATTTTGAACACCTAAAATGTCAAGATAGGAAATATATTAACAAAATTAATAGCAATAAATAAATGATGTTCCATAATGTGATTAATACTAACCACATTTGGTTAAACTGCTGTCATCGAACTCATTTCCTCTTCTTTAGGGCAAAAGATTGTTCGTAATCTACGTGCCTCGGTCTTCTCCTCCATCCTCAGACAAGAAGTGGCTTTTTTTGACCGGACCCGGACCGGCGAACTTATTAACCGTCTCTCTGCGGACACCGCGGTAGTAGGCCGCTCCCTCACTGACAACCTGTCGGATGGACTTAGAGCTGTTGCTCAGGCTGCTGCTGGTGTCAGTATGATGGTGAGTCTGCCCTCAGGGTTAAAGCATTGACGTTATGGGGTAATGATACATTACATCTATATCCAAGTCCTAAAATGACGTGCTTGAATATTATACATGTATACAGTTTCTGCAATTTCGCATTTGACCAAACTTCAGCAAAACGAATGTAAAAGATCAGGTTAATCAGTTAAGAGGGATCAGTTTAATAAGAAATACATAGGACATTGCATCTATTTCTGAAACATGAATTCAACCTAATTATTTAATGTAACCCCCCTCTTTTTTATAGTTTTACGTCTCCCCCACTTTAGCAAGCTTTGTGCTTCTGATTGTTCCTCCTGTGGCTGGTGTCGCTATAGTCTACGGTAGATACCTTCGCTCCATCTCCAAACGCACACAGGACGCACTCGCACAAGCCACACAGGTAGAGTACCCAGCGTGTGAAGCAATACCAGTAACAGGTTGAGTGAATGACCTAACCCAACCTATAAAGTGATAAATGCTCTAATCGGCTTTTTGTGGTTGTGATAACCATATGCCCAACCACAGGAGAAGTGGTAACTACTGCAAGATATAATTGCAAACTGTTGTGTCCAGATAGCCTGTGTTTATTTAATTCTCTAGTCAAATATTGAAAAAGGCAGCTTTATTAAAATGGCTAACATTTGTCCTTATTGTGTATGTCTGCTATAAAGATGGCACTGCTTATTGGAGTAAATTTACTATAGAGATAATTATAGTGATAAAGTTATTGTTATTAAAGTGTGTGTGTGTGTGGTAGTTGGCAGAAGAGCGTATCAGCAACATGCGGACAGTGAGGGCTTTTGGCAAAGAGTTGTCAGAGGTCAAAGCGTACACACAGAAGACAGACGAGGTCTTCAACCTGGCCAAGAAGGAAGCTGTAATACGAGCTGGCTTCTTTGGAGCGGTGAGCTTTTGTGTTTTGATCTCAAATATAAAGCACAGTCCCAATCCTGCCTCTGATGGACCCTACGATCAGGAGCCTGTATTCTTAGACATTTGATTTGTTCAGAAACCCTTTGGAAAGGAAACCAGGGAGAACAAAATGGGCATTTTAAAGTTACACTTTGAAGGATTATGATGGCAGAATCATACAAAAGACAACAGTTCTAAAGCTGTGTTTGTGTGTGTGCTTCAGACGGGCCTCAGCGGTAACATCATGATCCTCTCCGTGCTCTACAAAGGAGGCCTCCTGATGGCCAGTCAGCACCTGAGTGTGGGGGAGCTTTCATCGTTCCTCATGTACACATTCTGGGTTGGCATCAGTATTGCAGGTAAACTGCCCATCACGTCTCGCTCTTACTTATCGCTCTGCCTCCATCACTGTGACAACGCCGTATTCATCAGTTGGTATTTTGCAGGTCTGAGTTCTTTCTACTCTGAGCTGATGAAGGGTTTTGGAGCAGGAACCCGACTGTGGGAGCTGCTGGACAGAAAGCCAGAGTTTCCCTTAAATGGCTAGTATACACACACACTATCTCCCCGTTTTTTAGTATATTTGTCTCACATTTATACAGTATATTCATTGTTAATGTTTTTATACATAAAATTACGGTTTACTGTCAGTAGTCAGTTCAGTTTTTATGTTCAGTACTTAGTAATTTTCCTCTTAGACTACATGGTGTTTTAAACAAACTATTAAATACGATGTTGTTTGTTTAGTTTTTCACCCCTGTTTTTCTGTCCCTCCGCAGAAGGTTTGGTGCTTCCTCCAGACCAGCTGAAGGGTCAGCTCGAGTTTTGTGACGTCTCATTTGCTTATCCGACCCGTAAAGAGGCTCCTATTTTCCAGAACCTTAATCTAATGGTCCCAGCCGGTACTGTTATGGCTGTGGTTGGACCCAGTGGGTCTGGGAAGTCAACCTTGGTCTCCCTGCTACTAAGACTGTATGACACAGATGCTGGTGAGACTTAAGATTATTTTTTTCTGTTCATACCTTTGTAAGCTGGTTGTTTTTTATTGCCTGTGATGGTTTTGCCTTTTCCCCAGGTTATATCACTATAGATGGTCATGACATCAGGGATTTAAATCCTTACTGGCTCAGGAGTCACATTGGAACTGTGAGCCAGGTAAGAAATCAGAATTTTGCGCCAAATGTGGCACCTTTAAATAACAATTGTCCCGTCTTCCCTCGGCGTCTCCCAGGAGCCAGTGCTGTTTTCTTGCTCTATCAGAGATAACATATCGTACGGTGCCGTGGACCCAGATGCTGTGAGCACTGAGGACATCCACAGAGCAGCCAGGGTGGCCAATGCTTACAACTTCATTCAGGCTTTCCCAAAGGGCTTCGACACCGTGGTGGGGGAGAAAGGAGTGCTTCTGTCAGGTGAGACATTACGCTCACACCTGATTTACCCCTCAGCAAGAACATGTTTTTACCTCCCTTTACTCTTTTTGCTGGAAAAGGTTTTTATTTGGGGAGGGCTGCTGTATTCATGTAGTGTTTATTCATAAAATAAATAAATAAAATTAAAGCTAAACTGTTTTCAAACGTCACCATTTCTTACTTCCTACTTATTTTCCAGGCGGTCAGAAGCAGAGGATAGCCATAGCCAGGGCACTGCTCAAGGTGAACACCAGTTTGTTCTGAAAACTCATCCAATCTTAAAGTGATCAGTGAGACTTGGATATAGGCGTTTGGCTTTCACGTTTTTTCTTTGGTACAATATTGTTCTCCTCTGTTGTCTCTCCACAGAATCCTAGGATCTTGCTCTTAGATGAAGCTACCAGGTGATTAAGGAACTCTTTCAGTTTCAATTCAGTGAACAAAACTCTTCACAGCACGGCTCATCAGATCTGTTTGACCTTTGTGATGACACTGCCTTCTTTCATCAATCCTCAGTGCGCTGGATGCTGAAAATGAACTACTGGTACAGGAAGCCTTGGAGCGTCTGATGGAGGGTAAAAAAAAAAAATACGACAGCTTCTGTTTGTTTTGCTCTGAAAAGACTGTGTTGCTCACATGTGTTCACTGTGGTCTTACTTCCCTAAGGAAGAACAGTTGTGGTTATCGCTCACCGCCTGTCCACCATCCAGAACGCTAACGCTGTCGCTGTACTGGACCAGCAGCATGTAGCAGAGGTCGGCCAGCACACAGAGCTGCTAGCCAACAGACAAGGACTGTTCAGAAAACTGATGGAGAAACAGGCATTTCTTCAAGAAAAACAGAAACAAGCACTTCACTGAGGAGGAGTAGTTCTGACAATGATGAAAGAGAGATCAGAAGACGAGGTCAGTGGTTGGTACAGAAAAAAACACCTCAAATGAGGACAAATACGAAAGTGGAGATGACTGACAAATGCTAATGAAGTCATAGGATAATAGCTAAATACTGAAGAAAGTAGATTGTAAATTCATGGACAATATCGAGAATTGTTCTGAAAATGCCCAAGTGTATATTGGAAAAAAGGAAGTCGGGTTTTAATCACCATGGTTTCAGTGACTTCACTTGTACCGGCTGACTTTGACAACATCAAGTACATGGTGGGACACTTAAGTGTCTACCATGATTTTTATTACTAAACCAGCATCATTCTGGTATGATGATGCAATGCAGCTAAATGTGCAATTGTCTCTATTTATTATTTAACATTTATTTTAAACTTGTAGTCTAATGAAATCTTTTTATAGTCATTTAACTTTGAACAAGCTGAATGAGTCATCTGTGTGTTGTCCATGCTGTTGAAACACAACTGTCTGCTGCTCTGACCACAGAAGACAGTGGTGTGTTGCTGAAGGTTTCAGAGGTGCTGCATGTCAACAAACACACACACTGGTTTCACCTCACTCTGAAGGTTTTTACTTATTTCTTGTATGTAAAACACAATAAAACTTGACTGAGGCCTGATAAAACAGCCTCTTTGCCTCATGAAACTCAGAGAGGGCCTAAAATCCTCTTTTTCCTAGCAGTGCAACTCATATCTCAACTGTCTTGGCCTTATTTGACAATATATAGAAATGTAGTGTGTGGCATTTGCAATCTTATGGTTTTTTTTTTTTTTTTTTACCAGTCTGTCTTTTAATCCGAGATAAAACACTGAAAAAGAATCCATAGAATATTTTTCAGATATGCCTTTTCAATACATATAGTGTATACATATATTTTATTTAAAGGCCCAAATCAGAACACAGAGTATAACTCAAGAAAAATATTATACTAATTAGAAATAATTAGCCTTATATTTATAAAGTAGGACACAATCAGAGTGAATGGATAGAGCATTGATAATTGTCATTGTCAGTAATTGATTAATTTTGTATGTGCATTATAATCACTTTTTTTTGTCACAGAAATGTTGGCGGTTTATCACTGTATGACTGCCAAACGTGAATTCTGTTCTTTCTTTGTTATCACTGATTATGATTTGTATTTGTTATGAGGTAGAAATAACCTGCCTGATCGGGATGACGTAATGTACCTTCATACATCTTTCTGTGGTGAATAAATGATTACGCTTCTTCTTTGTGTGGATGCAGTACATTGTCAAATTAATAGATGGCGCTGTTGCTTCACTCTTCGTGGGACTTCTACACAGGTCTTTGCTGCCTCCTGCAGGTGAGAGTTCGGTATCAATCCAGCCCATTATACCGACAAAAAAAAA
Source organism: Pao palembangensis (assembly GCA_015343265.1). Taxonomy (NCBI): domain Eukaryota; kingdom Metazoa; phylum Chordata; class Actinopteri; order Tetraodontiformes; family Tetraodontidae; genus Pao; species Pao palembangensis. Next base: position 8,179,401 of record CM027081.1, read on the forward strand.
CTCACGGTCAACAGAGCAGGACATAATGTCTTTTATAATTTATATAAAAACAGTTTGATAAATCAAGGATTAAAATAAAGTAATATGAATTATATGAGATTTAAAAGGTACAGTCTCAGGAGGCAGTTACGTTGCAAATAGCACTGAAATGATAAGACGTTTGGACATGCTCACAGAAGTTTGTTCCTGTTATTTGAAGACATGTGTGAGTGCCTGACCGGGCTTTAAATGAACCCCTCCAGCAGGGGCAGCAGTTGTTGTGTGGAGGGTGTCTCAGCTGGCTCATGTAGCTGACCAGGTGCTGCTTGGCCATCTATGGGTTTCCAATATCAGCTCCATGTGCTTCAGCTCCTCTCACTTTTCTCTGTATTGACCCTGGGCTATTTGAGGAACTAGTGGAACTGAGGTTCAAGAGAACGGATGGTAAAAATAGAATTATTCTTTCAATTCAAGAGTTGTTTGAAGCTCAGTTTTACACTGACACAGTTGATTTGACAGATGAATGAGGGGGAAAATATGACGTGATCTCCTACTTCTTTTCATAAAACAATGCCTTAATGAGTACAGTCACTTTTGTATAGAAGAATATCAAATTAAGATCTTTCCTTTTCACATTTCTGCCTGAGTGAACAGAATCTTAGTTGCTGTCAACTAATGAAGCAGAAACCAAACACCATCTGTTGTAACAAATTTAGTTAAGATCACACTTTACTCAGATCACATGCTCATCAGAGCAGCCTTGCCACATTTATCATTAGATGCTTTAGAAGACTGTGCACAACCAGCCACGAACTAAACACTTGCAAGGTTTTTACCCTAGCCCTCTTGCTGTAAATATTACTGTGATTATGCTGACGATTGCTGCTGTGGCAAGTGAATTTCCCATGTCTGGGATGAATAAAAGTATTTCTATTCTATTCTATTCTATTCTATTTAATACTGATAAAGTCAGATGAGGAAATGGTATTGTCTTTTATAAGGCGCACCATGGTCCAAGACTGATTGAATACAATATCCTCAGTAGAACAGATTCTCTGCACTGTAGCCTGAGAAAGTCAGATCTACTCCAGAGCCAATCTTAAAGATGCAGAAATAATAATAATAATAATAATAATAATAATAATAATAATAATAATAATAATAATAATAATAATAATAATAATAAACCCAAAACAAAAAACAAACAAACAAACCAAAAAACTCATCCTTGTCCAAAGTCCCCCCCTTCTGCTGGCTCGGCTACATGTGTTCACACAAACTGCATTCATTTTTCTGCCACCTGCTCCACTCACCCTTTCACCGCCCCCTGTCTCCTCCCCTTCCTTGAGTGCATGATCCAGGAGACTCCCACTTGCTCCTCCCTCCTCCCTCCTCAGTCAGCCCCTCCGACCTCCTCCTCTCCCTGCCTGCAGTCCCTACAGTCCCTTTTACATTTTAGGTGTTTCACAAGCATCCAAATTCCAAAATGGCTCACAACAAGTGCATAAAAGTAGCTCTACCTTCAGCGCAGCCCCCCCTCCACTCCCTGACCCCTGCTACAACACACACACACACACACACACACACACACACTCTTGGCTTTGAGTCCACTTAATTAATTATGCCAATATAAAAATATGTTAAATGTAGAATGAATGTATTTATGTGCATTAAGCTTTTTATTACCCATGGATAACAGCTCAATGTGAAAATTCATATGTGTACTTCTGTTTAATTTTCTACTTTCAATAAATTTGCTTAGACAGGCAGTTTATGTGTCATGTCTCACCA